>JAJSOF020000013.1:149464471-149829471 GCA_025594305.2 Periplaneta americana
CCTGAGAAGCAACCACCAGATAGGCACACAATAACAGCTTGGCATAGAAAGCTTCTTGAGAGAAAACACCACGCGGGAAGAAAGTGACAGAAGCGCAAGTCGACAGAATTCAGCAAGCTTTCAACGGAGCCCGTGTAAGTCTGTTCGCCGTGCCAGCAGGGAACTTGCAATTCCAAAATCAACTATCCACGACGTTCTGCACAAGAGGTTACGTCTGCATGCACACAAGATTCAATTGGTTCAAAAGTTGAAACCAAACGACTTGCCTGCACGATATGATTTCGCTAGTGACATGCTGTTGAAAATTGATATTGAAAATGGATATCTGTAGAAGGTCGTGTTTAGTGATGAGTCCACCTTCCACGTCTGTGGGATCGTCAACAGGCATAATTGTCGCATCTGGGGATCAACATGGCCTCCCAGATCCCCAGACCTAACCCCACTGGACTTCTTTTTTTGGGGATACATAAAAGACATTGTGTACAAGACTGTAGTGGCAGATTTGTAGGATCTGCGTCGGAGAATTGTCGCTGCTTGTGCAACTGTCACTCCAGAGATGTTACGAAACACATGGCAAGAACTTGAATATCGCCTGGACAAGTTTAGAGAAGTTTATTAGTGGTCATTCGAAATTTTGGAAGTTCCTTTGTCAATTCCCGCAAATAGCATTTTCATCCATCAATTATTTGGTTAGTTATTAAACTTTCTTATTGGTAAATTTTGTCCCGGACACCCGGTATATAGACAAATTAGTGATGAATCCTATATCGTCGCCTTACAAAACGATCTTAACGTTATTGAAAACTGGACGGCAGAAATAGTACGGCCGATTGCCAAACTCTTCAAAATGATATTAACTATATTGAACGATAATGCAACGAAAATTAATTAAACAAAAGCTTTTGTCGTTTCGTACTCACGAAAAACTTTCATAAAATTAAATTATTCTCTTAATAACGTCTGTATTATGAGGAAAAATTCTATTAAAGTTCTTGGTGTAGTACTTGATTCTAAATTATATTTTCTTCATCATGTTCAATATATTTACAATCATTCAATAAGAATGCTTGGTTTAATAAGGTCTATAACTTATTCCTTTTCTACTCCTGCGTCTCTGTTAATTCTATACTTTACTTTGGTTCGATCTAAACTTGAATATGCATCTGTAGCCTGGAGTTCCATTACTCAACTGATTCCATGAAATTGGAAAGTATTCATAGAAAATATATTTCCTTATGTGCTCTTCGATTTATATTCAATTCCTCTGACTTTAATTATGAGATTACTTGTAAATATTTTAACTGTTGTAGCCTTTATTCTAGACGTCAAAATCTTGATTATCAATTTTTTTGCAAACTTATCAAGAATGATATCAGCCTTCGTATTCCTAAAAAGGGTTTAAGATTTCAAAACACTTTTACAACAGAAATTCAAAATATCTTTCTCTAGTCTGTAGATGCATAAAATATGCCAAATTGCACGGGAACAATTTAGATCTTTTTAAGGTATAGTTTCGTTTTGATTATTAGTATTTACTGTTCTTGTTCTCAATCTTATTTATGTATGTTTTTCTTGATTTAAGATATTATTTTATTTATTCTCGCACCTTTGTATCTTCTGTTTGTGTATTATTCTGAACTATAATTGGCCTCTGGCTATTGTTCAGCACACAAATATTATTAATAAATAATAAATAAATAAATTATCATTTCGGAATATGTATGATAAGACTTTCTCGTGTTAAATTCTAACGTACCTTGTTTACATGTTTACATGCACACAGGCGATACAAACTCAAATTTAACACCTGCAACAACTTCTACATAGGACAGACAGGCAGATCATTTCAAACACGTTACAAAGAACACATCACAGCCATAACAAAATTACAAAACACCTCCACATATGCAGAACACATCACAAATGCTAACCACACCCACAGAGACATCAACACAGACATGGAAATACTACACATCCAAGCAAAAACCAGAAACTAAACACACTACAATAATATGAAATATACAGACACACGAAAACACACCCCAACGAAATTCTCAACACACAACTCAATTTAAACCACACACACACTTTTTGACTCTACACTATACCACAGGAACACACCCTCACAGGAAACAGAATAAGAGGCGCCAAGACCAACAACGACCAGTTCTGAGGATGACCCATAAATAGGTCGAAACATGTAAACAAGGTACATTAGAATTTAACACAAGAAAGTCTTATCATACATATTCCGAAGTGATACAGTGTTAAAAGTTGTGTAATCAATTTCATTTTGGTTTTTTTTACCGATAAGCTGCTATAATTTAATGTGTAACACTTTTATTAAGCCGCCAATGCTTATCTACTATAATAGTCATTTACATGAATAAGATTTTTACATGAACGTTTTCGATACCATTTTTGTGTCATCTTATATAAAATATAGTTAAAACTCAAAACATATAAATTCTAGCATTAATTATATTAAAACTGTTACAGAGAAGCACTGGCTTTCCTTGAATACGGAGCTCGACATCAAACCAAATTGTAACTCGACCTGTTAGACGATCGAATTTGCATAGGAAATAGTGGACAACAGTGAACTCCAAAATGGTAATGTTAACACGTGGTTACGTGACAAGTAAAAAGTATATAAGGTTTGATACAACAACAACACACAGTGCAAAAGTGAAATTAATAATTCGTAAGCTACCCCAGTTCACTTCGTAAAAAACCAAGTGATTAAAACAAGTGCTCTACAAATTGCGTCTTACACAACGATTCAGCATTTTAAGTTTTATATAAAAACAAAGAGAGAACAGTTATAATCGCCCCAATAAGAGGCAAGACACAACAGAACTCAAGACAGAATAACAAAAACGACCAAACAAGTGTTCTTTTATAAACATTTACAGTTCTGAGGATGACCCATTAATACATTATTTATGCTGAAGCCACTACTGCTACTACTAGCACTACTACTGTAATAGCAGCTATTACTAATTACGCTGTTCATACTTCTATTGCTAACACTGCTGCCGTTTGTAATACTACTACACTGTATGGGCTATTCCATATGAAATCAATCAGTAAAAAACCTCGCATAAATAGGTCGAAACATGTAATCAAGGTACGTTAGAATTTAACACAAGAAAGTCTTATCATACATATTCCGAAGTGATACAGTGTTATACTACAAGTTTTATATTGCATTTTAGAAATTGATTGATATTAAGTAAGCTTAGTATTACTATTAGCACTAATTACTAGTAGACACACAAGTACAAGCGACATCCATAAATGTATCACACACTTAATCACGAAAAGAAGTTCACAGAACACACACACCAATGGCTAGGTTTTCAATCATTTACAAATGTTAATTGTTAATTTTAATTATAATGCATCTGAAGATGATACAAAAAATGGTATCGAAAACGTTAATGTAAATGACTATTATAGTAGATACGCATTGGCGGCTTAATAAAAATGTTACACATTAAATTGTGTAATCAAGATGTATAAAGTTATTATTATTATTATTATTATTATTATTATTATTATTATTATTATTATTATTATTATTATATCTTTAGCTATTAGTTTTACGTGTCTGTTTGCACAGTGAATGTAGTCTCACATTCTACGTTACAGATCCTACACTGGTCTCATTAGTGAAACAGACGAAATTGCAACTTGATAAGCGGCGCTAATGGATATGCTTATGATTAATCTGTCTCATATTGTTGACCGTGCGAGCATAGTTCTCAGCAAAGAGATTATGGCTTGATTTATGGATTAATGGATTATTAACACGCTCGGAGGCCGAGAGCGAGAGATAGAGGCGGTCCGAGGCTTTGGCACGCGTGATGGGACGTGAAACAATCCGAGCTGGCGCGCCACCAGCGAGCTGACATGTAAAATTAGTTGTCACAAAAAACCACCAACTTCCTCGGAGCCCCATAACGTGTCATCCCCCGATCTGATTCCACACACTCCATTAGCACTATTAAACCACCTACTGACGGGCAGGCACGCGCTTCGATTCCTTGCTGGGAAGTGGTGAGTTATCCGCTTTTCATAAGGTCTCGTGTTCTTTCCCTATACTACTACTACCACTACTACTGAAAGTGCCACTGCTGTTACATTATTTATGCTGAAGCCACTACTGCTACTACTAGCACTACTACTGTAATAGCAGCTATTACTACTTACGCTGCTCATACTTCTATTGCTAACACTGCTGCCGTTTGTAATACTACTACACTGTATGGGCTATTCCATATGAAATCAATCAGTAAAAAACCTCGCATTTTTTATACTCTAATTTTTTCCCTATTTGTACAAGGTGCTGAGGAGAGTGCATTTTCAAAAATATACTGTCGAAAGTCAAACGGTTTTCGTACTATTGAGCGACAAATTTAGCGTATTTTATAAAAACAAGCCTCTTTCAGCGCTCAGAACTCTGGAACCATTTACTGCAGAACATTGAACGAGAACTTATTTTGAAGCTGACATTTGGTAGGTTATGTTAAGAAGTAATTCTTATTTTTATTGTATACAGAGAGACAGATAATCTGATCTTACCTACTTTTAGGTTTTTTTTGCCAATTTTTAAAAATGTAAAAAAAAATAGTCGCAGATAGTAATACAATTTTAATACAGCTAATAATACAGCAACTGCTACTACTACCACTACAGCTAGAACTACTTCTATTACTACAGCTAATATTTTTATTGCTACTATTACAGCTGCTACTACAGCTACTCTATTACTGTTACTACTACACATACTACTTCTTCTATTACTACTACTGCTGCTACTACTACAGTTAATCCTGCAACTACAGCTACTACAACTACCACTACTACTACTACAACTACTTCTACCACTACAACTAATACTATTATTACTGCTATTACAGCTACTACTATTATTTCTACTATTGCAGCTACTACTGCAGCTACTACTACTGCTGCTGCTACTACTACTACTACTACTACTACTACTGTTACACTACTGTTACAGCAACTACTTCTGCTGCTACTACTATAACTGCTACTATCTCAGCTATTGTACGTTCGCTCGGAGAAAAAACCAGGGGAAAGGGGTGCAATAAGTGAGCAAGCTACCTAAGCAGTGGTTGTTGTTACACAACTCAATACGCGACTAAGGAAGCAGTGTTGAAACATCTACTAGAGTTCGTCACTTAAAGGTTCCACTTAAGATCTATGTTTATTTTCACTAGTAACATTTGTCATTCTTTTTAGCCTATTATTATTATTATTATTATTATTATTATTATTATTATTATTATTATTATTATTATTATTATTATTATTATTATTACTTTAACTATGAGATTACCTGTAAATATTTTAACTGTTGTAGCCTTTATTCTAGACGTCAAAATCATGATTATCAATTTTTTGCAAAGTTATCAAGGGTGATATTGATTGTGAATCTATCATAAACAATATCAGTCTTCGTATTCCTACAAAAGGTTTAAGATTTCAAAAAAAAAAAAATATATAACAGAAGTTCAAAATCACTTTCTCCAGTCTGTAGATACATAAAATACGCCAATTTGCATGGGCACAATTTAGATCCTTTAAAGGTATACTTTCGTTTTGATTATTAGTATTTACTGTTCTTGTTCTCAATTTTATTTATGTATGTTTTTGTTTATTTAAGATATTATTTATTTGTTTTTGCACCTTTGTATCTTCTGTTTGTGTATTGTGCTGAACTATAATTAATTGGCCTCTGGCTGTTGTTCAGCACACAAATATTAATAATAAATAAATAAATAAAAATTAAATAAATAAATAAATAAAAATTAAATGAATAAATAAATAAATAAATAAATAAATAATTATTATAGTATTGATGTCATTCATAGAGTACATTTAATTCCGTTTTCAGACATATTTAAGTCTTCCAACAAATTACGTTATTTATTCTATTTACATTTACCTTATTCCTACAAATACATAATTAATTCCTCTTTTTACTGTTGGTAGTATTTTGCTGGATTTTATTACGAGTACTTCCCATAAAGATATATACGGTATAATTTCAGAACTGTGGATATTCGTCTTTTGCATATGATGAAATCAGTGGGTAGAAGAATCTCTTAGAACGTGTTCTGTCGCGTTCTTTCGAGAACAAAGGAAAATCCACGGTTCAGATATCATTGCGACGATCGGTGTAATTTTAATATCAAGTGGACACAAGCAGAAAACATTCTGAAAAGAAAAGGAAGGAAAAAAATCAAGAAGATTACAAAATGTTACGGTAACAAGATTAAGGAACCTGTCAGACTACTATAAAAAGAAATTTAATTAATTATTTGGAATTTTGTAATAAGAAAACGAAGTAACAACTGAAGATCATTAAAAAAAAGAAAGGAATAAAAGCTGCTGAACTTGTGAATTTTAAAATTAAATGTTCTGTCGGTCGGACTGACTTCTTAGAAAAAAAGTATGGGATGTTATTAAAAAACTAACAAAGAATTGGGGACAAAAGACAGAGAAAATATATCACAAAAAGAAGAAGAAGAGTTGAGATGCTTTAGTAAACTTTGTCATCAAAGAAAAATCAATCGTCAAGTTCGTCACTGAGGAATTTCCTTTCTCTTCATTGTGGCTCATCTTCGGCTGAGAGGGAGGATGGGACATGAGGCGAACAAGATCAATTTACTGAGTCCACAAGTGAGGCATGATACCGCTAGCATAATGGAGAATGTATTGATTTTCTATAGCAGAGACTTCTGTTTAATTACCTTTATGAAATTGCATGAAAAACAAAATAAGAACAATTTCTTGATTACACTGAACAACAAATTTTACTTTTTGTCTTGCTCCGAAATAAAAATAGGTGAATATTAATAATATATATTGGCCTAAATCTGAATTTAAAATCTGAATTGCCCCATCACGTACCATTTTACAGGGAAAGTGAATTGAATTTTTTATGAAAAAAACTTCATTTTTCTTATTTTTCGCTGCTACTGATAAAATTACAACAGACTATGGATTCAAAATGCCTCATAATACTTGCAAAATGTGTACTGGATACTAAAATGATGTTACATAGTTTAAAACGCAAAAAACACAACAATAAAAATATTTCATGTGTATAACGAGAAAATTCTCGGAATTTGAACTGGCCATTTAAAATAATTTTCTGGATGACTTCCGTTTATAACTAGACCCTGAATTGTCTTTTATAAAGAACTGACAATAGTGTGCAAGCATTCTCGATGATGATCTTCCTTTATATCGCTTTTGCATTTCAGATATTTCTTGATGAAATCTTTCCCCATGTTCGTCGCTTAATGCTCCAAGGGTAGGTTGAAATCCAGATGAGAATGTAAAAAGTGTGTTTTGAGAGACATATTACACCACATTTTCTCATATGCACTTAACATGGTTTCCACAAATTCGATATAGTTGTCTGCCCTATAAATTCCAAGGAAATTTGAGCAAATATCTTTGAAAGCGCTCCATGCCATTTTTTTCTGTAATGGAAAATTGTTTGTCAAACAAAGAGTCAGCCATAACTTTGCGAATTTATGGACCGATGAAAATGCTCTCTTTTAATTTGCCTTCACTCAAACTTACTTACTTACTTATTTACTTGCTTACTCACTGGCTTTATTGCCGCCCTCACATAAGCCCGCCATTGGTCCCTATCCTGAGCAAGATTAATCCAGTCTCTACCATCATATCCCACCTCCCTCAAATCCATTTTAATATTATCTTCCCATCTACGTCTCGGCCTCCCTAAAGGTCTTTTCCCCTCTGGCCTCCCAACTAACACTCTATATGCATTTCTAGATTCGCCCATACGTGCTACATGCCCTGCCCATCTCAAACGTCTGGATTTAATGTTCCTAATTATGTCAGGTGAAGAAAGCAATGCGTGCAGCTCTGCGTTGTGTAACTTTCTCCATTCTCCTGTAACTTCATCCCTTTTAGCCCCAAATATTTTCCTAAGAACCTTATTCTCAAAAACTCTCAATCTCTGTTCCTCTCTCAAAGTGAGAGTTCACGTTTCGCAGCCATACAGAACAACCGGTAATATAAATGTTTTATAAATTCTAACTTTCAGATTTTTTGACAGCAGACTAGATGATGACAAAAGCTTCTCAACCGAATAATAACAGGCATTTCCCATATTTATTCTGCGTTTAATTTCCTCCCGAGTGTCATTTATATTTGTTACTGTTGCTCCAAGATATTTGAATTTTTCCACCTCTTCGAAGGATAAATCTTCAACTTTTATAGTTCCATTTCGTACAATATTCTGATGACGAGACATAATCATATACTTAGGCTTTTCGGGATTTACTTCCAACCCTATCTCTTTACTTGCTTCAAGTAGAATTTCCGCGTACTCCCTAATCGCCTTCACTCAAACTGGTAAACTTTTCTTTTAAATACTGAAAACTACACCCTTGTTTGTTCATTGCGTAGACCTCACTTTGAATTGTTATGAAATTTGCTGAATAGAAGGGACCAATATCTGTTTATTTATTAGGAGTATAAAAGAACATGCCAACAACGAAGGAAAAAACGAGTAAAATTGCATTGAACGCTTTCGTTTGTAATATCTCAAAGAATAACCCCCTGTAATTTAATGATATTACTTACTGTTCACCCTGTATACAGTATATAATATGTATATATTAACCAGTCCTCGAAAGTGGGCTGAAACTCAGAAGTAATCTACAAGTAACCATCAGGGAACTCTACGGCTGTGCATAAAATTCTAAAAACGAAACAGACTTCCAGGTTTTATAGGAATTTTATACAATCTTCTGTTATTTGAAATGAAGAAAACATAAATTTCTCGTTGTTTCATACCAACTATATATTTCTTTAGTTAAAAAGCTTTCCTGTAAACAATCGTAAAATAGCAATGGCCAGCCACCACTTCCATCTCGAATTGCTGCGCAGTTTACGTCGATGCTGTTATTCCATTTCTCTTCGCTCTGTTCGTACGAATTTTACAGCGATGGCCAAAATAAATAGTAGAAACAGTTGCATTAACCAGGTGATCTGCTGTGTGCTTACCCAGATTAAACCTTCTAATTTTATCACTATATCAAAACCGCATGCTTGACGCCTACTGGGGAATGATCATCCAGGAATAAAGCGTTTAGCTGGCCGTGTTGTACACGCTGGTTAAGGCGCCATTTTGATGCCACATGGAACCCGAAGGTCATGAATATGCATCCCCCAAAAGAATGGCTATCTTTCTAATGTATGATATGATCACCAAGGAAAGGAAGTTCATGCCCTGTAGTGTACTTTGTTGTAGTGTACTTTGTAAATTTGTAGTGTTTTTTGTAACGCAGTTTTACTCCTGGTTGAGTGTTAGAGAAGGTCGTATGGTCCTAACTCTGCCAGATTAAATAAATAATAATTATTATTATTAAAAACGTGAAAAATATATATGCATTTATGCCGTAAAATAGATAAATATGCTACGAAATATGCATTATTATTATTATTATTATTATTATTATTATTATTATTATTATTATTATTATTATTATTATTAAATATCCGTGGAAAAGAACCTAATTCACCAAGCGGTATGCTAGGGTTTTAGTTTTTGCTGTACGGTATACTAGTTATCATTTATACATAGATAATGGTGTAATATGTATCTACAGTCTTTTAACCACTTCCCTGATTAACCCGAGTTAACTCGGGTTGCTAACTTGTGTCAAAATTTATTAACCCGAGTTAACTCGTTTGAGTCCCATTTTCGCTGCTGAGGATTATATCCCGAATATATACGTTTCTATTCTTTCATTAACCTTTTCGTCACTATATTGCTACAGAAATTAGTGATATTGCTATATCTGGTGGTGTTTTTTGTACTTCTTCCTTGCGAGTGGAATTCTATGCTCATATAGCATTCACACACAGTAGTAAGTAGATGCTAGTTAGTTTTGGCGGTTTCTGTTTGTATTTAGTGTTTTTTGTGCTGTTTTGTGTAAAGATGGATCAAGTTAGTGATTCCGAAACTTTTGATCAGGAATATATTCCTGTAGAAGATTAGGAAATGAAACATCGATAGGCCTATCAGAAGACGAAGTTATAGACCAACAAACAAATTCAGATCAGTTCATGTCGCGTCTTTTCGATAGTGGTTTGAATAGAAGACATCTGGCACCATTTCTTCTGCACCTCCGAGGTCCCCATTCTCTGAAATTTTAACATTGTTTCTGATAACGATAATTCTCAATTTTTTAAATTATTCTTTAATAATTATCTCATCAACATTATATTCGAGGAGACGATTAAGCATGCTAATAACTGTTCACAGAATGCTGAAAATAATTCGTGGCGGCGTACTACAGACTCTGAAATACGTGTACTTTTGGGCATAGTGATACTGCAGAACATTATTCACAAACCTGAAGAACAGATGTACTGGTACAAATATTGAATGACTGCTACACCATTCTTCCCAAAACGCTCTCATATAGGAGAGCAGATACTACTGTCCGGAATGCAATGTGCCACTGTGCGTAATACCCTGCTTTCGAGTCTATCACACGACAAGCAACATTTAACGCCTTGATAACAGCACTGGTATTGTACCTCATAAAGAACATAAGTTGGTAAATAGTTCAGGAGAAAATCAATGTGGGACAACTACCAGAGCTGGAATCAAGGTGCACGAGATAACTCGGGATAATAATTCAGGTATGAATGTATGTCTATTTCATAGTGATTTTTTAGGTATGTAAGAAAATTAGTGATATACAGTGATTCAGCAATATTCAAATGACCTCTTTACGAAAATAAAAAAAAATATGACACTTTTTTTTCACAAAACTGGTAAAATATGTACTTACTTACTTACTTACAAATGGCTTTTAAGGAACCCGAAGGTTCATTGCCGCCCTCACATAAGCCCGCCATCGGTCCCTATCCTGTGCAAGATTAAGCCAGTCTCTATCATCATACCCCACCTCCCTCAAATCCATTTTAATATTATCCTCCCATCTACGTCTCGGCCTCCCTAAAGGTCTTTTTCCTCCGGTCTCCCAACTAACACTCTATATGCATTTCTGGATTCGCCCATACGTGCTACATGCCCTGCCCATCTCAAACGTCTGGATTTCAAGTTCCTAATTATGTCAGGTGAAGAATACAATGCGTGCAGTTCTGTGTTGTGTAACTTTCTCCATTCTCCTGTAACTTCATCCCGCTTAGCCCCAAATATTTTCCTAAGCACCTTATTCTCAAACACCCTTAACCTATGTTCCTCTCTCAGAGTGAGAGTCCAAGTTTCACAGCCATATAGAAGAACCGGTAATATAACTGTTTTATAAATTCTAACTTTCAGATTTTTGGACAGCAGACTGGATGATAAGAGCTTCTCAACTGAAGGTAAAATATGTAGTAAGGGAAAAGGTTAAAGATAAAGTTTAGCAAGTCTATAGCAACAAGGTTTTTTTATAACTTCACATAGTGGAGTCCTGTATTCGGTGTCGCAGTCCAGAAGATGTGTCTTTATTTGAAATCTCTTTGCTTCAGTAACAGGACAGTCAAATAGAAGGTGTTCCACACTGTGAAGGTCTTCGCGGCAGGAGCATGTAGAGTCGATGTCTGCTGGAATGTTGAATCTGTCGAAGTAAGTACCAAATTTCCCATGTCCAGAAAGAAACTGCGTTGTTACGAAAGTAGATTTGAAGTGATGGCTTTTGAGTCGGTCGTGGATTGTTGGGAATTAGGTGTCTCTTATTATGCATTGTCAGTCTGAGATTATTTTAACAGAATAATAAGGTATAGATAACTTACGTTTAGTCTATGGATTTTGAAGTGCTTGCCTCATTGCTGAATGCTCCATTTATGCTGTCACAGTTCACAACTAAGCAGTGACGTGTGTTTTCTGTTGTCATTCTTCGCCTGTTGTCTCTCAGCATAGCTTGTAGCGCGAAAAAATTTGGTCTACGTCACGAGAAGTAAGAGGGGCTTGCACAAAAGCTGTGAGCTTTTCTATAGAAAATTTTGTTGGTTTTTGGGATGTTTTTCCTTCGAAAATATCTTCAGTTTCTTTAAATTGATAATAGCCAGAGTTTTTGGAAAGAATATTTGCTGTTTTCTCGTTCACTTTATCTCCTACATTTCCTGGAACTGATGTTAAACTGGATATTGTTCTATCGAAATCTGCTAAAGACTGCAGTACAGGAATACCAATTGCTAACTTGAGAGGCTCCCTATGAGGGCGTCATCGTTACGTTCAAAATTCATAAACATAAATTAGTCGTGTTTACAAGGTTACACACTTTTAAAAATGAGGGAAAGACAAATAAACATACATAATATGCAATTTCCCTGCATAATTGTTAAAATATTGTAAATTTTATTAGTTACAACAATGTAATTTATTTGTCACAACAGTAATTCCTTTCTACAGTTCACCTTAAACGCTCTCGTCAACAATTGGATCCTCACTCAACACAGTATTCGTTATGGCACTCCACCGCCGACAATGATAATTTACTTGGACTATTACGCACAACAATGAACTGTAATCTTAACTAATATTTACAAAGCACTATTTACAAATCAGAACTACCAGTTCTCAGTTCACAGTTCTTCTATCTCAGTCACTCGAGTTCACGGTATCTCGAACCACAGACCTTCAGAGACAGTTCACTGTACTCGAACTCGGGTCCCTCCAACTGCGGTCCACTGCACTCGAACTCAGGTCCCTCCAACTGCGGTCCACTGCACTCGAACTCAGGCCTTCGGATGCTGACGCAGATGCGGACGCACACTCGAGTCGAACTCCGGCTGGCTTGCTTGCTCTGGCTTTCTCACTGACTGAATAACTGAAAACTCTGCTCTAGTTCGCTGGCGCTTCTTCTTTTATAGCAAAATCATAGTTGCGAGAACCTTCTACAGGTGTATAGAGAATTATCTCGATATCTCTACATCGACAGACTTCTGGAATAGTCGAGAAGGTCGTTCCACATTCACTGCGTTAAGTAGCAGCTGCGCGCGCAGACTCGTCGCGTGACGTAATACACCCTCTCTTTCTCTCCACCGCGCGACGTCACTCAATGTTCCGTGGAGCCTGTGCGATCTGCTTTCATGCGGGACGCTGGTCGTGAGTTCGATTCTCACGTCGCTGTCACAATATGATGCTTTTCTAAATAAACACAAATATTCACTTTTATGCACAATAAAAGTAATATCATTGTATGCAGAAATTTGTGATTCATGTAGATAATCTTTCAGCATATTCAGGAAACAATAGAAATCAAATTTGCAAATGCATGAAGTTCCTTTCCCTAATGATCACATACTGAATGTATCTGATGTGGAAATACGAAATTCGATCTTTGCTTTATCCAGTTTCTATGTAAGACGCCTCATTCAGTTGAAATTAATAATAATAATAATAATAATAATAATAATAATAATAATTACCCATAGTTGTTCAAATGTTCATTCTTGCTTATGTCCTAAAATACTCAGGCCTACTTGTGAAAAGGTGACATATTTAGGCGCTATAATGGATCAAAACTTACATGGGGAGTAAAACATATTAGATTATATTTACTTTAAATTAAGTTTATATATAAATTTTACCAGCCACGATCTTTTTTACACGTAATATTCATTCATTCATTCATAGTGTTCTACCAAGGGCAGGTCTATCACTGCAGACCCATTTCCTCCAATCTTTCGTATTTTCTGCCTCCCTCTTAGTTTCCGCATATGATCCATATATCTTAATGTTGTCTATCATGTGATATCTTCTTCTGCCCCATTGGTCTAACTTACAATTTTTGTATTATGTATTTACTTATGTATTTATTTATTTATTTATTTATTCATTTATTCTGGTGGAGTTAAGGCCATCAGGTCTTCTCTTCTACACCACCAGAAATACAACTACAAGAAAAATTATACATCTATGCAATTAATCTACAGTAGTAACGAGTTACAGAATGAATATGACATAAAAAAGCAACTGAACATACAAATACAAATTGAAAGTAATAAAAATTAGTCTAACATATTAAATGATGCAAAAAAAAACAAACAAAAAGTGAAAACATATACAACAAATACAGACACATAATAATAATCTCACTCAGCTGCTGAATAATAATAATAATAATAATAATAATAATAATAATAATAATAATAATAATAATTTGCTTATTGTAGGCGTTAATTTTGCTTATCCTAGGCGTTATTTTTGTTTATTGTAGGCATTATTATAGCATAGTTTTTATTTATAGTCCTAGGTTTATTGCATCTATTTATTTATAGTTAGGCAAAATTAACGTTTATGTTATTTTTTTGCTTTAATTATTGTAAATTTTATTAATATAATTATTGTAATAATATTATTGTATTTAAAATTTAAAATTTAAAATAATTGATATAATTATTACAGTTGTCTGAACACTATTTATTGATAAAATAATAAAATAAATAAAATTGGTTAGAAACCATACATGTTTCGGGGGATGTGCTCCCCCATCATCAGTGGTTGTACCACGACTGCAACAAGACAATGGAATGTATAAAGATCTTGAATATACTACAAAATTATAAAATTTATAAAATACAAAGTTTAAGATAACATCGTTAAAAAGTAAAATGATCCAATGTATTGAATTGAAATTTCATTATAAACTTAATTAAGAATAAACTTGAAGAATAGTTATTAAATATTTTTAAATTATATCTTATAGAAGAAATATATATATATATATATATATATATATATATAATATAATTCTGATAATACAATGTATAAATCTTAAGTAATACTAATGGTGACCCAAGAATAATGTTAAAATATCAAAAGATTATAGAATATGAATGACAAGATGTGAATGTTATTCATTCCAAAATATTTGAAATTAAAAATTAACATCAATGAAGTTAAAAATGATGATAAAAAATTTAAAAAAAGAAGTTTCAAAAATAGAACATATGTTCTTATACTATAAGTACAATAAGAAATTAATATTATTGTATATTATTATATATCACTGCCACCGGGTGTACACCCAATTGAAGTGTTAATAAATATATACATACATAATAATAACAATAACAATATTAATGATATTATTATTATTATTATTATTATTATTATTATTATTATTATTATTATTATTCTGATTAGCGTCAGTCATTACTTCCTGTTTTTTTTTTCTTATTTTCTTGTGGTACGTCGACGGATTATTTTGCAAATGGCAGAATTTCAGACATTCACCAGACCTCCTGGCCCACACTACGCACCAAGACATGGGACCTGACACAAAGGGTCTGGAAGGCGGACAAGCGTTTTGTTTGGAATATCTGCCGGAAGTTCTGGGCTCCTCCGTGCGCCCGGAAGTCAGCACACGCGTGGCGCGCTCTCCTCCCCTTCGTCATGCTCTTTTTCCGGCTACCGGAACATGAAGCTGGACCGGAATCACGAGGAGTTGAGCAAAGTGATTTATATCGATAGCATGTGGGCCGCCATGACACTCATTCTGTAATTGCTCATCTCACCCGAGAGTTATATCTCCCTCTCCCTCTATATTTCCATGTTTAGTTTTTTTTTCAGGCTTTCTTTCTTCCTTGCTTCTTCATTTTTGTAACTTATCTTCTATTTCCATTCTCCTTCCCCACTTTCTTCTGTCAATTCTATCCATATTTGTTCAAGTCTTCTTCTCTATGTTTTTCCTTCAGTCTTCATGTCGTTTCTTCCTTCTTTTCGCTAATGTTTAAAAATATTTTCTTACGTACATCTTTCTTCCATTCAATCCTTCTTCCTTTACTTAATCCATGATGTACTTGTTCCAGTTCTTCCCTTGTGATCGTGCTTGTTTTCGTTCATTCATTTTATGCCTTCAAAATGTATTTGTTTCCTCGTCTTTTTCTGTTCATTTCCAATCATATTTCTTCCGTTTCCGTTATTTCCTTTGTCCTCTTCTTACTGCATTTGTGTAAACTCTTCTCTTCTCTTCTCTTCTCTTCTCTTCTCTTCTCTTCTCTTCTCTTCTCTTCTCTTCTCTTCTCTTCTCTTCTCTTCTCTTCATATTTTTCGATTTCTTGCTTTCTTTTATTCTTTTTATATCTATTACCTCTCCAATCTGGTTTTTTCTTTCCCTTTCCTCCTTTTTCCCCTTTTCCATTTTTCTTTCTCTCTTATTTCTTCCTTCATTCTTATATATTTTCTTCTTTTTATCTCCGTTTTGTTTCTATTCATTGTCTTTCTCCCTTTCCTTATTCCTTTACTTCTTTGTTAACTTTTTCTTCATTCCTACTTTTTTGTATATATTTTTCTTTGGTTTCTTTTCTCTCTTCCTTTTTCTCCTTTACTCTCTTTTATTTCTTTCACTTCTTTCTTTCCCTAACTTTTTATTTCTCTCTCCTTTTCCATCCTATTTCTTTCTCTCCACCCCTTTTCTCTCTCGTTTCTTTCTCTCTTATTTGTTTCTCTGTGTTCTCTTCTTCTCTTTTTCTCTTCTTTCTCTCTTTTTACTCTCTAACATTTCCTTATCTTCTTCCTGTCTCTTATTTCTCACTTTTCTTTTTCTGCATCTTTCTTTCTTTCCTTTTCCTCTCTTTTTCTCCCTTTTTTCATTTTCTCTCTTTCATTCTCTCCTTTTTCTATTTAATTCATATTTCTCTCTTTCTTTGCCTTTCTGTCCCTGTTTCTATTTCCTATATTTTTTCTTTGTCGTGTGTCTTCTCTCTCTCTCTCGCTCTCTCTCGTTTCATTCTCTCTTCTTTCTTTTCTTCTATCGATTGTATTTCTCTTTGTTACATCTCTCTCTCTCTTCCTTTGTCTCTTTCTATCTTTTTGTATGTTTCCCTTTCCTTTCTCTCTCACTTTCTTTCTTTCTTTCTTTCTTTCTTTCTTTCTTTCTTTCTATCTATCTTTTCTTTGTTGTTTATTTGGTTGCATCATTTTATATTTCTTCATTCTTTCATTTATGTGTGTTCATCTCTTATTTTTTACATAAATTTCTTTTTTTCTGTTCACTCTTTCTGTTCCCTCACCTTCCTTTATCTGTACATCTATTTGTCTCCAGTCCATAATCACAACATTGCGCATGATTCTTCTCACGTACATCAACGCCATGTAATACATCTCATGGGTCATTTGGCCGAAGTAAAATCCTATAATTAATGTAAATCTTGGAAGAATATGGATGATTAGACACGACTCAAAGGCAGGATTGGAATCCGTGCGTCTTTAAGCCCATGCCCCACATTTCGTACACCGGTACGCTTTGGACGAACTTTCTGCGTGGAGGATTTCAACTGTTGCTGGCGGTGCGGGGTCGTGGAGGCGCTCCTCCTCTTTAAAGCGATTGCGCGTTATAATTGAAAGGGATTGGACCACAATGTTGTGTAATTTATAAGGATGACGCCTGCGCAGCGGGGGGTAATGGAAATTTCTAAACAGGCCCGATGTTTCATTAGTTGCATGTCACATGGGCTTCCTAATTGATTCCTTGCTAATGACGGCGGAGGGTTGCAGCCACCCCCGGGGCTGTCGTCTGAGTTTTCGCAGCATGAGAGCCACGTGCCTCTCTCTCCTGTATGGGCAGGAATTTCTCTCTCTTCGCTCCACTATTTTCATCCCCTTTTTATTGGAAAATGGGTCCCATGCTGTGACGCGCGCCGTGACGCGGACTGGAAAAGAACTGTCGGCGGAGGGAGCTGTCCGAAATTAGTATTTAACAGGTTGATTGAATAATCTGCGCACGGAACGCCCTTTCGTATGTACAGTCATGAAGCAGAGAGCCCTGACGTTTATGAAGCTCTAATACCGGAATAACATCTTAAGGGGAGAGGATGGTATTTTTTTTTAACTTTTTTCCTATTTGGTGTAATAGTAATATACATTACAAGAGCGGTATGTTGACGTTTTCATGTTCGAGGAAAAGAAAAAGCGAAACGTAGTTGAACTTTTTTAATTTCCGAGAACATGAAAACAAACATACCGCTCGTGTATCGTACATTATTTTGTGCGAAGATCGTTTATTACATACCTGAAAGGCGAATTTATAATTAGTTGCAATGAAATCACCATCTTGGTTTCTGTTTAATGACGGCAACTTCGGAAAACCAAAATATCTTTCTTCAACATTGTTGCAATAAAATGTTTTGTGTGTTTACTATACTTCAGCAGGCCGTGACATACGTCTGTCTTCCCCCTAGTCTATAAATGCGAACTTAAAACAAACGGTAAGGTTATGTAATGATTTCTTTTTCATTTTAATATTTTAACAATATTATTTATATAACATATTGCAGTAATAACATCCGCATCTCGAATCTTGTTGATTTTTTCACAGCTTCCTTAATGTTACTTGTATCAGGAATGCAAAAAGTTTCGTGGAGTAGGCTAGTAGACTTTACTTAATTTTTGCAAATATTTAAAAGCAATAATTAACATTGCAATTTAGGTTGATATTGCAGTGGTAAGTTTCCAATTTATAATTATTACTATGTTAAACGTCTCTAAAAATAATATGTTAAAAGCCTAAAGCAGTAAAATGAATGTCGCGCTTAAGAGGTAAGAAGAGGGAAATTGTTATGTGTGTTAGGTTGGGAATACTGAATGTGGTATTTCACACTTACCGCGTATTGGTTCTGTGAGGAAAGCAAGCAAATACGCACGATCTCGCACAATAGTAATATACGTTACAAGAGCGGTATGTTGACGTTTTCATGTTCGAGGAAAAGATTGAAAAAGCGAAACGTAGTTGAGCTTTTTTAATTTCCGACAACATGAAAACAAACATACCGCTCGTGTATCGTACATTATTTTGTGCGAAAATCGTTTATTACATACCTGAAAGACGAATTTCTAATTAGTTGCAATGAAATCTCCATGTTGGTTTCTGTTTAATGACGCCAACTTCGGAAAACCAAAATATCTTTCTTCAACATTGTTGCTATAAAATGTTTTCTGTGTTTACTATACTCCGGCAGGCCGTGATATACGTCTGTCTTTTTTCCCCCAGTCTATAAATGCGAACTTAAAACAAACGGTAAGGTTATGTAATGATTTATTTTTCATTTTAATATTTTAACAATATTATTTATATAACATATTGCAGTAATAACATCGTCATCTGGAATCTTGTTGATTTTTTCACGGCTTCCTTAATGTTACTTGTATCAGGAATGCAATAAGTTTCGTGGAGTAGTAGACTTTACTTAATTTTTGCAAATATTTAAAAGCAATAATTAACACTGCAATTTAGGTGAAATCGCAGTGGTAAGTTTCCAATTTATAATTATTACTATGTTAAACGTCTCTAATAATAATATGTTAAAAGCCTAAAGCAGTAAAATGAATATCGCGCTTAAGCGGTAAGAAGAGGGAAATTGTTATGTGTGTTAGGTTGGGAATACTAAATGTGGTATTTCACACTTACCGCGTATTGGTTCTGTGAGGAAAACAAGCAAATACGCACGATCTCGCACAAAATATTTTTTGTATGTAGAGAGCTCATACCTGTGGCAACTCAACCAAATAAAAATATTTTGAAAAAAATATACCCAATGCAGGATTGTACTACAACCGATATATCTAAACCGTTTTTAAAGACAGATTCAAACAGTTATTTGCAATGTATTTGCAAAGGCATGTTCTACAAACTGTCTGTAACAGAATTTTGATATTAGTCCCTACGTTTGTAAAATAAACAATTAAAATTTAATAACAATTTTCTGATTTCCTTTCTTGCAAACAAACGGACGTATTTTTAAAATGAAATCAATTAACAAAATTCTGTTACAGAGAAAAGTTTCCTAATAGTCTAAAGAATGTGTGTTCTAAATTTCATGCATGTATCTTTAATAGTTCAGAAATTATATCCATTTTTGTCTGGCAATGTAGCAAAAAAAATGAAGTTACTGGAAACCGATAAAAGCGGGCGTGTGATTTAAAAATCCATAGCGCAGGAAGTTTAAAAATGGCGTCTCCACATCCGATAAGGGCACAAATACCCACAAAATGTTATGCAATGCATTCCACACATGTCACAGAGTATTTTAAAGAATTTTTTTTTTAATTTACTCATTTTTCACCAAAAATACCATCCTCTCCCCTTAATAAAAACAAATCCGAGATATGTTCACATTTTGATATTGTTTTTGAAGTTGCTTCTTACTCTACAGCCCAGAAAATATAGGTATATCTCTCTGCATGTTTGTCATAGGTAATATCACAAGAATTCTCACCTATTTCACAATAGTACAGGGTGATCAATTTCGGTATGGATAAAATAAAAACACCGTAAAACATTTAGGGCCTACTACTGAACTTTATTTGCTGAAACTTTGTGCATACAACACTGAAAGATGGGAGATTCCTCAGAGTTCAACATGACTCCCATTGCGCACCCTGCACAATTCATAACGGTGATGCAATTCAGCCCATGTCCGTTGTAACATAAGAGGGGTGATTGTTGAAAAGCTTGAGTAATTTTTACTCTCAGGTCATAAATGTTCCTGGGTTTCTGTGAATAGACAATGTCTTTAAAAAAACCCACACGAAGAAGTCAGGAGGAGTTTAGATCTGGGGAGTTTGGGGACCAAGCCAAGAGATAGCTGCTTCTCTTACTGGGTTTCGCCTGCGACCTCGTGCATGTTTTTTTTTTTTTTACAGAACCTGTTTTTACAATTGTTCGATACCACAACATTATGGAATCGTATTTAAGTACATTACACACACCATCTCTCGTAGAAATTCCCTTTGAACTCTTTTAACACTCTGAAATTTAGCATACCAAAGAACACATTGTGCCCGCTGTTGATTTGTAGTAGACATTTTAATCATCTACGATTTTCATTTGTCCTTTCAGATTATGCATTGTTGATTGACATATATAGAAACTCCCGTCTTTTAATAATAATATAACCAGCAAGAAATTTTTCCTACTATCATAGTAACTTTATAATAATAAATTAATATTATCCATACCCAACCGTATCAAAGTGTATATTACGATACAAGGTTGAGAAGTGCTTTCACAAAATCGAGGAAAAGTTTGAAAAATGAGCAGAACGAGTTTTCCAATTTTCGAGATTTTCTAAAGCATTACACAAACTAGTATTGTACAACACATTTTGCATTGAAAATTTAGAGCAATATTATTCCAAAGCCTTCGAAAAACTTCATAGATAGATAGATGGATGGATGGATGGATGGATGGATGGATGGATGGATGGATGGATGGATGGATGGATGGATGGATGGACGGATGGATGGACGGACGGACGGACATACGGACGGATGGATGGATGGATGGATGGTTGGATAGATGGATGGATAGATGGATAGATAGATGGATAGATAAGTAGGTAGGTGGGCAAATAGGTAGAAAGATAGATAGGTAGATAGGTAGACAGACAGACAGACAGATAAATAGATAGATAGATAGATAGATAGATAGATAGATAGATAGATAGATAGATAGATAGATAGATAGATAGATAGATAGATAGATAGATAGATAGATAGATAGATAGATAGATAGATAGATAGATAGATAGATAGATAGATAGATAGATAGATTGATTGATTGATTGATTGATTGATTGATTGATTGATTGATTGATTGATTGATTGATTGATTGATTGATTGATAGATAATTGGATGGATGGATGGATGGATGGATGGATGGATGGATGGATGGATGGATTTATTCGTTCCATAATATTCTTACATTTGCTTTATAGCATAGAATAAAGAACATGTCCAATTCTTACGTTTAACAATAAAATGCAATACATATAAAATGCAAATATGAAATATGTACAGAATTAATACTTTAATATCAATAATATTTTATACAATGTAATATGTTTACCGTTTAATAGTACTATAATATTTACACAGTACTGTGAAATGTCAAGAATTCATCTACAGAATAGAAAGTGTGAGATATTAAGTAATTTTTTAGTTTTACCTTAAATAATGCAGGGTTTTGGCTATGATTCTTAATGTCTTCAGGAAGACTATTGAACATTTTTATCGCCATGTAACGTACTCCCCTTTGAAAGCATGATAAATTTGATGATGGCGTATGAAAATCATTCCTTCTGCGGGTATTTATACTATGTATGGCTGAGTTAGTTGGAAAATTATCTTTATTACATAAGAGAAAATTTATTGTAGAGTATATGTATTGATTTGTTAAGGTTAGAATCTCTAATTTTTTAAAAAGTAATCTACATGATTCTCTAGCCTCTGCTCCAACTATTATTCTAATGGCTCTTTTTTTGTAATAAGAATATATTTTTACTATCTACAGAATTTCCCCAAAATATTATTCCGTAGGACATAATGGAATGAAAATAGGCAAAATATATTGTCTTTAAGATACTGCTGTTTAGAAATTGTTGTAACGACCTAATTGCGAAGCATGCTGAGCTAAGTTTGGGGGTTATTTCTTTGATATGATTTTTCCAATTTATTGTATTATTAATATGCAAACCAAGAAATTTGGTTGTTGATGTTTCTAGTAGAGGTATGTTGTTGATAGTTGTGTCCAATGTTTCAGAGATTAAATTCGAAGTGGCTTTAAATTGAATTATGTCAGTTTTATTAATGTTTAATGCTAGTTTATTGGTTGTAAACCAGTCATAAATTTTAAGGAGAATTATTTCTGTTTTATATTTGAATGTGGCAAAGTTCTTATCTGTAATTATGATACTTATGTCATCTGCAAATAGTATAGGATAACATATTTCTTTTATTATGGGGCCAAGGTCATTTACAAAAATTAGAAAAAGAAGAGGCCCTAATACAGATCCTTGTGGGACCCCTGTATGAACATTTCCCCATGTTGAAGTAGATTTAAAGGAGTTATTAAATGCGTTGATTTCCACTTCTTGTTTTCTGTTTAGGAGATATGACTCAAACCACTGATATGCTATGCCTTTAATACCATAGTAATGGTAACTAACAATAAGTGCATTGTAATGGGTCTATTTCAGTATAGTTTTATGTTAAGAAGAATGGTTTCGAGTAGTTGGTACAGCGCCGTTAAATAGCCAACTAAAAAAAAAAGAATAGTTTTCCCCAGTAACAAGTTTCTGTCTTGGAATCCTAACCTTCAAGGCGTAACAACAATAGCTGTAAATACAACAAAAAGACACGATCGTGCAAAAAAAAAATATACGTGTATTATAATACATTGCAAGTAAATTCAACTTCAATACCATCTTTGCAAATTATTAGGATTGTGTCGTTTTGTTCACCCCTTCTTGTTCACCGCTGTTGCCTGCAGAATAGATTCATTGCAACCAGTTAGCGCTTGATCGCACGTAGAGTCGTCTATGTGTTCTTGACCTTGACATCGATGGTCTATTTATTACATAGGCCTACACTTATTTACATTTATTTAAGGGGAGAGTATGGTATTTTTTGGTGAAAAATGAGTAAATTTTCAAAAACAAATCTTTAAAATACTCAGTGATATGTGTGGAATGCATAGCATAACATTTTGTGGGTATTTCTGCCCTTATCGAATGTTGAATCGCCATTTTCAAACTTCCTGCGTTATGGATTTTTAAATCACTCGCCCACTTTTATTGTTGTTTTCGGTAAATTAAATTTTCAAAAAAAAAAAAAAAATTCTTTGAAATACTCTCTGATATGTGTGCAATGCATTGCATAACATTTTGTGGGTATTTGTGCCCTTATCGGATGTTGAGACTTCATTTTTAAACTCCCTGCGCTATGGATTTTTAAATCACACGCCCGCTTTTATCGGTTTCCAATAACTTTTTTTTTTTTTTTTTTTTTGCTACATCGCCAGACAAAAATGGATATAATTTCTGAACTATTAAAGATACATGCATGAAATTTAGAACACACATTCTTTAGACTATTAGGAAACTTTTCTCTGTAACAGAATTTTGTTAATTGTTTTCATTTTAAAAATATGTCCGTTTGTTTGCAAGAAAGGAAATCAGAAAATTGTTATTAAATTTTAATTGTTTATTTTACAAACGTAGGGACTAATATCAAAATTCTGTTACAGACAGTTTGTAGAACATGCTTTTGCAAATACATTGCAAAAAAACTGTTTGAATCTATCTTTAAAAACGGTTTAGATATATCGGTTTTAGTATAATCCTGCATTGGGTATATTTTTTTAAATTTGGGCCCCCAAATAATTTTTTTTTTTCGAAATGTTTTATTTGGTTGAGTTGCCACAGCTATGAGCTCTCTACATACAAAAAATTAATATTTTACACCAAATAGGAAAAAAGTTTTAAAAAATACCATCCTCTCCCCTTAAAATTAATATTTATATTCTAAATAATTTTCACACAATTTACAATTAATCTGAGTTGACGACGTATCTACCATTTTGCACCTCACAACA
The DNA here is from genome assembly GCA_025594305.2 of Periplaneta americana. NCBI lineage: Eukaryota > Metazoa > Arthropoda > Insecta > Blattodea > Blattidae > Periplaneta > Periplaneta americana. Next base: position 149,488,886 of record JAJSOF020000013.1, read on the forward strand.
GGTTCTCAGAATTACGGCCAGCGAACTCTTGTCGCTTTTGTTTTAGAAGTGACGGATCACTCGCTACAGGAAGGATTAAGATCAATTGGGAAAACCCCATGATCATATCGGGAATTGAGCTCGCGGCCTTCCGGCTTTTAGTACAGTGTCTTAACCGCGACTTACCGCCCTTCATCTACAAGCGTACAATTATTGAACGTTGGTAAATTTATTAGGCTATTCAATGCTGCTGAGGACACATATTTGTTTTTCTAGTAGGCTTCTCTGATTATGATCATGGATGTACAGTATTTGAGTTACAACAGTAGACTATTAACTCAGCAGTATCAGCTGCGTTGCGGAGCGCTGTATGAATTTTGCTCTATTATTTTGTAATTATTTTGTAATTTGCAGATCGCAGCCGAGGTGTGGAGAGATAGATTATGGATCTCCAAACAGTCGGGCTGCTTGAAATAATTAATAAGCACCTCCTTTGTGAGTCGCCGCAAATCATCTTAATGTAAATTACTCGCTGACGGTGTTAGACTCGTCTTCCTTTTGAAGACAAACGTTCCATGAAAGATTATAGAGCGGGGCTTATCGTTCCCGGAGCTCGGATGATTCCCGGCTTCTGTTGGATTGACACTTTGCATGCACAAAATTTGAGTGTGTTGTTTTTTCTCGTTTTCCAGTTTCCTAAAACATTACAAATTTAATTCTAAAAATAATCTCCAAATCATATTTAACCCCTCCTCCATACAGAACATTTCTGGATGGGACACTAGTTTGGATGATGCGGGGTGCAGATTGAGAGCCTCACAATATGTATATATATATTGTGAAATTCCTACGAAAAGCCCATACAGTTCGGCTGGTCAAATTATTAATAAATAAAACTTAGCCCTAACCAACAAAATATAATTTTCTTACAGTGTTAAAAGCTGTGTAATCAAGATGTATAAACAAAATAAGTTAAAAATATACAAAAAAAAATAATTGAACGGCGAAAATAAAAGAAGAAATAAAGTACAGTAATCAAGAAATGTTAGAAGAAAGGAAAAATGAAAAATAAAAGAAATAGACAGTATGGAAATGGATAAATAAAAGAGAAATTAAAAAAGAAAAGAAGAAATACACCAATCAAGAAATGGAGGAGACGAAGGAAATACCAAAAAAAGAACAGGAGAAATAAAGAAATGAAGAAATGGAAAAAGGAAGGAGAAAAGAAGAATTGGAGCAGCCAAGAAATATAGAAAGAAAGGGAAGACCCAAAAAGAAATACAGAAATCAAGAAATGAAACAAGGAAGAAGAATTGAAAAAAGAAACAGATAAATCAAAAATAGACAAGAGAGGAGAAAAAATTAGAAGAGAAAGGAGGGCTAAACTAGAGCTGAGTTACTTCCTCATAATCCGCTTATACACCTTGAAGTACTTAGAGCAGTCTCCTCAGTTATACCAACATAACTTTTGTGGAAAAAAGTTCCACGCTAGTGTACACCCAACCTACGGCTTGAATATACGAATCTGTGACAGTTTTGGTTAGGTTAGGCTTTTGTTATACCTTACACATATGAATCTGTAACATGTTAGGTTAGCTTAGAAAGCATGATGATAGAGATATTCCGTTAGTCAATATAATTTTAATATAATCTAGTAATATTTTATTTAAAGTTCAGTCTAATTGACATATCACGGTTTAAAATCAATAACACTTACAAATGTAAATGATCATTGCATATTATAAAATTCAAATTTCAACTGAGATATGATATGTGATATGTCAATTAGACTGAACTCTAAATAAAACATCATTAGATTATATTACATGTTAGGTTAGGTTAGTTTAGGCTTTTGTTATGCTTTGCATCTACGAATTTGTGCAGGATTTTCAAGCGCTGGGCAAAGACTGGTGATATTTTGTTTTGTAATCTTGTCATTACTTGTCTGTAATATGGTAGTGTAATGGTGGATTTTCACTTTCGAAATTACCAGAACTAATTATATGCTACACCTTTTCCAGTTTTATTTCAGAAAATATCAATTGTATTTCAGATTTATCATTTGTATTTCAGATTAGTCAATTCAATTTCAGATAGTATCAATTGTATTTCGGAAAACATCAATTGTATTTCAGATTTGTCAATTTAATTTCAGATAGTATCAATTGTATTTCAGAAAACATCAATTGTATTTCTGATTTGTCAATTGTATTTCAGAAACTATAATTTGTATTTCAGAAGTTACGGTTGGCATCTTATTCTCCAATATTAAATCCAATCGAGATCATTTGGTGTAAAGTGAAGACATACGTAAAAACCCATCTTGGAATTCCTGACGTCATAGCTCCTGGTGTTGTAGATTAATTGACCTATTGTAGAGAGTAAAATTGATGAAGCAACACATAATATTGTTGGTGGTGATTGTGCTCGTGCAGTACAACACAGTACATTTCATCAAGCTGCAGCTTTGGCTATGGTGAATATGCCTGTCGGACGCTAAACTGCAATAAAGTTGAGGATTTTTTAAAATCCATTTTCCATTTTTTTAAATATATTTGAAAATCTCAAGTAAGCCTACATTTGTTATTTTGTGAAATAAAAGTGACTATGTAATCTTAAATGCATTGCTTATTTTCTGAAATACATTTGATACCATCTGAAATACAATTGACAAATCTGAAATACATTTGATACCATCTGAAATACATTTGATACCATCTGAAATACAATTGACAAATCTGAAATACATTTGATACCATCTGAAATACTATTGAGAAATCTGAAATACATTTGATACCATCTGAAATATAATTGACAAATCTGAAATACAATTGACAAATCTGAAATACATTTGATACCATCTGAAATACAATTGAAAAATCTGAAATACATTTGATACCATCTGAAATACATTTGATGCCATCTGAAATACTATTGACAAATCTGAAATACATTTGATACCATCTGAAATACTATTGACAAATCTCAAATACATTTGATACCATCTGTAATACAATTGACAAATCTGAAATACAATTGACAAATCTGAAATACATTTGATACCATCTGAAATACAATTGACAAATCTCAAATACATTTGATACCATCTGAAATACTATTGACAAATCTGAAATACATTTGATACCATCTGAAATACAATTGACAAATCTCAAATACAATTGATACCATCTGAAATACAATTGACAAATCTGAAATACATTTGATACCATCTGAAATACAATTGACAAATCTGAAATACATTTGATACCATCTGAAATACAATTGACAAATCTCAAATACATTTGATACCATCTGAAATACTATTGACAAATCTCAAATACATTTGATACCATCTGAAATACATTTGATACCAGCTGAAATACAATTGACAAATCTGAAATACATTTGATACCATCTGAAATACAATTGACAAATCTCAAATACAATTGATACCATCTGAAATACAATTGACAAATCTGAAATACATTTGATACCATCTGAAATACAATTGACAAATCTCAAATACATTTGATACCATCTGAAATACATTTGATACCATCTGAAATACAATTGACAAGTCTCAAATACATTTGATACCATCTGAAATACCATTGACAAATCTGAAATACATTTGATACCATCTGAAATACAATTGACAAATCTCAAATACATTTGATACCATCTGAAATACAAATGACAAATCTGAAATACAATTGATACTATCTGAAACTGAATTGACAAATCTGAAATACAATTGATAATTTCAGAAATTAAATTGACTAATCTGAAATACATTTGATAATTTCTGAAATACAACTGGAAAAGTTGCAGTTGTAGGAAGGAGACATGAAAAAGAAACGATGAAGGAGAGAAATAAGAAAGGGAGACAGAAAGAAAAAAATAAAAGAAGAAATAGTAAAATAGAGAAATGGAAAAAGATCACAAGAGAGAAGAGTAAGGAAGAATGTGTAAAGCGATTACGGGCCAATACACTATCATTTCCCTAGGACCCTTGTGTCGTATATACGGCAGTTATATATTTTAATGATTCTGTATAGCATTATTCCATTGAATGGTCAATTCATTTAAATATGCAGTATAAAAATTGAATTTTAAATTAAAGTATATCTCTAATTACAAGGATCTTTGGATTACTTATTTTAATCTAGGTTGCTATACCTAAACTGTACTACTATAGCGTTACGTAATATCAGCATGGGAATCTTACCTTGAGATATTCTGTAGTTGCACTCTTGCAGACAAGCGCTTGCGCAGAAACAGTCGAATGCAAGAACAAAGCGAGGTTTAATTCGTGAGGCATGAAATTTCTTGAAGAGACAAAAACATTTTTGCTACGGTAAGGATGAAGAAGAAGAAAAAAATCATTAGATTTGAAGCGGCAAAACAGTTTAGCGAACAGCCGCCAGGGTGGGTGAGTGAAACTGGATAACAAATGAACCGCTGATGGAGGGTTTCCGGATGTTAACAACAGATGTTTCGCGGAAAATAAAAAGAAGAAAAAAAAAGACAATTCAACGATGGATTATAAAAGAAACTGCTATTGAATAATAACAAAAGAAACGTCAGGAGAAAATTGTATTTTTAAGAGAGCTGTTTACAATTTTAAATAATGCTTTCCCAGAAAATCAATCTGCAAGTTGAAAGATGTGTATTGGAGTTTACCGCAGTAGCATCTCTTAGACACAAGGCATCGGATATTTCTTCAATTGTGCAGACGGCGGTGTGATGCGTTATGTGTGTAGAAAATAATTTCAGAGAGCGTGACTTGGTAAAGTGGTGACAAGTTTCTTTGTATCGCCGATGATTAAGGTCTTCATTCAAACAATAATTCCATCGATTTCCGCTTCAGTGTCCTTGCATCTACTGCTGTGTAGTACCACTAAATTAGAGACTTACTGGAACAACCGCACTCTCAGAAAACGAGCTTGTATGGGAAATTTCCACTTCTTTTCGACCTGAAGAAAAGTCACTTTTGAGGTTCTTTGGTTCAAATACAGAGCAGGACAATGAATGTTTTTAATTATAAAAACCTTAACGTTACGTCCTTCGGAAGATAACAAATCTTCAAATTGTCATCCTCAGTGGTGTTGTGTTGTCATACTTGTCTATTTTGTTTCGCTAGCTCTAAATCGGTCCATAGTAATAAAAAAAGTCGCAGGAATCGAATTGTCATGTAGACTAATACAAGACTCCTATAAAAGACCTTTACAGTTTCGAAGATATGTAATTTACGTTCTGTGAATCTGAGATGCATGAAAATAGTACCAATGGAAAGAGAAACTCAAAAGTTTTGTTCCTTACCTTAAAGATGTCCAGTGTGTCGTCACTTAGTAACACGATATACATCTAGTTCCACGTAGGTACACGGATTTTCAGACCCCCAGATTCTGAGGTTATGTCTGTTCACCTTACCAGAACATTAAATCCAGATGTTTGAGATGGGCAGGGCATGTAGCACGTATGGACGAATCTAGAAATGCATATAGAGTGTTAGTTGGGAGTCCGGAGGGGAAAATGACTTTTGGGAATGCCGAGACGTAGATGGGAGGATAATATTAAAATGTATTTGAGTGAGGTGGGATGTGATGGTAGGGACTGGATTAATCTAGCTCAGGATAGGGACTAAGGGCGGGCTTATGTGAGGGCGGCAATGAACCTCCGAGTTCTCTAAAAGCCACTTGTAAGTAAAGTAAGTTGTTTATGTTTATATTTCTAAATTCAGTTTAAATTTATATTAATAAGGCCTTTATTGGTTTATTTTGTAAATCATCTCCCCCAGCACTTTACGCGACCCCCACTTTGGGAACCGCTTTATATTAAGTATAGGGACTGTTCAGTAGTTTGGAAAACTGAGTTATCGAATCCACATATGTTAAAAAGAGGAGCAGCGGACAATCATGTGTGGGAATTTAACACAGAAGTTTGAAGTTAATGTTGAATTTACCGAGTATAAAATATTGCACTTTACAGTTATGTGCAGAGTTGGCTATAAAACTGACTTTTATTTGCTTGTTGAAAAAAAAATAAAATTCACTTACAGCCTATGACTATGAATTAGTCCGTTTCGGATATTACTGCCTGCAAAGTTAGCAGCCCCAAAGTTGAGTCGTACTGCCGGCTAGGGAGTATTCTTTATTGCAGAAGCCAAGACAGTTAATATTTTATTGCCAGCCATTTTTATGTTCACCAGTTCTTACGTATGTAAGATCTAGGGATATTTCCCAGACTCTGCTGCATTTAACGTAATGTAACCCAGGAATACATCGCGTGGATTCTAAACTGGTGGCCTTCGCTCTTACTAGGCTTACATAATTATGAGAACTACAAGAACCTTGAATTTCATATTGAAGGTATACCGATAAGCTATCACAATTTGACTATAATTATGTGTGTGTATTCCGCCTTTGCTTATCATACAAATTAAATGGAGAAACTAATAAATCATATTTTCATTAACGTTTTCGGTACTTATGTACCATCTTCAGATGTATGTATATAATGCTAATTGTTAACCAAGCCTCTAGCTGCATGTGTCGTAAACTTAAATAATCAGTGTTTTTGTGCATACTGTACTATATCGATGAAGTGTTGCCATGATTGAATAAATAATTACCTAGCTCTTATATACTATTTGTTGGTACAACATACTATCAAAATTAAAAATTAAATGTTTCAGTCAATATTTAAAACACTATTTAAAAACACGATTTAAAACTGTTTAAAAACACATAGTTTGTGCATCACTTTAAATATATGAAGCTAGTGATCACTTGTTGTGCGGTGTTTGCCGATGTGAAGTTGAATGAGGCAGTTGTGGTGATCTTGTTATTTAGCGTTGAGCTAGACGTGGTATCGTTGACATGGCTATTTTGCTGAAAGTGATGTTGTGGCACTTCTATAATAGTTAATGGCATTGCTGTAATTTGTACCCATAGATGTATTGTTAAAACAAATTGAAGGTTGTCAAGCACGAGCAGAGCAACACGCGGTAAAACTGTAATTTACTTTTCTTACATAACAGGCATTACCCCTAGCAGTTAACCAAAACCAACACCAGTTAAAGGAATATCCAAATTAACAATTTCAAATATTCTCAACTTCAAATTCATAAATTAATACTTAATCATTGTTACAGACACGCCAGGCAATACTAAATCCATGGACTTGACAACCTTCAATTTGTTTTAACAATACATCTATGGGTACAAATTACAGCAATGCCATTAACTATTATAGAAGTGCCACAACATCACTTTCAGCAAACATAGCCATGTCAACGATACCACGTCTAGCTCAACGCTAAAAAACAAGATCACCACAACTGCCTCATTCAACTTCACATCGGCAAACACCGCACAACAAGTGATCACTAACTTCATATATTTAAAGTGATGCACAAACTATGTGTTTTTAAACAGTTTTAAATAGTGTTTTAAATATTGACTGAAACATTTAATTTTTAATTTTTAATTTTGATAGTATGTTGTACCAACAAATAGTATATAAGAGCTAGGTAATTATTTATTCAATCATGGCAACACTTCATCGATATAGTACGGTATGCACAAAAACACTGATTATTTAAGTTTACGACACATGCACCTAGAGGCTTGGTTAACAATTAGTATTATACATACATCTGAAGATGGTACATAAGTACCGAAAACGTTAATGAAAACATGATTTATTAGTTTCTCCATTTAATTGTATGATAAGCAAAAGGCGGAACACACACACATAATTATAGTCAAATACAAGAACCTTGTTTTAAGTACTCTGTTTGGTTGTATGGTAGCTTACTGGTTATCGGGTTCAATTCCAGGTGTTGACGGGATTTTTCTCGTTGCCAAAGCGGGATTTCTCACCCGCTGTAAAATTGAGTAACCTGGTTTTACCTGGCAGAAAAAAAGCGGCAAAGAACACACATACTAAGCATATTAATTCAGTTAAAAGGTAGAAAACAATTTATGAGTTAAATGCAAGATAAGAATAATTGTGGAGGAATTATTGTTAATACAAGTCTAAACTTTTTCTCTCGGCGCTTCAACAGTTTAGAAAATTAGGCAGTGTACTGAAGAATGCAATACTTGGATGTTGAACCCCTTTTTATAAGAACTGAGACTAACGAAGGGTAGATGGATATCTTATTTGTGTCTTGTATTATAATTGAAGACTAAAGGTGCTAAGTGTCAAAAACAACTTTTTGAGGTTATTGCTAAAAAACACACTGCGAAATGTATGTTGTGATACCTACAACACAGTCTTTTGGCGCACAATAAGTCGCTTACAATTGAGCTATGACAAAGGCAATTTAGTATGATATTCTCATATGGATGTTCCTCCCTTAGAGTGAATAAAAGGAAATTTTGAAAAATTGGCACTTAGAACATTCAGAATATTAGATTCTTAGTATTATATGATATTCTTATTGAATTTGGTATTCCCAAGAAACTAGTTCGATTAATTAAAATGTGTCTCAGTGAAACATACAGCAGAGTCCGTATAGGTCAGTTTCTATCTGATGCTTTTCCAATTCACTGCGGGCTAAAGCAGGGAGATGCACTATCACCTTTACTTTTTAACTTCGCTCTAGAATATGCCATTAGGAAAGTTCAGGATAACAGGCAAGGTTTGGAATTGAACGGGTTACATCAGCTTCTTGTCTATGCGGATGACGTGAATATGTTAGGAGAAAATACACAAACGATTAGGAAAACACGGAAATTTTACTTGAAGCAAGTAGAGCGATCGGTTTGGAAGTAAATCCCGAAAAGACAAAGTATATGATTATGTCTCGTGACCAGAATATTGTACGAAATGGAAATATAAAAATTGGAGATTTATCCTTCGAAGAGGTGGAAAAATTCAAATATCTTGGAGCAACAGTAACAAATATAAATGACACTCGGGAGGAAATTAAACGCAGAATAAATATGGGAAATGCGTGTTATTATTCGGTTGAGAAGCTCTTATCATCCAGTCTGCTGTCCAGAAATCTGAAAGTTAGAATTTATAAAACAGTTATATTACCGGTTGTTCTGTATGGTTGTGAAACTTGGACTCTCACTCTGAGAGAGGAACATAGGTTCAGGGTGTTTGAGAATAAGGTGCTAAGGAAAATATTTGGGGCTAAGCGGGATGAAGTTACAGGAGAATGGAGAAAGTTACACAACACAGAACTGCACGCATTGTATTCTTCACCTGACATAATTAGGAACATAAAATCGGGACATTTGAGATGGGCAGGGCATGTAGCACGTATGGGCGAATCCAGAAATGCATATAGAGTGTTAGTTGGGAGACCGGAGGGAAAAAGACCTTTAGGGAGGCCGAGACGTAGATGGGAGGATAATATTAAAATGGATTTGAGGGAGGTGGGGTATGATGATAGAGACTGGATTAATCTTGCACAGGATAGGGACCGCTGGCGGGCTTATGTGAGGGCGGCAATGAACCTTCGGGTTCCTTAAAAGCCATTTGTAAGTAAGTAATTGTGGATGTTCTTATTATTACTAAGTTTAGTTTTTAATATAATGTTCTTTTTTTCTTTTTTTTTTTTTTAGTTTTTAATACATCAATAGGGAAAGAATGTATTCACAAGGCAAAGGAGAAGATTTCTAAATTGAGGAAAATCTTTTCACATGATGTCCTTTTATGCACACCTGTTTTTATTGTGAAACAGAAATATGTTTAACTTCAAGTGACATAACACGAAATGGTAGTTAATATTTCCTTAAAGAATAAAACTATGCAAAATATGTCATTTTAAAGTTGTTCATATTGCCAACAAAAAAATGCATCTAAATGGACGAAAGTCAGAACTCAATATACTGCAGGAGGACGATCCTAATTTCAAATGAAAATAAATTCCATGCATGTTTCCAAGTTTAATACAGATCAGTGGCAGATCACAGAATCCTTGTAATTGTATGAAACGTTTATGTTCTTGGTTGGGTGTTACTCTGATACTTAGATTTTTAAGGAATTAATTGGCACTTATTTATAAGGGTTGTGAATATGATTGAAAATGAAATACGTAAGTTTAATGAAATTGAAGTGTTGTATTATAGAGCATTTTTATTTTATTTTGCTATTCTATAAATAGACTGCAATAAATCTGTACAAGTAGGTCTATTTACAATAGAATTACTGCGTTTCATCCAATTGGTTTATGATGAAGGATGGATAGAACAGAGAAAAATTCTCTCCGGCACCGGGACCCGAACCCGAGTTTTCGACTCTACGTGCTGATGCTTTATCCACTAAGCTACACCGGATTCAAGTTCCGATGTCGGATCGAATCTCCTTACTTTAAGTTCTACCTCTCACAGTCAGTTTTCCCTTTGGTGGTCTACCCTCATGCACTGTGTCACAGAATATGTGACAGTGGCACAATGTCCAACACACTATGTACAGAGGTGCACTCATTACGAGTGACTAAGGGGTCGGAATCCGACGGGATGAGCGTCGTCTTGAATCACTAAGTGATTATTTACGCATATCATATTATTATGATGTACCGAAGTACGTATAATATTACGGTAATGCAGAATTCCTGCACGGAAAAATCATACGTACTTCGGTACATCACAATAATATGATATGGGTAAATAAACACTTTTTATTTAAGACGGCTCTCATTCCGTAGGATCTCGGCCAATTAGTCACTTGTAATGAGTGCACCTCTGCACATAGTGTGTTGAACATTGTGCCACTGTCACACATCTGTGACGCAGTGCATGAGGGTTGGCCACTAAATGGAAACTGAGAGATGGAACTTAAACTGAGAGGATTCAATCCGGCACCGGAACTTGAATCCGGTGTGATTTAGTGGATAAAGCGTCAGCACGTAGAGCTGAAAACCCAGGTTCGGGTCCCGGTGCCGGAGAGAATGTTTCTCCGCTCCACCCATCCTTCATTTACAAAAGATGCTCAATGTGTCCCCCTCAATTGTTTACACATGCCTGAGCACAATATACACACGACTGGCGAGTTCGCTCAAACACCATGTTGTCATCACGGATCAATTGGCATGTATTTTCAACACGTTGCAATAGCTCCTCTGCATCATTCATTGATGTTGCATAGACGACAGCCTTCAAGTGACCCCAAAGGTAAAAATGTAATGGAGTAAGGTCGGGTGATCTGGGTGGCCAAGGCACTGGACCACCTCGTCCAATCAAAACAAACAATGTACTACTGTCTTGTCACTGTGTTGTTTGTAAACATACACTGGTACAAAATCAAAACAAACATAACACAATAATATGATCAGATACTTGTGGAAATAAAAGTCACTATTACTATTTTTTTCCAGTAAATAAGCATTTTCCGTCCAATTTTCATATAAGAAACTGTTCTTACTTTTGATCCACACTCACTCGTTTTCCAAACATACTTATGACACGCTCTATATAAACAACCAAAATAAAAAGACTCAAAATGTATTATTCATTATTATTAACTAGCCGTACCCGTGCGCTCCGCTGCACCCGTTAGAAATAAATATAAAGTAATTACATAATTAAAATAGGACATTTGATCCAAGAAAGATTCGTGTTTGATAGAAGGATAAATCGTTTAATATGTTACTTAATGTAAATTGTATTTAAAATATTAAAATGCAATCATTTTGATCCAGAGACCACTCATTTGGTGCAATGACAATTCCTTTAACATGTTTCTTAATTCTTATTACCAATTATTTTTGGAAAAGCGAAAATTAACAGAAACATTTTGGCTACAGATTTATTATTATGTTTATATTATATTATATTATGAAAAAGTGTGTTGATAACTGATGTACTCGAATTAGAAAGTTTTTAATTTGTTGTGGGAGCTCTTGAATCTCAGGAGGAACAACTTTTACAACAGCGCAACATAATCTGCTTGGCTCATTACCCAATTTTTTTGCATTGCATTTATTGCATATGTATTTTATGTATTTTAACACGATTCAATTGAGCATAGTTAAAACCTGAATTATAAAATAATGGATTGATAAGCTAACGTACTATTACTGCATACTAAATCAATACACTCTCGTTGTTCGTTAATTCTCTGAGATAAAAATGAATATGTTCATAAACATTATTATAAGAAATACAGGAAATGAATATACAGAATAACCTATCAAGTTTTCTGTGCATAAGAAGATATTTTAATCTTACCTTTCCCATTTCACTCACAAGTTACTGTAATAACATTATAGCATTATGTCCATCCAGAGAAACTACACTTTCCAATGATGAAATAACAATTATTTATACAAATCGGTTAATTTAGCTTCATACAAACACAGTAACATTGTCTGTAGACTATGTTTCATAGCTTTCGGTTGTTGTGTCCAAGGCCCCTTATAGACGAAGTCATTTGTTTTAATTCATTACACAGCCTTAGATGGCAGTTATTTTAATTTTAAAACTCATTTATCTCATTAAATATCAGTCCTATAAAAATTTTTCAAAGAATAATACTTATCAGAAATCATTTTTAAAGAAACTTTTGTTATGTAAAATGTTTCACAAAAATCAATAATAAGCGAGATATTTCGATTTATTTAATTCAGGCCCCCTTATAACCCCCCTTTTAAATAATGTATTTTGAATGCCATATAGCCTATAATCTAAGTTACAACGAACTTAATTTATATTCCAATTTTCATCGAAATCGGTTCAGCCATTATCGCGTGAAAAGGTAACAAACATACATACATACATACATACATACATACAGACAGACAGACATACAAACAAAAATTAAAAAAAAGCGATTTTCGGTTTCAGGGTGGTTGATTATAGGCCTATATGTTAGGACCAATTATTTTTGGAAAATCGAAAATTACCAGAAAAATTTCGGCTACAGATTTATTATTAGTATAGATTCGTCATCGCTTTTGTTGGAATTGCCTATGTAAACAGACGACATCCATGAACTCTGTGTAGTTTCTTTCATGTAATGCTGCGACGTACATACATAACCTCTTAAAATATGAAACGAGAATTGATACGCTAACATAATAAATATAGGTTGTGCATTCCATTTGATCAATGTTGTAGTAGAAGCATAATCTGGGACTTGAATGAACAAATTAAGTTATTTAACTGACGAATGCATTGCGGGTGACATCGACGCAGCTAGTATAAGGGAAAATATAGTTTTTGATATTATTTTTCTAGAGTGATAGCAGATAAACGTTCCACGTTAAAAAATGCTCTCTTTTCGAAAACCTGTACTAAGAATTTGACCAATATTTTGACACCCAGTAACAATGTGCTTAACATTGTGAGAATCAAGAAGCAGTAACGGCATCTACTAAGGCTCCCCACGTTCAATTTAAGGCTTACGAAAGCATTTTCGTCTTATTTTCTGGTCGCCTTTTACAATATGGCTCCTCCTGTCTCTGTTGCTTGGGGATATCCGCTCCCTCTACACGCGGAGTTCTGTAATATAAACGTCCAGCCTGGTATTGAATAACCCGCACAACCATGAAGTGTATTAACCCCGCCCTCTGAGGGTATAAATTCTGGCTATAAATTTCGATATAGCTCGCAGTTAACGTGTGCGCAGTTGTGACAACTTCGCCTGGAGAGGCGGCCACCCGCCTGGCTTTATGGGACAAAATTGTAGCATTTCAGAGTAGAGGTAGCTTGGAATGAGTGAGAGGGGGGGTCATGGATAAAGTTAGATGCTGAGCAAGGGGAGGGGGAAGGAAAATCCCGCGCTGCCTGCTAACACAGGATGAGAAAAGTCGTTAAATAAAGAAAAGGGAAGAATAATAAAAGTGCAGGAAAGGAAAATGAGTGCATGAACTAACGGGGTAGAGGCAGAGAAATAACTTCATAAATATGCAATTTTCTTTTTGCCCAAAAGTTCGGTATAAAATAAAGCGAACAGAGTTACGTATTTTCGCAATAGCTGAGGAGGGTTGTAAGGAGCAGGGTGGGAAGGTCTGGACGACGGGGATGACTTTATGCGATCCCTATGCAATACGGGGTAAGTTTTTAGGAAGAAACCTAAACAGAAGATTGTGAGCCATTTTCAATTTTGCTAAAAGTCTTCCAGCAACAAAAGGTGTCATACAAATGGCACATGTTTTCGTGCTATACAAACTACTGGACCTCGAATTTATATAGAAAACATAAAAAAGTGATATTACTGTCGTATAACCCAGCATGAATTACGCAGCTTTGTATCTCCTTACGTAGTTGTAAGTCAAGATAATTGGATAGGATCTCACACCATCATGTGAAAGTACAACAAGCTGAGTTTTGAAGTTAAAGTGCTAGTTTATTCGGAGAAGAGTGGTAAAATTATAAAGTGTTTACAATGTCTATGTATGAAGTACTGTCAGCGTTTAGAATTTTGTTAGTGTTGCAAGAGTTTCAAATTCAGAGTACGGTATTGTTACTGATACGAAAATTATTAGAAAATTAGAGTCTTGTTAGTGTTACAAGAATTTCAAGTTTAGAGTTGTAAAACCAATGGGAATATTTGTTATATACGCACAAACAGTGCAGTTCAGTGACTTTTGAGGGCTGTCTCCAGAAATTTAAAATTAATTTAAGGCGTTATGTAAATTAGCTAATTATGTTGATATTAAAGTAATTACGTTTGCACACAATTAATCTAATATGTGAATTGAATGCATAATTAAGTTGTTCTGTAATTAAGTTCATGTATAATTCAATAATTGTATGTGTAATTAATTAAGTTGTTATGTAATTAATTAAGTTGTTATGTAATTAATTAAGTTGATATGTAATTAAGGTGTAATTAATTAAGTTCCTACGTAATTAATTAAGTTGATATGTAATTATGAGACTTGAAAGAAAGTAAAAGTTCTTCCAGTGGCCAAATAGGGAGCAAGTCTAATGGTAGCGCTGCTACCTTTAGCCTTGTCTCTAGACAGGCTTCGAGAACAAGTTGAGATCGTAACAGACCACCTGGTCTAATACATGTTTTGGATGATGATGATGATGATGATGATGATATGTAATTAGTTAAATTGAGGCGTAATTAAGTTGATGTGTAATTAATTAAGTTAACATATACAATCATGAAGTTCATATGTAAATAATTAACTTGACTTACTTTAAAGTATTTAGGTTTACTTTAAACAATAGCTTTATTTACTTATCTTATTGTTATTTTTCTTCTTGCTGTATTATTATTTTTTTTGTTACTGTAAAATTATGTTGGCATAAATGTATTTTGTATTAGATTATTGTTATTATTATTTTTGCTGTATTATTTTTGCATTTTTTTGTTACTGTAAAATTATGTTGGCATAAATGTATTTTGTATTAGGTTATTGTTATTATTCTTCTTGCTGTATTATTTTTGTATTTTTTTTGTTACTGTAAAATTATGTTGGTATTAATGTATTTTGTATTAGATTATTGTTATTGTTCTTCTTGCTGTATTATTTTTGTATTTTTTTGTTACTGTAAAATTATGTTGGTATAAATGTATTTTGTATTAGATTATTGTTATTATTCTTCTTGCTGATTATTTTTTTCTTACTGTAAAATTATGTTGGTATAAATGTATTTTGTATTAGATTATTGTTATTATTCTTCTTGCTGTATTATTTTTTTCTTACTGTAAAATTATGTTGGTATAAATGTATTTTGTATTAGATTATTGTTATTATTCTTCTTGCTGATTATTTTTTTTTCTTACTGTAAAATTATGTTGGTATAAATGTATTTTGTATTAGATTATTGTTATTATTCTTCTTGCTGATTATTTTTTTTTCTTACTGTAAAATTATGTTGGTATAAATGTATTTTGTATTAGATTATTGTTATTATTCTTCTTGCTGTATTATTTTTTTCTTACTGTAAAATTATGTTGGTATAAATGTATTTTGTATTAGATTATTGTTATTATTCTTCTTGCTGTATTATTTTTTTCTTACTGTAAAATTATGTTGGGATAAATGTATTTTGTATTAGATTATTGTTATTATTCTTCTTGCTGTATTATTTTTTTTCTTACTGTAAAATTATGTTGGTATAAATGTATTTTGTATTAGATTATTGTTATTATTCTTCTTGCTGTATTATTTTTTTCTTACTGGGATAAAATTAAAATGTTGGGATAAATGTATTTTGTATTAGATTATTGTTATTATTCTTCTTGCTGTATTATTTTTTTTTCTTACTGTAAAATTATGTTGGTATAAATGTATTTTGTATTAGATTATTGTTATTATTCTTCTTGCTGTTATTTTTTTTCTTACTGTAAAATTATGTTGGTATAAATGTATTTTGTATTAGATTATTGTTATTATTCTTCTTGCTGTATTATTTTTTTCTTACTGTAAAATTATGTTGGTATAAATGTATTTTGTATTAGATTATTGTTATTATTCTTCTTGCTGTATTATTTTTTTCTTACTGTAAAATTATGTTGGTATAAATGTATTTTGTATTAGATTATTGTTATTATTCTTCTTATGCTTATTGTTATTATTTTTTGCTGTATTATTTTTTCTTACTGTAAAATTATGTTGGTATAAATGTATTTTGTATTAGATTATTGTTATTATTCTTCTTGCTGTATTATTTGTTTTCTTACTGTAAAATTATGTTGGGATAAATGTATTTTGTATTAGATTATTGTTATTATTCTTCTTGCTGTATTATTTTTTTTCTTACTGTAAAATTATGTTGGGATAAATGTATTTTGTATTAGATTATTGTTATTATTCTTCTTGCTGTATTATTTTTTTCTTACTGTAAAATTATGTTGGTATAAATGTATTTTGTATTAGATTATTGTTATTATTCTTCTTGCTGTATTATTATTTTTCTTACTGTAAAATTATGTTGGGATAAATGTATTTTGTATTAGATTATTGTTATTATTCTTCTTGCTGTATTATTTTTTTTTCTTACTGTAAAATTATGTTGGGATAAATGTATTTTGTATTAGATTATTGTTATTATTCTTCTTGCTGTATTATTTTTTTTCTTACTGTAAAATTATGTTGGTATAAATGTATTTTGTATTAGATTATTGTTATTATTCTTCTTGCTGTATTATTTTTTTCTTACTGTAAAATTATGTTGGGATAAATGTATTTTGTATTTGATTATGTGATACAGGTACCTGGCATAGGCATAAACCAATTCACAGTTAATGATAAATACAATACAAAAAACAAAACACGTTTTACAAAACATTGAAGCAACAAAATTTACTTTAGTAGTGGACTCAGTGGTGTTTTCAAAGGTTAAAGCCTAGCGATAACTTACGAAATCAGAACACATTATAAGCCTCCATTAAAACCAATAAGCTGTTTACATAGTAAGTAATGATGCCCGGGTATTTTACAGTTGGCTTTAATAAGAGATTTCAAGCTGTTGCTGTTTTGGGGTTCAGATTAAAAATGTTGGTTATGGAATCGTATGTTCAGATTTTTATTTTGACATGAAAGGTTTACGTTCGAGAGTGAAAGAACAATATTTTCTTGAAATTTCAACAACTGTCATCACTTCCTTAGTAACGAAGTGAGTTATGTTACACTTTTCTGACGTCACTTGTTTAGCAACGGATAAGACTCTTGCATTACATTTAACACGTGAAAATTATATTATCAAAATATATTCCTAAATTAAATTATGACATTAAAGAAAAAGTCTGACAACGTGGTTAAACAGAATGTATTTCATAGATTAAGAAATAAATAAGAAATATATTCACAATTAAATTTAAAAACTAATTATCTCTCTAGACTTATTTTCTTGCGTGAATTATATTTCTTATTTCTCTTATCAGAGAATCTTGATAAAGGCTTTCCAACAAACAAATTGAGATGAAATACAGTAATTCCAGATATAAGATACATATTCAATAAGTAAATAGTGGGAAATAACCTTAATAAATCAACACGCAATTTTCATTAAAATATTTCACTTTCAATCATATTGACTATCCTTATTCCTATAAATAAGAACCAATTCCTTAAAACTCTAAATGTCTCAGTAATACAAACCGAGGGTATAAACGTTTCATACAATTACAGGAGCCTGTGAATCCCCTGTCACTTTTAAAGTAACATTAAATGATTGTTAGACGTTGTATGCAAGAATTTTAAGAAAAAGACTGACGCATGGATTCAGAAAGAGCAAAGTGATGGCAAAAGACAGGTTTCGTTCTCGATAAGAAGGAACATTGTTCGAAACGTGCTCCAATAAATTGAACACTTAAAGATATCCCTGTGATGAAATTCCGTTCCAGTGCTGTGTACCTAAGCATGATTAAAATACGTATTTTTCAGTACAGTTCAGACAACTGACTGAGACTTAGGCTACAGTGTGAAGTGTCAGTAAAATTGCGTCACGAGTTTATAACGGATTATTTAATAAATATTTGTTGCATATAGGCTAGTAGCAAAATTTACTCTTAATTAAAAACATTTAAGTTACTTATATTCTCCGGGCGACAAACGGAGCGAATGTTGAGGTGTATTCATGAAAACTTTGAAGATTGAAGTATCAGTTTCTAACAACCCCGTCCCTCTATCTAGCGTAGTTTTTCAGAAGAAATGTTTATATTCAGGAAGAGTGTTTATGTTCGCTCTGTATAGAAATTATTTTTATACCTATTTCAAAAAGTTACTGAAATAGGTATAAAAAATCGACACAGTATTTCATTATCCATATTTTATACAGCTTACAGAAAAAAATAGCTTAATAGCTTTAGTATGAGGCGTGTACTTACAAAGTCAGATACATAACTTTTTTTTCCAAAATGAGGTAATGTTATATTTCATACCTTCATATGGTTCTACAACTGCTATAGCACTGTTATGCTCCAAAGCCAGATACATCACATGGATTTGTATGATGAAAGAATAGTATCGGTTGCAAATCCTTGGTTCTTTGCAAACGTTTTTCCTTCATACTGAAAAATTATGTTTTAGTGATGCATCTGATTTTGCAGCTAAACGCCTCCTACTGAACAACTATTTAGATTTCGAATAAGTAGAAGTGTACTAAAAGTGGAAGAGTAATAAAATCACTTAAAAGTATGCAACGAAGTATTTAAATAGGGCAGAAATTAAAATATGACGTCATTACTGACAGTTCGAAGTGTGGTAGGGTCCTGAAACTTTGGTGACACATGGATTAAGGTGTGTAGATAACTTTTTGCAGTAAAATGAAAAAGTATTGTTGACCCTAAATGATCGAAATTTCACCCGTCTTTCTCTTTAGAATTATAACCAGGGCCGGGTATTTATGGAGATTGAGAAAATCATGACATAATAGATACACAATATATTTTGCTAATCTTTACGAATTAAGTGATTCTGATTAATAATATGCAGATAAGACAATCGCGAAATATGAACGCATTCGCGAATTATTACTACTGCATCGTTTTATAGCGAATTTCATAATCTTAGTTTTGTCCACTTGAATTTGTTATACTGGGTGTTCATTTCAAAGTGTGTCATGACGTCACTGTTGTTGGGTCACCGATTTGAAGCGAATTTCAGCTTATATGTCAAAGAAGTTGCCTATTATTTAAGGCGTTCTTCAATCTGAACTTGAGAACGTGTACGGTATAACTTGAACGTCGTAGCAACAGATGGCGGTCTGTACGGTCTGTGTGCTACCATAACCTCTTTCGATCTGTGTTTTGCGCCAGCAAGTCGTACGCAGGGTATTTGTTATCATCGGTTGCGTACGGTAACATTCCACAACACAAATCAAATGCTCCGTGTCCATGTTGACCGTCGAAGTTAATGTCAACAAATACGTAAGTAATCGTCTTAACCCTCTCCCCGTATCCCGATAGTACGTATTTCCAAACAATTCACATTCCTGCCACTACTGGCGTTACCGTACGTGTCGGTACGTACTCTTCAGAATGAACGCCGTACTTGCTAGGCAACTTCTCTACCTCATAGGTTATACACCTCTGCGGAAGTGTAGGAAGATTGAATTCTCTAGGCTCATCGGCTAGCCACATGGCGGCATACAGCGAGCCATGCCACACTTTGAACTGAACACCCAGTATATCCAAGTAGGCTACATTACAAGGTATTCCAGGTGTTCTGATCACATTAGTTAACTCAAAAGACGGAGAATTCAACATTTCACTAATAAACTGAAAATGTTAATTTGAGGGCTGCAAGTTTTTTTTTTTTTTTCGTTTTTATTGAATGTCTGTTAAATACAGTCTCAATTCAACAAATTGCAAATTAATTATATTTTCCAAAATTTCCATTAATCTCTGCCAAGATTATAAATCAATCTCCAACAATCTCCGGTGACACCAATATTAAAAAAACACAAATGATAAAATTAATCGCCACCGGCGTGACTCATCGGTTAAGGCGGTTTTCTGCCGGTCTGAAGTTGCGTTCGGGAGCGGGTTCGATCCCCGCTTGGGCTGATTACCTGGTTTGGTTTTTTTCCGAGGTTTTCCCCAACCGTAATGTGAATTCAAGGTAAGCTATGGCAAATCCTCGGCCTCATCTCGCCAAATATCATCTCGCTATCACCAATCTCATCGACGCTAAATAAATTGTAGTTGATACAGCGTCGTTAAATAACCAACTAAAATAAAAAAATAAAATTAATCTCCATAAATACCTGCCCCTGGTTATAACCATAAGAATTTAGATTTACAATACCAGTATTAAGGCTCATTTAGAGATAGCCTATTATTACTAGTGAATTCTGAAATATTGAACAATTTGTTCGTCTCATAAACTTTCGGCGACTTTATAGAAGTCGGATTACGATCGACGGCCGCTGAAAGATCCTGTTCAGTCCGCTGGTATTTTACACTGTTTTAAATTCTACTTGGAGGGTAATAATCCTTGTATAAACTGCATTTATATCTCGTCTTCAGTAATAAACTGTGTACACACAGGATTCCTCGAGGCTATAAAGTGTAGCATGCACTTGTTCGCTATATCAGAGCCTCAGACATATTTCTTCGTAATAACATTTAACGTTGGTAAATACCTGTTATAATTGATAGCGCTTGATATGGATCTGCTCCTCTGGAATGCTTCCAGAGGGAGTAGCGTAAAACTTGCTCCTAACGTGTAGGGTTATTCATTATCATTAATAAATCTACTGACCAAAAAATCTAACGTGAGTTAGAATGCGTCCCTCTGAAACCTATAGCTAAGGCTTCCTCAAACTGTGGATCGCGGACCATGGCAGGTTGTACAGGTCTTATCGAGAACTAAAAATATAATTTATGTTCATCATCATCATCATTATTAGGGACCGTATTCTATCTCAGACCTGACGGAGTTAAGGCTAGTTGTTCATAAACTATATTGGCTTGGCGTAATAATTGGCGCGTGGCACAGGTACTATCAGGGAATACTTGCATCTTGTTTGTGCTGCAGTTGACGTTCTATTCATGATTGAAAACTAGACTTCGAAGACTGTTGAAAATGCATTCTAGTGATAAAAATTGATGCTACGATGAATTTTCCTACAGTTTAAATTATTTGTTCATTTCTTTATTTGATTTATTTTTACTGGTACTGGCAGAGTTAAGGCCATAAGACCTTCTCTTCCACTCAACCAGTATATAAAGAAATAGGCAACATAAATTACATCAATACAGAAAATAATGGAATAATAATAATAATAATAATAATAATAATAATAATAATAATAATAATAATAATAATAATAATATTAATAATAATAATAATAATAATTCATTCCTTCATTCATAGTGTTCTGCACAAGGGCATGTCTTTCACTGCAAACCCAGCATTCTCCAGTCTTTCCTATTTTTTGCCTTCCTCTCAGTCTCCGCATATGATCCATATATCTTAATGTTGTCTATCATATGATAACTTATTCTGCCCGAACTCTTCTTCCGTTCACCATTCCTACCTGTGCATCCTCCAGAAGGCAGTTTCTTCTCAACCAGTGACCCAGCCAATTCCTTTTCCTCTTTCTCATCAGTTTCAGCATCATTCTTTCTTCACCCACTCTTTCCAACACAACTTCGATTCTTATTCTGTCTGTCCACTTCACACGTTCCATTCTTCTCCATATCCACATTTCAAATGCTTCTATTCGCTTCTCTTCACTTCGTCGTAATGTACATATTTCTGCCCATAGAATGTCACACTCCATACAAAGCACTTCATTAGTCTCTTCCTTAGAGAATAAATAAATAAATAAATACTTACTGGCTTTTAAGGAACCCGGAGGTTCATTACCGCCCTCACATAAGCCCGCCATTGGTCCCTATCCTGAGCAAGACCAATCCAGTCTCTATCATCATATCCCACCTCCCTCAAATCCATTTTAATATTATTCTCCCATCTACGTCTCGGCCTCCCTAAAGGTCTTTTTCCCTCCGGCCTCCCAACTAACACTCTATATGCATTTCTGGATTCGCCCATATGTGCTACATGCCCTGCCCATCTCAAACGTCTGGATTTAATGTTCCTAATTATGTCAGGTGAAGAATACAATGCGTGCAGCTCTGTGTTGTGTAACTATCTCCATTCTCCTGTAACTTCATGCCTCTTAGCCCCAAATATTTTCCTAAGCACCTTATTCTCCAACACTCTTAACCTATGTTCCCCTCTCAAAGTGAGAGTCCAAGTTTCACAACCATAAAGAACAACCGGTAATATAACTGTTTTATAAATTCTAACTTTCAGATTTTTTGATAGCTAAATAAATATATAAATTAAATAGATAGATAGATAGATAGATAGATAGATAGATAGATAGATAGATAGATAGATAGATAGATAGATAGATAGATAGATAGATAGATAGATAGATAGATAGATAGATAGATAGATAGATAGATAGATAGATAGATAGATAGATAGATAGATAGATAGATAGATAGATAGATAGATAGATAGATAGATAGATAGATAGATAGATAGATAGATAGATAGATAGATAGATAGATAGATAGATAGATAGATAGATAGATAGATAGATAGATAGATAGATAGATAGATAGATAGATAATTTTAACTTTCACATATTAAAGAAATGTAAAATCTTAATTCCCTCCTCCTCTCTACTCCAATTTTATTCCACTCTACTCTACTGAACCTCTTCCTCATTCTTCAGTTTTTCCCCTCTATTTCTTCGTTTCTCCTTTCTGCCATCCTCCTTGCCCTGTCCTCGTTTTTGTCTCTTCTCCTTGCATATTCTCTCTTTGCTGGATTTATTTTTCCCTTCTTATTTTACTCAGTTTTTTCTATTCTGCCTGCTTGTCTTCTTTCTCTTCTTCTCTTCCATTTCTTCCACTTCCTCTCCTTACCCCTCGCTGTAGAATGATAACTCATCTCTGCAGAGTTAGGCTCGATCCGACATATGCACATGACTTCCTCCCTGCCCAGGGCCGGTCGGCCGTGTGGCGTTGCACTCCTTCAGGCAATGGCCACTTCCGCCGCCTGCCAACAAAGGGAGATTCATTTTCATCACAATTCCACCCAGTCCGTGTTTATCATTCGTGGGTGCCACTCTGCTACCAGCAGGCGGCGGATTTGGGGCGTGTTCAACCTATTCATATATCCGTTTGTTGCGTACTGTATTTATAATTTTGACAATTTTTTGTCTAAATATTCTGCAATTTTTGTTGTCATGAAACATTAATTCTAGGAATACAACGTTGTATTGAAATGAATTACTTTTGACATCCGCAGCTATCGGCATAGCGCAGAGGTAACAAACTGAATTTGTGATTCTAGGAACGGGTTCGAATCCACTTGGCCTGGTTACTCGACTGCGATTTTTCAAGTTTTTTTTTTTTTAATCCATCTTAAATCTTCACACTTATGCCGCCAAATACCGCGTCTCTTCACCAATTTTATCGAACCCAAATAGGTACCATTGTAGTCTATACTGCATTGTTGAATACTTACCTGTCATAAAGTTGGTACCTGACAATTTTGTAATTTATTTCACTACTTTGTAATTATAATTCCCGCTTTCTAATAACTAATGGTAAGATCTCGTTGGGAAGGAATTTTCTTACTACAGTTCAATCACTATAGGAGAGTGCCCACCAGCATCGTAATGAATTTGGAGAGCTACTATAGTTATTAATTAGTTAATGAATATATTTATTTACTTACTTAATATATTTATTGCTTATATTTATTTGTTTATTTATTTACTTATTTAATGCATTTATTTATTGCTCATATTTATTTGTTTATTTATTTTCTTATTTAATATAGATAATTATTTATTGTTTATATTTATTTGTTTATTTATTTACTTCTTTAATGTATTTATTTATTGCATAAATTTACTTGTTTATTTATTTACTTATTTAATGTAAGTATTTAGTTGTTTTTTATATTTATTTGATTATTTATTTACTTATTTAATGTATTTATTTATTGCTTAAATTTATTTATTTACTTATTTAATGTAGGTATTTAGTTGTTTTTTATATTTATTTGATTATTTATTTACTTATTTAATGTATTTATTTATTGCTTAAATTTATTTATTTACTTATTTAATGTAGGTATTTAGTTGTTTTTTATATTTATTTGATTATTTATTTACTTATTTAATGTATTTATTTATTGCTTAAATTTATTTGTTTACTTATTTAATATAGGTATTTATTTATTGTTTATATTTATTTGCTTCTTTATTGGTTACAGTATATTCATTTGCTTATATATTTATTTACTTATTTAATATATTTATTTATTGATTATATGTATTTGTTTATTTATTTACTTAATGTATTTACTTATTGATTATATTTTATTTGTTTATTTATTTACTTATTTAATGTATTTATTTACTTATTCAATGTATTTATTTATTGCTTATTTATTTATTCACTTATTTAATGTATTTATTTATTGCTTATATTTATTTGTTTACTTATGTATTGTTTTTATTTATTGCTTATATTTACTTATTTTCTTATTTATTGTATTTATTTATTTATTACTTATATTTATTTGTTTATTTACGTATTTAATTATTTAATGTATTTATGTATTCCTTATATTTATTTACTTATTTATTGTTTATTATTATTATTATTATTATTATTATTATTATTATTATTATTATTATTATTATTGAATTTCCAAGTTTATTGAACCGTATTTTACCCGAAGATATATTAGGGCTGTAATTAAATCATAATATGTTTACTTATTTATGTATTTATTCATTGCTTTTATTTATATGAACCTAAAATATGTTAGGCCTACTGAAAAACTGCAAATGAATAACAAATATTAAAATTTGCTAATTTTCGTAATCACTATTAAAATACTCATTAATATATAAAATGACTTACCTATGAGCCATACAAAGATACCGTAGTCCTTTTAAATTCTCCCTTTCTCATATATAATACATGGCGAGAAATTTTATCAGACACTCTTAAAGCTACGACTTCAAAATTATCTCTAGTCTTACTTAATCTCTAATGAAATGTGTGTATCAAAGACGGACATCTGATCTCAATCTAAATTTAGACATCTGTGATTTTTATACAATTTTTCATGGTTTTTCCAGTTATAGTGAAACCATATGCAAACTCTAACACTGCATTTATCAAATAAATTGTGTTAAATAATACAACGAACACTGTGAATTAAAAAATTGCCTCTAAATCAAAACTATGGAGACGACAGATGTCCGTCTTTGATATTAAACTACTCAATTAATATGTAATGTAGTTATTATTATTATTATTATTATTATTATTATTATTATTATTATTATTATTATTATTATTATTAGTTATCACTATCATCATTGCTATCTCTGTTTTTCTTTCTTTTCTTTTTTTTTTTCTTGTATTAGCTCGATGAAGTCTATAGTGTTCTTTTGACCCTCTATAGGACCTTAATTTAATTTGTATTTTCATCAGTTTTTGTATTTCTTTTTGTATTTATATGTGCTATCTGGTAGGATGGAAGAGAAGGCCTTATGGACTTAATTCTGTCAGATTAAATAAATAAATAATTAAATAAATAAATATTATGTTTATGCAATTAATTTATTAATTTAGTTTCATCACCTGCTGCAGTAGAAAGAACAAGAAGCTAATTTTACAAATAGAAATAATTACTCTTGAACCTACAACATGGCAGTTTATGCTGTAATTGCTTCACTTGTTCACTTTTCAAAGTACATGTTCACTTTGTTTACAATAAAACGCTTTCACTCCAAAATAACTATAACTAGAAAATAAAGACGTGTTCTATAGCTGGGACCATGCAAGAACCCAAGCAATAAACATGAAAAAAATCAATAGATAATTATGAAGTAATAATTTTAATTGTAGAGGAAACTAAAATAACCAAGGATAACATATCTAGATTACGGGAAAGTTTCGGAGTATATGGATGTAGATATTATAACAAAGACTATTGTGAGCTCAGAATAGATCCCAGGTAAATGTCGAGTGTTAAAAATTTAGGTGCGCGTTAGATTAGATGGCGCATTACATTCGAGTAAATACGGTAATTATTATAAAAATATGGCAGATATCTTGAAAAGGACTATTATATGAAATGTAAGGGTTTTATTTAAGCCTAAAAATGAGTTTAATGTAAAAATAATACCGGAATGTTCGTGCAAAACAGTTATAAAATAACAGCATAAGAACAATTGAGCTTAAACCGTGGAAATTCTGTAGTTGTGAGCAGAAACTTCGCCACTTGTATGCTCTAGCAAGTCTGTACATTCAATGTTTCTCTTCCTGCGCCATCTCTCTCTCTCTCTCCTCACTTACCCTCTGTCACTTTTCAACCAACAGAAGGGTGCAATGGCAGAGAACAATAATAGTCTAGTAGTGAACAGAGACTGTCATTTGAATATGTCAATATTCTGGATGGCAGGTTATATAGTATAGCGTGCAGGGGAGGGGTGGTGGGGTGGGAGGGTGACACTTTCATGAGATACAGCGCCATAATAGCACGGAACGGTGGAGTGGAACTAACTTAACACAATATCACTTCCAATTTCGATGCTCTCTAGGGACCTTAATTTGTCGCAGAATAGTTATCAAATATGCATGCAGTAGCAATGGTGTGTATATATAGTGGAGGGTGGAGGGTTAACAAGTAAAGTTGGGTAAAAGGGTGGGTGGGGGTGGGAGGGTACGACAATTCAATTCTGAATGAGCGACGCTTGGTGACAATGCCATATTCTAGCACTTACCCCCCTCTACCCGCGAGGCATGGAATGGAGTTGCTACGGTGCTATGATTTTGGAACAAATGAAAACTTGGATTGTTCTGGGAAGTGCCCTGAAATTCATTGTGTTACGCTCATGTCTATTTTATCTCGTTCTGTTTGTCTACTAAGTTTTTAGCAGTAAGTTAAGTGCATGCACAGTGTATATGCTGCACTACTGTATGTAGGTGTGTGCAAGTCGCTATGGCTGTGCACTTGTCTAATTAATATGGGGTTGGGAGGGCAAATTTGAATTAAAAATTAGAAACTTTGAAGGATTTTATGTTCCATCGAAAGTAGTGGAAAATATGAAGCAGTAAATTTTGGTCATTTTCAGACAAAAATCACATTTTATTCTTTTTTTAATGAATTAGCAGAGTTTCAGTGCTCTACAGCGCTCGGGGTTCGATCTCAGATGGTGACAGGATTTTTTCTCGTTGCCAAACTTTCAGAACGGCCCCGAGGTTCACTCATCCTACTATAAAATTGAGTACCAGGTCTTTCCCGGGGGTAAAATGCGGTCAGAGCGTGGTGCCGACCACACCACCTCATTCTAGTGCCGAGGTCATGGAAAGCATGGGGCTCTACCTCCATGCCCCTCAAGTGCCTTCATGGCATGTTACGGGGATACCTTTACCTTTTTTACAGCGCTTGGAAGGATAAAAATTACGTCATATTTAAATTGCACGAAAACTTTACAAGCTCCTTTTCTCACACATCTTTTTCAGCACGTTTCTTCGGGTGCTATTCATAGACATTTCGCAGCACGCGCTACGAGCGTACTAAGCTAGCCCTGGCTATCCACTGGTTACTAGTACAGAATTCAAATCATATCCTATCGCTAACACTGGTTTATGAATAAGAAAAACGCTGATCATCCACCGGAAGCCCGCGCTAAAAATGTCTATGAATACGGCCCTCATGTTTAAAGTGTAAAGACTCTTGCAATTTTGATGCTAGCAACATGAAATTTTTACTACATGTTCTATACATTGTGGTTAACGAAACACAGTAGCATTTCTTTTATAAAATAATTACTTTCGAAATAAAAAATTAAAAAAATATTTAGTTGATATAAAAAATTTGAATTTTGAGGTTGTATTTTTTAAATTTCTTTAATTTATATATGTAATTTTAAAATTCTGGACGATTAGTTATTTCCAAACATTATCATAGATATCGTAAAATATAGCGACGCATAAAACCACAAATTTTGTAATATATAGACACATGTATTTTTTTAAATTTAAATAGGCTAATTCAAAAACCATTCATTTAATCATAAAGAAACTTATATGCCAGAATACGAGTGCTTGCAGAAAGGTGATAAAATATATAACATAATTATATCAAATCTCTGCCTTAAAAGTTATATAAAACAGAAATTTCACCCTTAATATTTTCTTACCCCAACATGGATATGATTACTCTATCTCAAAACAATTTTTTTCATGCATTCCTAGCATTAAAACACGCTTGTTATGATGATGTAAATCGTGCACAATTGGCCTAATTCTGGCACTGGTGCCAGAGAAGGTTACCTAGTAACCAGTATTCCATAACATCATCACCGCCTTCACAACACAATATTATGCAACGTACCTGTAAGAAAAAGCTAAAACCGTCGCCTGACAAGCATACCAACATTCAAACACGAGAATAATCTTATTAAATAAATGTACTAAGGCAACAATCAACGACAATGTATTAGTCGTAACCTACGTTATTTTATCATAAATAGAGATTAAACTCAATTCACAGGACTACCTATTCATTGAAACAAAACACAAACGTATACTAAATTAACTTACATTCTCTTGGAAAACATTGAAAATACTATCACTGAAAATTATGCAAGTAAGATTGTTTCATTCCTTACACTAGTACGTTTCTGTTTTCTCCACAAGCAGAACTTTTCATATTCCTTTCCGTAAACATATTTTGCTTTTGTAAAAGTAGGCCTAATAAACCTTCAGCTACCTCATCTTCTTCACAATTTCCTCTGGGATAGTATCAATATTTTCAATATCATTCATTACTAACCTATCATCAATTTTCATTTGAATTCTTCAAAACAACAAGGAAATAACATGTCTTAGAAACGGTTACTTAGCAACCATGTAACATATTACGTCACATCCGTACTCATGTCTCTCCTACGTTATAACATTACATTAATTTTGTAAATTTATAATAGCTCTTTACAAATTTTAATGTTAGAATAGCATTAAACGTTTTATGTAACACGTGTATAATCTTCATTATAAACACTCGTGAAAAATTAGCGCGTTCGCTTACGATTATGCGTTAAACATTCACTCATGCCATAATAACATAAATTACTATTACCTATTCAGCAAAATCACCTTTTAATTTTACGCACTTAGAATAATGATGATACAGCAATTTTAAGACATTCAAAATATTGTCTTGGTCTCCAAATCACTTTAAGAAATAGCCTACCTATTATTGTTTCATTCGATGAAAACTTCTTTCTTTTCTTTATTCAAATCTGTTTTCTTTAAGTGTCACGAAATCGAAGTTTATTTATTTTGTATTAAACATAATATTGGTATTCAGAAACTAAATTCAAATTTCAATCTCGAAATTAAGTTATTGTTCATGCTCTAGAAATGTAATTTTCCGTGTTTGGAAGGAATTTTATAAATTAAATATTTAAGTATTAAGTATTATCATGGAGATACTGAGAGGAAGGCGAAAAATAGGAAAGATTGGAGAATGTTGGGTTTACAGTGAAAGACCTTCCCTTGAGTAGAACAATATGAATGAAAGAAATAATTATTAATGAGTAAATGAATGAATCACTGATGAATATAATTATATGGTAGGATCAACATTGCAGCTTTTAAGCAACAGGCTTTGTACCACTATTTATATTTGTTATTCTCCAAAATTATTTGCCCATTCATACTTTAAGTATATAAGCTATGTCACAAAAGCCATGATGTGGTTTCAGAGGGTTATATTTTTTGAATGAACAGAGGTAGAAATGTGATATAGGTACCATATGAAAACAAAACTCTCAAAGTTTTTCGTCTATAAGTTTGAGACACTAAAGGAAACAGAACACAGTCACAATGAACAAATGCAATAATTTTTATTGTTACAATAATTATACAAGATCGATCTCCAATGCAATGTATTTCGAGACTGGAAAAATTTGCAGCAGGTTACCCTAAATTATTGCTTATGTATTAAATATTTTCGTGGTGTATGTATTTTACAACATATTAAGATTCAAGACGAAATACAATGGATATGAAGATGTAGAATAAAACTGCCAGCATTAGAATTAGGCTTTTGGGTAATCCACCGTGATTAGACATTTCCAACGTTCCGGAACTACATACAGATTCGTTTATCAGGGTAAGAACAGAGTGGGTTACCTCTAACAACATCCAAGTTTCCGACAAGTGCTGTCTCTATTCTGTATCCTTATACTTTGGTCTGGCCGCGAAATGAGTAATTAGTCAATTGATTCTATACTTCTTAGTATCTAACTTAAGTGCTTAAGGGTTTAGGTACAGCTTACAGCAGTAAAATTCTTGGAAATGTTCAACATTTTTTCCTCCATTACTGTATCATGTACAATAATGAAAATTGGTATGTGTAAAACACCGTCTTTCTCCTATATGAAAAAAAAATCGTACGATTAAAAAAA
Source organism: Periplaneta americana (assembly GCA_025594305.2). NCBI lineage: Eukaryota > Metazoa > Arthropoda > Insecta > Blattodea > Blattidae > Periplaneta > Periplaneta americana. The sequence continues at coordinate 149,519,764 of JAJSOF020000013.1, forward strand.
ATATATTCTTTTTTTTTTAAATTCAAAATGATGACAGTGCAGTGATGAAGCATTTCCCTCATAACTCATAAACTTGTTAACGTTTTCATGTTCTCTCTCTTTTACTTTATTGCTGAAATTCATGTTTACAATATCATGCTCTTTTAACTACATTTCTCAATAAATAGTATATATTTCTTTTTATTTTGTGTTAGAAGAAAATACTGATATTTGACCATTTTTTTAAATTAATTTATTTTCTATCAGACAATCTATCAAAGATAGAAAAGTGATTCTTGATAATATTATAGATATGACATGCATAAATACACACAAAAAATTTCATCACAGAATGTTGGATAGTTTTTGAGTTATGTGGGAAACGCTTCATCACTGCACAGTGAACTGAATTTTGGGAAAAAAAAAAACAAAACAAAACAAAACAAAACAAAAAAAAATGAAAATAATTTTTTTTAATCGTAAAAATATGTTTTCCATGTAATAGGATAGTGTTTTACACATACTAATTTTCATTATTGTGCAAGATACAGTAATGGAGGAAAAAAATGTTGACTATTTCCTCAATTTGACTGCTGTAAGCTGTACCTAACCCCTTAATGTAATTTTGTCCTGTTCCATTACGAATATAACACTGTTACAAAATATTATAAGGTAACTGTTCCGTTTAACTAAAAGATTAACAGGAACCTATTTTTCTAATCTTTTTTATCGCTGCCTATACTTTATATTTAGGCCTATATTCTTGTAGACAACATAGTTTGTTAAAATTTTACTTTATTTTATTGATTTATTAATTTGTTTTTATTTAAATATTTTATTGTAATTTTTTTATTCAATCTGATAGCCTGTAGACTAGGCCTACACCTTATAGATTCACTAAACAGATAATAGGACATCAGGCAGTTTAATCATTTCCATAGTGCATACTGTAAACGCATCGATCGAAGAAAGTTTTCAGTCTATGATACCCTTCATATGATCGGGACGACCATTCGTCCGTGATGCCTCAGTTGGGTGTTTTGCTTTCGGCGGGGTCAGGACACGCGTCAGCCAGCCTACGGGGCGACCGACCGATCGTGCGTATTATCATGACTCTGTCGGTCGTTCTTAATGAAATGCAGGGCTCTATTGCCTATGGTTTTCTGACGAACTTGTAATTTGTAAAATTTTTCTAGAGTAAATCACTCATAATTAGGGCTAGGATTTTGATGAAATTGCATTTTTTTTCTAGTAAGCCAGAAACTTAGCTGCTTTAGTATTTATATGTTATGTGCTAAACTGAGTGTTTTAAGACATATTTGTTAGGGCATATTTTTTGCATTTTTTGCCTGTTTTAACTCATAAGAGCATTTTTTTGTTTTATTCGGTCATTTTTTAGGCATTTTCATTTAATTTTGGCCATAAATCCCCATTAATGTAAAATAATGCTTATTTCGTTCGATATTTTTTCTACATATTTTGTCCACTAATACCCATTATTTTGTATAATATTTTAATCGTTTTTCTACACAAATATTGCCATTTTAACGTAATGGATCAGTCCAACTACCCCTTCAATATAGACTCCTCTATACCTGCTAGTTCCGGATAAGAGTGGCCTTGTGGTGGACTACATGGAAACTACATCAGGTAAAATAATTAATTGAAGTGTACTAGTTAGACAAAATTATGTAAAATTAAATAAACTTAAATGTTAGTACTATAATTTAATTTAATTAGTAGGGAAACGTATTATTTGTCTTTCTTGTGTTAAATTTTATGTTACCTTGCTAACATGTTTCAGCTATTGGCCATCTTCAGAACTGGTTGTTGCTGCTCTTGGCACCTTTTGTTTTGTTTCCTGTGGCGCCAAGATCAGCAACAACCAATTCTGAAGATGGCCAATAGCAGGCTGAAACATGTTAACAAGGTAATATAAAATTTAGCACAAGAAAGACAAATAATACGTTTTCCGAAGTGATATAGTGTTAAAAGTTGTATAATCAAGATGGATACTTACTAGTCTAAATATTAAGTAGTACAAAACCTCTTTTCCTACTAAGCCAATTATGTAAGATCAATTTTTAGGGCATTTTAAGGGCATCTTTTTAAGATTTTTAGATCATAAATGCATTATTTTTAGGACATTTTTTCATGATTTATAAGGTTATCAAAATCCTAGCCCTACTAATAATATTGGTAAACTGGTGGATTTTATGCAACAGAAATTATTAGTATTAGTAACTGTAACTTGTAATTTTTAAATTCATCATAATAATATTAATAAAATCATGCAACAGGACCCTGGTTGAAGTTTTTTTCCGATGTTTTCTCTCAACCCTTTAAGAGTAAATGCTCGATAAGTTTCGGCGCTGGACTCTGGAATCATTTCACTGGCAATATCACCTTCATTCCACTGAGACACCAGATAACCGTCGCAGTTGATGAAGTCTCGTAAAATAAACCAATTATAATTGCGTTGTCCTCGACCGAGTTTGTACCCATGGTTCTACAATCTAATGCAGAGCAATACTTCGCCGCCAAGGGCGGCTCTGTTAGAATGACGTGTCTTCCTTGCGCTGTCAGCCGTCAGTCATCTGTCAAAGAATCGTCGTGTTGTCATGGAAACCTGAAGCAAGAGACTCGTAATGCTGTCGCACTTATTCTATTTACATAACTTTTCACCCTTGGACAAACACAATATGTTATTAACACAGTGGGACAGAGAATGCGTGCTGCATATACATGGGGACAAGGATTTACATTATGTAACAAGGGTTGGAGGGACAGACATGACGGAATGGGGATTTGGAAGTAGTTGACGTATTCATATTACTGAGTGGAGTCCATCTATGGATCAGCTGCTGCACTGCGCCTTCAGATTTACGATGATCGAGTTAACGAATGCATCGAGGTCTGCGTAGAGCGGGCCAACCTTGCTTCAACCTGCCGAGCGGAGACAATAGCAACCCTTGAGCGATTAACAGCCCAGAACTGGGTTTTCAGGCTGTGCGTTAAGTGGTGTTTCTGCCAAGTGGTAAATTCATTGACTGAAACATTTTTGAACGTACAAAATTTGAGAGTCAGTAGCATCCTGACTTTTCTGTAAACTTTGAAAATTTATATCGTCGAGAAAATTTAGGAGTCTATCAGATATGATAATTTAGACACATTGAAAACATTTCAGACAATCCTATTTCAGATATAGAATCTTAGCTTTCGCTTTGACAAAATTGAGTTATTGGTACAGTCTTACCATCATCCTGGATAATGGCTCTTCCCTTGAGCGATTAAGAGCCCAGAACTGGGTTTTCAGGCTGTGCATAAGTCACAATGTGGTGTTTCTGACAAGTGAAGAATTCATTGACTGAAACATTTTTGAACGTACAAAATTTTAGAGTCAGTAGCATCCTGACTTTTCTGTAAACTTTGAAAATTTATATCGTCGAGAAAATTTAGGAGTCTATCAGATATGATAATTTAGACACATTGAAAACATTTCAGACAATCCTATTTCAGATATAAAATCTTAGCTTTCACTTTGACAAAATTGAGTTATTGGTACAGTCTTACCATCATCCTGGATAATGGCTCTTCCCTTGAGCGATTAACAGCCCAGAACTGGGTTTTCAGGCTGTGCATAAGTCACAATGTGGTGTTTCTGACAATGAAGAATTCATTGACTGAAACATTTTTGAACGTACAAAATTTTAGAGTCAGTAGCATCCTGACTTTTCTGTAAACTTTGAAAATTTATATCGTCGAGAAAATTTAGGAGTCTATCAGATATGATAATTTAGACACATTGAAAACATTTCAGACAATCCTATTTCAGATATAGAATCTTAGCTTCCACTTTGACAAAATTTGGTTATTGGTACAGTCTTACCATCGTCCTGGATAATGGCCCTTTTCACAAAAAAAAAAAAAAATTTGGAATATATATGAAAACCACTGAAAATTTTCAATCCTCTAACATAGAACAATGGTATTTTTTTTCCACTAACGACTAATTCAGTAGATGGCCGCTACAATAAGGTCATCACGTGCTTAAAATCTCAAAATTGCATTTTTTGGACTATAGTTCTTTTTGAAAAAAAACCTTTCAAATCATTTTCTACACAATTGAACACATAAAATACTAGTATTCTTTTGTTTTTGCACACCCACTTGTAGAATTTAACTAAACTCCATTTGCACAAAAAAATGACAACCCCCATTACCCGAAAGCCATCGACTTCGCTTTTTTAATCATGATTTAATCTTGGCCTCTTCCGTACCGTAATCTATGGTTTTACAGACAGACCTAATTTTTTTTTTCCAAAGTAAAGATCATAATAGAAAATAGAGTGGCGGTAATTTCCTCATATTTCAGACAGTTGGCGTTAGTAGCACTAGAAGTATAACTTAGGCTATGTGCTTGTAATCTTCAACCTGTAGGAAACTTCCTGGCATTTATAGCCTATTATAGACTGAGTCGAACCCAGACTATAGGACGGTCAGAAAAATGATATTAATTTATTAAATTCTGTGACTAAAGAAACTCAAACCCGTGAGTAACGGTTTTGTTGTTAGGGTATTATTTTCTACGCTACAGCGCACACCTTTCAGAATGTATGCCTATATAATCCAGAAAAATATTTTGAACTGCAAGGCTTCAGAACTGTCAACGTCCTGAAATTATTTAAGTCGAGGCTTTGAAAATCCCCGAAAATGCTTAGTGAGAGTTCGAAGCGAGTAATTCTCAAAAAAATTTGAAATTCCATAAGATCCAATTTTATAACGATATGAAAATTTTTCAGCCTATAAAATAGTCTATGATTATTTTTAATTAAAAAAATGAGCTGCAATTCTCTAACATTTGAACATCTGTGCAATATTAATTAGGCTATAATAGACTAAAAATCTTGAAATCCATAACATTTTAGAAATTGTATAAACCAAAAAAAAAAAAAAATCTTGAATTTTTTATGTTTGAATTTACAGTACTTATAATTCACTGACCAATTTAGAATTTATAATATTTAGGAATTGTAAGACTGAGGAGTTTGAGAATTTACAAGCGAAGATATCCCATTACAGATCCCAAGGTGTCCTTAATGTGACGGGATGTTAAGCTTCCCACCTAACCAGACAATCTGTACTGAGTAGTAGTAGGGGTATCAGTCCTATGCCCTTGTCCTCTTTGCTCCCAAGAAAATACAGTAAATCTAGTAATCATTTCCGTTAGAGTGTGTCAACCTCAGGGCTATAGAATAATGGGAAAATTCCATGACCGCAACGGCAATCGAACATGCGACATTCCAGTTTGTGGCGCAAACCTTATTCACAACGCTACCGCTCGTCTCTGAGAATTTATAACATTTCGTATTATGTTGGACGTATAGAACAGTAGCGTACGCAGATTTTTTCAAGAGTGGGTCATTATTGAAATATTGTATACGATTTACATTATCAGTATTTTAAATGTTATCTATTATTATCATCATTATCAGCTGAGTATTCACAGGGAGATGTGAAACTAGTTCTGGGAAGATCATTCGCGATAACGTCGACACGCTGCGGATGCAAAGAAATATTTGCCAATGTGAAATTTTGACTAACATCGCGAGAATCCCTACGAGAGTTTTTGCTAAAAAAAAATTGTCAAATTGAGCTTTGCGGTTGCTTAGACATATCAAAGAACCCGAAACGATAATGTGAAGTCAATATTAAAAATATGAACTGTCAAATGCTCAAAACTTTAAACGAATGTTTTACAATAAAGTCAGATCTCAAACTAACGAAGGGGTGAAATGAGTTTAAAATCGACAATGAACAATATTTAATATATTCACCTCAGAACTGTCAAAACGACCTTTCAATATGTTTCACAACAAGTAAATTTCATATTGTGTCAGCTTCATTTTATTACAAGGTCGGTACTAGATGATAGTCTCTCTATAACAAAGATAGCATTGTTATAATTCGAAAGTGCCCCAGCATCATGCACAGGGATTATATTGAAGAAGGGGTAGGAGGACTATACCTTATGTTGATGCAGATTGTGTTACTCTGACTGTGAAAAATTAGAGAAGAGAAAACAATTATGGATTAAAAAATACTGAAATCTAAATATATCATTTTTTCAAAGAGTTCAAACCCTGAAACCTCCCTCACTTGAATACGCCCCTGGTACAGATTATTTGAGAGTTTATTATATTATAAAAATCTTTTAACTTCATATTCCTAGTTTGTTGGAATATCAAACAATTTTGATTATATTTATTTTGAAAATTTGTAATATGTGAAAAAAAATTGAGACTTTTATATTTGAAAATCAATAAAAAATAATCACAACATTTGAGACTATGAAAATATTTACTGCATTAGAATTGTAGCGAAGATATTCTTCAACAAGTATTTTCTGACGTGATATAATTAATTCTCGAGCCAGGTTTAATTAATTTTCTCTGAGTTTTGGAAAACTGTATACTTAGTTGTATATTACGATACCCTACCCCTAGACACGACCCTCATACACCGACTAACCTCATCCCTCCTTATATTCTGCCGATAATGGTAAAATTGATTGCATAAAGCGCTATAGAATCGTCTGAGCTGCATACATGTAATTTCTACGGGAATTCTCCCCCAACCTCACGGAGATATGGGGTGAGAGCAACAAGGATTTATGGATGACAAGATTTTTACAAGTTTGTCGTTGTCAGCGACTGACCCTTCGGATAAATATTGGAAAGAACCGCTCCCTTTATAGCGTGGAGGACGAGGTGCATCCCCTGGGACGATGTGTTTGACGTGCAGAAAAATAGGGATTTAGTCAGCATTCCAGCCCTCCCTGCTTAATATACAGGATATTTCCAGGGCGTCAATAGGGGAGAATGTCCAGTAGATTGTTTAATGACACTTCTCCAGATACATGCATTAGTTTATGCTTGATTGAAGTATCAGCCATTTATTTAAGCGTTAGAATTAATTGTCAACAGACAACAGTCTAGGTTTTGAAATTTAGCAAATAATTATCAACATTCGGAAAGAATCAATTTAAGTTGGTTAGTTAATATTTGGATACTTGTACAGTTGGTTGGTTGACCGATTAGTTATTTGGTTAGTCAGTCAGACCTTATTTTGATTGGTTTACGTAAATTGTATGCTTTTTTGTTTATTTATGAATAGATTGGGTGCATGTTCGGATGTTTCTCGGTGTCTTGCTCAATTACCTGGATAATTGGTTGATGTTTATGACTTTATTAACTGGTTTCCTTTGTTTCTTTTCGGTTTTTTATCCGTTTCATAGACTAATTAATTGTTTGGTTAATTTGTTACATGCTTATTCGCTGGTTTGTTGCTTTCTTGCTTAGGTCTACTTATTGGTTCCTTGCTTACGTTTTCCGTTGGTTAGCTGATTACTTGGTTAGTAAACTGATTGGACACTTCTTAGTATCTAACTTAAGTGCTTAATCGATCAATTATTTGGATAGATTGTTGGTTACTTATTCGTTTGTTGCCAATTTAATCGATTTTAATGAGAATTGCTGATGATATGGTGTTGTTAGCAGGAGAGAAGATGATACTAAAGGATATGCTACTGGAGCTAAATAACAGCTGTGAGCAGTATGGGATGAAAATGAAAGGAAACAAGACGTAGACCATGGTTATCGGAAGAAAAACGAATAAGGTAAACGTGCGAATTCGAAATGAGGTAGCAGAACAAGTGGATAGCTTCAAATACTTGGGATGTACTATAAGTAGTAACGTGAACTGATGCCAGGAAGTCAAAAGGAGGATAGCAATGCCAAAAGGAAAATTTTAATACAAAAGAAAGCATCTTCTGCGGCCCTCTGGAGAAAGAATTAAGGAAGAGACTAATGAAGTGCTTTGTGTGGATTGTTGCATTGTATGGGACAGAAAATGGATATTGCGACGAAGTGAAGAGAAACGACTAGAAGTATTACAAATATGGATATGGATAAAAATGTAGCGTGTGAAATGGACAGATAGAATAAGAAATGAAGCTCTGTTGGAAAGAGTGAGTGAAGAAAGAATGATGCTGAAACTGACCAGGAAGAGAAAAAGAAATTGGCTGGGTTACCTGGCTAAGAAGAAACTGCCTACTGAGGGATTCACTGGAAGGAATGGTGAATGGGAGAAAAGTTCGGGGCAGAAGAAGATATAAGATGATAGACAACGTTAAGACCTAATGGAACGTATGCAGAGACTGAGAGGAAGATAGAAAATAGGAAAGATTGGAGAATGCTGGGCTTGTAGTGAAGGTCATGTCCGGGGAGGAGAGAACTGTGAGTGAGTGAACAATCGATTTTTTAGTTAAGTGCTTATTAATTTCACCCCTTCTTGATTGGGGTTGGTTTATTTGTTATTTAGTTGGATGTCCTGTGGTTCCTTGCCTATTCAATCGGTTGGTTGGATGGTTATTGATTTATCATATTATTATTTCATCGAAGGCTGGTTAGAGTTAGATTGATACACGTTTCCCAGTTTGTTACGTATTTTAAGTATGTATCTTATGTGCAACTTAACAGGTCAATAGATATACTTTTAGTTGTTTGACAAATTTTAATAATCGTAACGATTTCTCTGCTAGACGTATTATACAAAATTATCACACAAGATATATTTATCTAGTATCTCAATCACTTGTAAGATTGACTGAAAATAAGAAATGGTTACATATTTTTGGCGTTACTATATTATATATGCCTACAGATTACCATGTGAATCTCATTCAGGTACTTTCAATGGATTCGAACGTGTTTGGTATAACTGGCTTACAAAACGTCTTTCTACAGTGTTAATGAATTTATTACCTACTCTGGATATTGTATTTTAGCGTTTTATAGTATTATGTGTTGTTACTTATTGTATTGTGTTCATTGTACAGTCCACACCTGTGAAGTAACGGTTAGCGCGTCTGGCCGCGAAACCAGGTGGCCCGGGTTCGATTCCCGGTCGGGGCAAGTTACGTGGTTGAGGTTTCTTCCGGGGTTTTCCCTCAATCCAATATGAACAAATGCTGGGTAACTATCGGTGCTGGACCCCAAACTCATTATCACCTTCATCTCATTCAAACGCTAAATAACCTAAGATGTTGATAAAGCGTCGTAAAATAAACTATTAAAATAAACAGCCTATAAATTCATTGTACATGTGTAATAAATGTGTGTATGTCTATAATATTGATCTAATCCTCACAACAATAGTAAACGTATGTTGATTTCATTTTTGGCTTTTGAATTGTTTTCTTTGGTTGATTCCCTGATTATTAGTTGACTGGTTCATTGTTTGGTTTATTTTTAGTTGTTTGATTTTGTGCTTCGTTGGCAGATGAGATGCTTGGTTAGTTGACTAGTTCGTTCATTGATTGCTTGCTAGCATAATTAACCGATTCTTTAGATTAATAGTTGGTTGATTGTTTAATTCCTTGGTATGTTAGTTGCTCCACATGTTGACCTGTGGTTTAACTGTTTTATTGAGTGATTTCCTTTTGTTAGTTGATTGGTTCTTTGATTGGTTGCTTGGGCACTTTCTTGCTCACATAATTAACCGATTTTTTAGTTTAATAAGTGATTGATTGTTTAATTCCTTGGTATGTTAGTTGCTCCACATGTTGACCTGTGGTTTAACTGTTTTATTGAGTGATTTCCTTTTGTTAGTTGATTGGTTCTTTGATTGGTTGCTTGGGCACTTTCTTGCTCACATAATTAACCGATTCTTTAGTTTAATAAGTGGTTGATTGTTTAATTCCTTGGTATGTTAGTTGCTCCACATGTTGACCTGTGGTTTAACTGTTTTATTGAGTGATTTCCTTTTGTTAGTTGATTGGTTCTTTGATTGGTTGCTTGGGCACTTTCTTGCTCGCATAATTAACCGATTCTTTAGTTTAATAAGTGGTTGATTGTTTAATTCCTTGGTATGTTAGTTGCTCCACATGTTGACCTGTGGTTTAACTGTTTTATTGAGTGATTTCCTTTTGTTAGTTGATTGGTTCTTTGATTGGTTGCTTGGGCACTTTCTTGCTCACATAATTAACCGATTCTTTAGTTTAATAAGTGGTTGATTGTTTAATTCCTTGGTATGTTAGTTGCTCCACATGTTGACCTGTGGTTTAACTGTTTTATTGAGTGATTTTGTTAGTTGATTGGTTCTTTGATTGGTTGCTTGGGCACTTTCTTGCTCGCATAATTAACCGATTCTTTAGTTTAATAAGTGGTTGATTGTTTAATTCCTTGGTATGTTAGTTGCTCCACATATTGACCTGTGGTTTAACTGTTTTATTGAGTGATTTCCTTTTGTTAGTTGATTGGTTCTTTGATTGGTTGCTTGGGCACTTTCTTGCTCACATAATTAACCGATTCTTTAGTTTAATAAGTGGTTGATTGTTTAATTCCTTGGTATGTTGCTCACATGTATGTTAGTTGCTCCACATGTTGACCTGTGGTTTAACTGTTTTATTGAGTGATTTCCTTTTGTTAGTTGATTGGTTCTTTGATTGGTTGCTTGGGCACTTTCTTGCTCACATAATTAACCGATTCTTTAGTTTAATAAGTGGTTGATTGTTTAATTCCTTGTTTAATAAGTATGTTTAATTCCTTGTTGCTCCACATGTTGACCTGTGGTTTAACTGTTTTATTGAGTGATTTCCTTTTGTTAGTTGATTGGTTCTTTGATTGGTTGCTTGGGCACTTTCTTGCTCACATAATTAACCGATTCTTTAGTTTAATAAGTGGTTGATTGTTTAATTCCTTGGTATGCTAGTTGCTCCACATGTTGAACTGTGGTTTAACTGTTTTATTGAGTGATTTTGTTAGTTCACTGGTTCTTTGATTGGTTGCTTGGGCACTTTCTTGCTCACGTAATTAACCGATTCTTTAGTTTAATAAGTGGTTGATTGTTTAATTCCTTGGTATGTTAGTTGCTCCACATGTAGTTTAATTATTTTATTGAGTGATTTCTTGATTTTAATTCCTGCTTATTTATTATTCAGTCTTTGGGGCTATTTGTTGATAACACCTCTTGCACTTGCGTGGCTACTGTCTTTTGTATCAACACAAATCCGTAAGTTTAACAGATTCCTTTGAAACTCCGTAATAGTGGAGCCATGTACAAGCTATTAACTTAATTAGCTGTAAAATATAGTCGCCCAAGAAGCGCTTCGGCTTTTCTGAAGCAAAGGACACATCGACGCTATTTTAATGTTTCGGGGAAGAGGCCTTCGTCATGTGTATGATATCGAAGACTTGTCTCCTCGGTTCGCTTTTCCATATTTCTCTGTAACATAAAGAACAAACGACGGAAATGTCGGACAGACAAAACAATAAACACATTCCCTTTCAAGACCGTGCCATAAAGCAAAGTTATAGAGAACAAAGTGGCAGCCCATTAGCTCAGAAATCACTCCTAGTTCCCAGAACATTGCTATGCAGGGGTGTACAAACCTTAATCACTGATTGGAAAAAGGAAATATGTCCCAGTAACCTTGTTTTGAGATATCTTTAAAAAACTTTTATGACTTAAAAATTATCCCTCTGACGAATTTGTAGGCAATTATAAGTTTGTTCGTCTACTTGAAAGGACAAATCTGATTTCAAGTTAAGGTAGGTGTCCCTGATATGGCCATGCTAAGGTTTGATATTTTTTCTAGCCACCATTTTGAAAAAAAAATGTAAACCAATTTTTTCTTGTTCGTTCTCAGTCTAATGGACTTTCTTAAAACAATTTCCTTTCCCCATAAAAATAGCTTTAATTGTCCAAAAAGTCCCAAATTCCAAAAGTCTACCTAGTGGTCATATCAGGAACATGTGCACATGATATGGCCACCCTTGTTCCATGTTCTACAAATCGTGATTATTTTCAGTTTGATAGCGCAGTTGTGCTAAAATTAAATAATTTTGGTGTAAAATGAATAAAAATGACACTTAATAATCTTTTTTATAATTCAAAAGTGTAGTCAAAACAGGTTTTTCCATAAAAAATTAAGTCGTTTTTCTTAAAATACAAAATTTTTGCGTAATCCCAGCTATAAGGCATGTAAATTTGTCAGGTGAAAAAATAAAAGTGAAATGAACTTGTTATGGCCATGGTGCATTTGATATGGCCATATCAGGAGCAGGTAAGCTTTCACGAAAATCGTTTGATTATGAACAACTCGTAAAAGATACGCCATCAACTACAATACCAATCAACAGAACATTAAAAACTGAATGGAATACGATGGTTTTCATGAGCAAGTATTTGAAAAACATGCATAAAACAAAGGAGACTTACGAGAGAAAAATAAGAAGAGGTCACATAAAACCCGCAAAACAGGCAACTGACGCCATATTGCTCAACCTGACTGGATGGAAAACAATCAAGTGACATACCAGGATGCCCTTTCACTGGATGCTGCTGCAATTTAGCGGATTTTTTGGTTAACTAACTCACAATAGGGGGGGTGGCCATATCAGGAACATGGCCATAACAGGAGCACCCACTTTACTTTGTTCGATCATGGTATCACTTATGGTGCAGCTTTTGCACGGTGGATATCTTTCTTTCTTTCAATCATTTACAATTCTGTTCCTTTATATTGTAATAACTGAGTCAACATTTTGATTTTAATACTACTTTCATGAAAAATATAACATTGTAACACAATTTACAAAAAAAATATGGTAGATAATTAACTAATTATACCAATACTTTAGAGCAGTATTCTTTCTATTTTGTACACGATTAAAGTGCAGTTCTGCAGGGTGAGTAAAAATCCCTTAACATCCGCACATAAAATGTAAAAAAAATTATGTTGAGTACAATTTAGCTCAGTTGGTAGAGCAGAATTTTACGAGAAGTGCTGTAGTGAGATTTGTTTTAACCTGTCTTTAATCATACATATCTGAAAATCAATTTGATAAAAGTAATGCATACTTTTCATAAGCATCTAAATTTTTATTATAAAAGAAAGAAGGCAACATTCACTTATATTACTTAAATGAGAAAGTTTATTGATGTAAAAACCACTCCAGAAAATATGCAGGAGAGCATATGAAATGCTTGTGCGAATATTTAGAGTGAGGAAATTTTACTTGTACATGATTCTTTCCTTCAAAGAATTAGAAGGTGCGTTTACGTAATAGGGTATCACTTCGAGTATTTTTTTAAATAATGTAATTAAATGTTACCCTTTTTGATTTGTTATAACAATTTATTTTCTTATGAAATATATGAACTGCATTTATTAATTTTTACTTTTAAAATGTCTGAAAAATTATGCGCTAAATTGTCAGATGGTTTATACAAACGTTGTTTTTTTTTTTGTCTGAGGAATGAGAATAAAAAATTAATTCAGAACATAGAACACATTACAAAAACATCTTAACACAGACAAATACAACTTTACAGGTGTAAACAAACTATTATGCAACGACTTCTACATTGAACAGACTGGAAAATCGTTTCAAACACGTTACGAGGTACATATCACAGCCATTTCTTCCCACCATAATCTGAACACACGCTCTCGTCATGAAACAATACTAACAATACCATCCCATCGCACCTCCTCATACTCATCCTCTTTCACAATAGCCCTGCCAAGACTCTGGTATTCGCTACCTGCTAGCATCAGGGACTGTCGAAATAAGATTGAATTCAAACGCAAACTTACTAGGCACTTGGTCAGTAATTGATTTCTTGTAAATAATTTCTTTAATCTAACAGAAACTATTTCAATATTCAGTAATTTAATCGCTATACAATTTTGTTGTTCTAGGTTTAATTTGTAATTCAGTAAATATAAAATATTCTTTGTTTTTCTATGATAAATTATCTAGCTTTAATTAGTGAGGTAATCTTTTCGTACTTTTATTTTTATTGTAATTGTAATTGTAAATTTAATACTAATTGTAATTTTATATGTAATTGTAATTGTAAATTTAATACTAATTGTAATTTTATTGTTCATATTATACTTGGAATCTCCTGGTAGAGGGGCAGAGAAGGCGTGACGGCCTTATCTCTACCAGGTTAAATAAATAAATAAATACTAAATACTAAAAATAACCTAACCACACAACAATTCAACCTACGCAGAACACATCACGAACTCCAATCACAACTACAACAACATAGACACTGACATGAAAATACTAGACATTCAGCCAAAAAAAAAAAAAAAAAACCAGAAACTTGACACAGTAGAAAAATATGAAATTTACAAACATACAAAAACACACCACAGCACATCCTGAACACTCAACTGAATTTCAAAACGCACAACTTTTTCGAAACAATCATGAACACATCGCATCACAACGGTAAACCAGAAGATAGCGCTAGATCTCACTAGGCTTCGAACAATGAGGGACGTCACCTCGAAACTAGTCAGCCAGGAATTTGTATAATACAGTATTAACACAGTAAAGAAGTTATTGATAATCAGTGAATATACAAGAGTTAAAAGAGTGTACCAAACATTTTTTATTTGGTTATTTAACGACGCTGTATCAACTACTAGGTTATTTAGCGTCGATGAGATTGGTGATAGTGAGATGGTATTTGGCGAGATGAGGCCGAGGATTCGGCATAGATTACCTGGCATTCACCTTACGGTTGGGGAAAAAACCGGAAAAAACCCGACCAGGTAATCAGCCCAAGCGGGGATCGAACCCGCGCCCGAACGCAACTTCAGACCGGCAGAAAAGCGCCTTAACCGGCTGAGCCACACTAGTGGCCCTGTACCAAACAATGAACAAAAAATAAAAACTATAGGCCTAGGCTTCTCTGTAAAATAATTATATTGACCTTCTTACGACTTTGAAAACATCCTCCAAATACAACAAACATAATACAGTCTGTTTTCCCCATTAAAAAGTCAGTTGAATTTAAAAGATTTCTTTTTAAAACGCCTCGTTTTTTTTTTTTTTTGGCATTACCGACTTAAATAATTCACCCGGTAGGCCTATGTACTTACTTACTTACTTACTTACTGGCTTTTAAGGAACCCGGAGGTTCATTGCCGCCCTCACATAAGCCCGCCATTGGTCCCTATCCTGAGCAAGATTAATCCCCTCTCTACCATCATATCCCACCTCCCTCAAATCCATTTTAATATCATCTTCCCACCTACGTCTCGGCCTCCCCAAAGGTCTTTTTCCCTCCGGCCTCCCAACTAACACTATATATGCATTTCTGGATTCGCCCATACGTGCTATATGGCCTGCCCATCTCAAAACGTCTGGATTTAATGTTCCTAATTATGTCAGGTGAAGAATGTAATGCGTGCAGTTCTGCGTTGTGTAACTTTCTCCATTCTCCTGTAACTTCATCCCTCTTAGCCCCAAATATTTTCCTAAGAACCTTATTCTCAAACACCCTTAATCTCTGTTCCTCTTTCAAAGTGAGAGTCCAAGTTTCACAACCATACAGAACAACCAGTAATATAACTGTTTTATAAATTCTAAATTTCAGATTTTTTGACAGAAGACTAGATGACAAAAGCTTCTCAACCGAATAATAACACGCATTTCCCATATTTATTCTGCGTTTCATTTCCTCCCGAGTGTCATTTATATTTGTTACTGTTGCTCCAAGATATTTCAATTTTTCCACCTCTTCGAAAGATAAATCTCCAATTTTTATAGTTCCATTTCGTACAATATTCTCGTCACGAGACATAATCATATACTTAGTCTTTTCGGGATCTACTTCCAACCCTATCGCTTTACTTGCTTGAACTAGAATGTCCGCGCTTTCCCTAATCGTTGTGGATTTTCTCCTAGCATGTTCACGTCATCCTCATAGAGGCCTGTATATAGTTTTTGGTAATTCAAACGCATTCATTTTCGTGTCTCCAAATTTGTGCCGACTCATCCACGATTTTGTCAACCACGAACTTAGTTTGAATTCACCTACATATGAGTACAGTGCCAGAGTTGCCAAAACCATAAATTTTTTAGCCGCAGATTTCTATATAAAATGACGGTAAATTATCATTTATATATGTGCCAAAATAGATGTACTAGATAAATATTAGATTATAGTAAATGAGAAATTATTTCCAAATGAGAGCGTATAGTTTAAAACAAAAACAAGGTCTAAGTTTAGACTTCAATAACTTTTTGAGTGTAATTGTGGCTTAGGCAACTCTGGCACTGAGCCACACATATGAAACAAGGCTTCCAAGAGCAGAAGTTGACTCTTTAAACTTTCAGCTTACTGTGCGTCTACTTCAAGTTTAAATTCCGTCACTGATGGGTCGCGCGCCGCCAGTTGCACACCCCTGCGCAGCATTATGATTCGTTTCGGCGCTTCCTCAAAGTCATCAAAGCGTAGTCTTGTGATAGTGCAGCTTCCGGTGCCTGGATGTTTGTTTTGAATATAACAATGAGGCCCTGGGGCGGTGCACCGCATCGGCACCTCTGGCTCGCCATTTCTAAAGAGTGGAAGCAGCAGTCATTTTTTATTAGTGCATCCCCTCTTGGAAGTGGAAAACACTTATGAGATAGTTCCAGAGCGCCTGTCTCTCCATGAATGGCAGATGTCAGTCAGAGCTGGCGGTTACTCTTAAGACAGTCTGACGAGATTTTGACTTTGCATACAAACGTACAAGTACTCACATCTCTTAGGATTAATTTGTGAGCTTCGAGTTCCTAAACTAGACTAACCGGATCCAGGGTACAGTCACTTTAGATACAATAATCACACTCTGGGGTAAAAAAATACAACAGTTACAATACAGTACGAAAAGCAAAACATTTCAGTTACGCAATAAAAGTGTAACAGTTGTACTAGATTATGAAAAATTGTACAGTTACATCATGTGATAAAAAGTAAAATAGCTACACTATGTAATAAAGGTTTTTTGTTTTCCAGAAACTTTAAACTGCACTGATTTATTATTAAATTCTATGTTTTTACCCATAATGTATGCAAAAGCCATTTCAGTTTCACGGATGTTACATGTTTACTATTTTCAAACTATACATATTGAAAATGAAATTACTTTTGTCAACTTTTATTGTTATAATCAGTTTAGAAGATCATTATCATTCTATAAAAAAAAATTGTTCATTATAATTTATTATTATTGCATAAAACCCAGGTCAAGCAAAAAGAGATTCATTCTCATGTGTCCATGTGAAATCTATGCAAATCTAATGGCATCCAATTAATTCACAAAATCATACTTACTTACTTACTTACTTACTTACTTACTTACTTACTTACATACTTGCTTACTTACTGGCTTTTAAGGAACCCGAAGGTTCATTGCCGCCCTCACATAAGCCTGCCATTGGTCCTTATCCTGAGCAAGATTAATCAATTCTCTATCATCATATCCCACCTCCCTCAAATCCATTTTAATATTATTTTCCCATCTACGTCTCGGCCTCCCTAAAGGTCTTTTTCCCTCCGGTCTCCCAACTAACACTCTATATGCATTTCTGGATTAGCCCATATGTGCTACATGCCCTGCCCATCTCAAACGTCTGGATTTAATGTTCCTAATTATGTCAGGTGAAGGATATAATGCGTGCAGGTCTGCATTGTGTAACTTTCTCCATTCTCCTGTAACTTCATCCCTCTTAGCCCAAAATATTTTCCTAAGAAACTTATTCTCAAACACCCTTAACCTTTGTTCCTCTCTCAAAGTGAGATCCAAGTTTCACAACCATACAGAACAACCGGTAATTTAACTGTTTTATAAATTCTAACTTTCAGATTTTTTGACAGCAGTCTGAATGATAAAAGCTTCTCAACCGAATAATAACAGGCATTTCCCATATTTATTCTGTGTTTAATTTCCTCCCGAGTTTCATTTATATTTGTTACTGTTGCTCCCAAATATTTGAATTTTTCCACCTCTTCAAAGGATAAATTTCCAATTTTTTTATTTCCATTTCTTACAATATTCTTGTCACGAGACATAATCATATACATTGTCTCTTCGGGATTTACTTTCAAACCTATCTCTTTACTTGCTTCCAGTAAAATTCCCGATAATAATAATAATAATAATAATAATAATAATAATAATAATAATAATAATAATAATAATAATGCTATATTTTTCCTGGCAGAGTTAAGGCCGTGAGGCCTCTTCCACTGTCTTGAATACGTGATTATGTTTAAAAAATTTAAAAATTAACAACAAAAAATGGTAAATATTTTTTTCTCAAAAAGTAATTGGAAACATATGAAAAGCATGTGTCATATTTCACGTCTATCAGAAATAAATTGAATATAAATTTAATGAAAAATTATGTAAACTTTGAAAATTGGGACAATTATAATTCAGTATTAAAAAAAAAACAAAAATTAATTGTAAGTAACTAATAGCAATGTCAAAGGAACAATTTCTGTATCGCATGTCCACATTGTAAGAAATATATGTTAAAAGTTTTAGATTAATTGTTGTAAAAATGTAGAAGTCAGAAATTTCACAGATCCATGGCCTTTAATGGCAACCCTATATGCAGGAATAAATAAATTAATTGGTGGTTGTTTGCCTATTAAAGCTTCATTTCTGGTATTGAATCCCGGCCCACTGGGTTGCGTGAGTGCCACACACTTGTCAGTCGGATAGGCTGAGAGGTTAGCATTACTCTACACGTGCTTATTATAGACCTGCTGATGACGGGGTAGAGGCACACAGATGGCTAGCAGACACTTTTTATCAAAGACACCAAACACAAATATACACAACAAGCCACTCCACAAACGTTTAACACACCGCTATCACATCGGCCGGCAATTCAGTTTCTCTTAAGTTTGACTTTCTCATTACAAAATGCATCGCTATACAGCGAAATGTTGATTTCCATATTCTCGCGGAAATTCGTTCAGCATCACTGATATGAAGAAGTGATTTCTGGCATGCCATTTATCTGCCTGACTTCTCCGAAAATACTGTACAGATTTTGTTCGTATTCAGTATTTACGAGTCTATTCATCTGGGACAGATACACAAGAAATGAAATATTTTTAGTAAAAAACTGAATTGCCTTTATATAGCTTAGATTGAGTTTTTTTATTTATTTGGTGATTTAAGCTAAAAATTTTTTGATAGTGTTCTTATCATCAATTTTATTTATTTATTTATTTATGTATTTATTTACGTATTTATTTATTTAACTAGCTAGCTAATGAGTACAAATTAGAATTATAAAACAAAAATGTTTCTAGCCACTACCGTAAGAGCCAGGCTCGTGTACGGTGTGGTCTTAGCCAATAATATAGGTTAACATAAAATTTACAAGGACAGTTTACTAAATACAGTAATTAACTTAATTCAAACCAATAAGTACAACACAAGAGCAAAAAAAAAAAAGAAGAAAGAGAAATAGAAAAAAAAACATTTCATATAAATTGACAATCAGACAGAAGCCAGTGATATTCAATAAAAACATGAATATAGTCGACAGGAATAAAATTTAAAAAAATAGACACATTTGTTAATATTATATATCATGAATAATTTTATAAATTTCTTTTTGAAAAGCTTCAATTTTAAAATATTTCAAATTTGAAAAATAGTTTGTAATTTTATTATAAAGTCTTGGGCCGAAACTTGCATCATGTTTAAGAGCTGCACTTGTATGACATTTAGGCTCAATTAATGGGAAAGTAGATTTTTGTCTCCGAGTACGATATTCATATCGATTAGATTTATGTTTTATTTGATTTCTATGGTAGTAAGTTAGTAAACTATATTTATAAATTTCTTCAATAGTTAGCACTTTAAAATCTGTAAAAATTAAATTTGTTGGGTAATCCATATTTTTGGTTCGACAAATTTTTATTAATATTCTGTGTAATAATATTAATGGATTGAGTAGAGATGATGCTACTCCACCCCAATTTATTATACCATATTGTATTAATGATTGTACTAAAACTAAAAATATTATTCTCAATGCCTCCTTAGTGATAAAATTTCGAAGTATTATGAATTTATAAATTGTCTTTGTTATACTTGTATACATAAAATCAATTTGTTTTTGTTTGTTTAAGGGGTGAGGGTGAAATTTTGGCCATTTTCAGTCAAAATTCACATTTTCGTTTTCTTGTAAAAATTGAATCAGCAATCTCTTATTTATATTGGTTATTAGAGGAGAAAAATTCGCTCCGGTGCCGGGGATCGAACGTGGGTCCTTGGTTCTACGTACCAAACCCTCGTCTTTCACGAAAACAATCCATTATGTTTTTCGCAGTTTCAGGAGTGACCAATTACAACTCGTCTCTAATTTTTAATTTCAATGGATGAGTAACCTACAAGCTTACCTCCATTTCAGAGGCAGTTTTCTGAAGATTTCATCACATTTTAAAACCCGTCGCCCTCATCGTGGTTTGGAACCGCGGACCTCGGATTAAACGACTAGCTTGGTAACTGCTAGACAAGTTGGTAACAATAGTCAGAAAGAGAACTATATTTCGGAATATGTATGGTAAAACTTTCCTGTGTTAAATTTCAACGTACCTCGTTTACATGTTTCGACCTATTTATGGATCTCCTTCAGAACTGGTCGTTGTTGGTCTTGGCGCCACTTGTTCTATTTCCTGTGAGGGTGTATTCCTGTGATATAGTGTAGAGTCAAAGAGTGTGTCTTTTGAAGTTGAGTTGTGTGTTGAGAATTTCGTTGGGGTGTGTTTTCGTGTGTCTGTATATTTCGTATTGTTCTAATGTGTTTAGTTTCTGGCTTTTTGGTTGGATGTGCAGTATTTCCATGTCTGTGTTGATGTCTCTGTGAAAGTGGTTAGCATTTGTGATGTGTTCTGCATATGTGGAGGTGTTTTGTAATTTTGTTATAGCTGTGATGTGTTCCTTGTAACGTGTTTGAAACGATCTGCCTGTTTGTCCTATGTAGAAGTTGTTGCAGGTGTACATGTGAGTTTGTATACACCTGTGTGGTTGTAGTTGTTTGTTTGTGTTGTCTGTGTGTTGAGATGTTTTCGTAGAGTGTTATTTGTTCTTTATGCGATGTTGTAACTTAATTTCTTGAATGACGTTGCAATTTTATGTGTTTTTGTTTTCGAATGTTAGTGTGATGTATTTTTTGTGTTCTTGTGTTTGTGTTGTATTCTTATATTTTTTGTGATTAAGTTTTGTCTTACGTATTATGTTGTCTATTATGTTAGGGTTGTATCCGTTTTCTTGTGCTATGTATTTGGTTGTGTTTAGCTCTTCGTTGTATTCTTGTTGGTTCATTGGTAACAAATGCTAACCACACCCACAGAGACATCATCAACACAGACATGGAAATACTACACATCCAACCAAAAAGCCAGAAACTAAACACGTTAGAACAATATGAAATATACAGACACACAAAAACGCATCCCAACGAAATTCTCAAGACACAACTCAACTTCAAAACACACACACTCTTTGACTCTACACTATACCACAGGAACACACCCTCACAGGAAATAGAACAAGTGGCGCCAACACCAACAACGACCAGTTCTGAAGATTACCCATAAATAGGTCGAAACATGTAAACGAGGTACGTTGAAATTTAACACAGGAAAGTCTTACCATACATATTCCGAAGTGAGACAGTGTTAAAAGTTGTGTAAGCAAGATGTATAATCGAGAACTATATCCTACGAATCGGAGAATTACCATATTGATATTAGAAACTAACGTTACGTTGGAATATACGAATGCAGAAATGCTCTTCTTTATAAGAAACCTAGAGTACAATGGTTCATTGGCGTCCAGTCCACCAGTACATCGAACGGACTGTGATTATGATATGCTCCGTACATTTAACGGTTGTGGGCAACGGTGAAGTTACAAATAACAATGAAACCCGTGTAAATGTGCAAGTTTCCATGGGAACTGTTACGGGTTCATTGGCATGAATACAGACACGACACTCACATCTTCCAGTTAAGAAACATGTTCTATTGTTAAGCAATAGTCAATGCTATAGAAAGGTGATGTATTTTAAACATGGACGATCGTACAAGGCTTGCCAATGTGCTGTGTAGTCATGACTTATTTACCAGTAATTGAGGTAAATGTGAAACTACAATGTGACACAACCATTGAAATTTCTCATGCACTACTTGTCTAGGATTTCTTCTCATGCTCTACTATTATATTAACCGGCCAAGAAAAGTAACATTAACTTCCATGGAATTATAGGACGGGGTAGCTCATTTAAATCCAATTTTAATCCAAACTTATTACAGAAGAAAATAATTAAAATATATCTTCATAAACCTATTGATTTTCCATCTCAAAATTTGTTTTTAGACTTTAATGTACTTAACGTAAGACAAATTTATTATATTGTATTAATAAAATTCATGCATAAAAATCGAAATAATTTTGAATTGTATTCTCATAGTTATGAAACAAAAGGTATGAATTCTTTAAGATTAATTGATGAACTAGTGGACTTACTCGTATTAAATATGAAATATCTGTCCGGCTTACAGCTGTTTCAGTGCTTCACGTACCATCATCAGAGCCTATTAGATCGCGGCGTCATCTCGAACTTCTCTGCCTGTTAGGAGGGTGTGTTTACACAACATAGAACAAACATACATACTCAACAATGAACACAACAAGTATGCAGACAACATAATATACTGGCACAGATATGTAGACGATATACTCATACTATACAAAGGAAACAAAAGACAAATACACAAACTACACCAATACATAAACAAATTACATCCAAAACTTCAATACACACTAGAACTTGAAAACAACAACTCCATAAATTTCCTAGACATCACCATAACAAAAATTGACAACAAACACACCTTCAAAATATACAGAAAACCCACCACCACCACCACACACATACACAACACATCTAACCACCCCACACAACACAAACATGCTGCATTCAGGACAATGGTACACAGATTACTCAACATACCCATGAGCCAACAACACTACAATGAAGAAGTGAACACAATCAAATACATAGCACAAGAAAACGGATACAATCCAAATATAATATACAATATCATAAGGAAGACAAAAAAAAACTTAACAAACACAAAAATACACAAAACACAACACAAACACAAGAACTCAAGAAGTACATCACACTAACATATGAAAACAAAAGCACGCATAAGATCGCGTCTTCATTCAGAAAGCAGAAATACAACATAGCATACAGAACAGAAAACACACTACAAAGACATCTCAACACACAAACAACACAAACAAATAAATACGACCACACAGGTGTATACAAACTCACATGGAATAGTTGCGACAAGTTCTACATAGGACAGACAGGCAGATCATTCCAAACACGCTACAAAGAACACATTAAAGCTATAACCAGAGGACACAATACATCTACATACGCCGATCACATAACCAATACTAACCATACATACAATAACATAAATACGGACATGGAAATCCTACACACAACCCAAGAACCAAAAACTCAACACACTGGAACAATATGAAATATACAAACACACTAAAACACACCCTGATCACATCCTCAACACACAGATCAATTTCAGTACACACACACACACTATTCGACTCCACAATTCAACACCTTCCAACAACAAAACACACCCTCCTAACAGGCAGAGAAGTTCGAGATGACGCCGCGATCTAGTAGGCTCTGATGATGGTGCGTGAAGCACTGAAACAGCTGTAAGCCGGACAGATATTTCATATTTAACACGAGTAAGTCCACTAGTTCATCAATTAATTATATTCAAGTGTTAAAAGTGGTGTACGCAAGATTCAAAATGGAGTCTTTAAGATTGTTTGAACCAAAATGCAACACTGTTACAATATTTAATCATAGTAGTAATTTAGGCCCAAGAATATATAACAAATTTATATTTAAATATCCTAATCTTTTCAATTCTAATAGTTCTAGTATTAAATTTGAAAAGTTATGTATGGATTTTATAAAAATTGAAAAATTGTAAATTTAAATTTATATACTATAATTGCATAGTAGACATAAGACAAATTGTATTGTATAATTATTAATTTCAATTCAAGAATCCGCCCCTGAGCATGAGTTCTACTCTTTCAGGGGCGAGCTAAAGTTTTTCTGTATATATTATATTTTATGTTACAATTATTAGCAAAATAATAAATAAATTAATTAATTAACAGTTATTTATGTTATTCAAGAGATGTAATCAGAAATGACATCTTTTAAATACATTCACCTTACTATTAAAGATAGCTTTAAATATACAGGGTGATTTCAAAGTATTGACTGTTGCACTCAGAGGAAGGAAATTTGGGAATAAGAAGAATATGGTACGATAAATATTAGGTCCCTTCCTGGAGAAAATCTACATCTGTTCTAAGTCTGTTTCCACCATTTTTTATGGGAAAATACATTTACAAATTACCATCCATTCTGCATATCTGAGCTCCAAACCTCTTTCATTTTCTTTCAGTGTGAGAATGTACATGAGCTCGATGCATGTTATCATGACCTTTCTTGAGAGAAGACTACGTGAACCCCAAGCGATACTATGTCATTTTGTGCAGGAAAAGTACGTGAGCTCCAGTTTTTCCATATATAAAGAATGTGATCTCTAAGCTTCTTACCACGGCCGTTTTTAAGGATAGCGTAAATAAGGTCCAAGTCTTTCGATTCTAAATACAAGGTTTCAAGTGTACGAGTTTTTTTGTCCAAAATCCCAACGTTCAATTTTAAATGAAATTATGAATTAATTAAAAAAAAACTCTATATATAGATGCTATATTTTGTATGTACTGTACTACATTGACCTATATTAACATTAGTAATAAAATTTACTGTGGCATATATTTTCGCGTGGATAATAATTAAATCAAGTAGTTCATCTATACTACATAAAACATATGTATAATAATTATTATTAAGAGGTTAGATACAGCTTACAGCAGTAAAATGTTGGAAATATTCAACACTTTTTCCTCCATTACTGAATCTTCTATAGGGGAGAGTCGGGTAGTATCGGACATCGGGTAATATCGGACAGTGAGTTTCTTTCATCTACCACACGATGATAGTACCTGATTGACATGGTTACGTTTCTGTGATGTCGCATAGAGAAACGTAATCATGTCATTCAGGTACTACCATATGGTGGTAGATGAAAGAAACGCACTGTCCGATATTACCCGATGTCCGATACTACCCGACTCTCCCTAATAATGAAAATTGGTATGTGTAAAACTCTGTCCTTCTGCTATATAAAAAAATATTTTTACGATTAACTTAACTTTTTCATGTTCTCTCGCTTTTATTTTATTCCTGAAACTCATGTTTACAATATCATGCACTTTCAACTACATTCCTTAATAAATAATATATATTTTTTTATTTTGTGTAATATAAAATACTGATATTTGACCATTTTTTTAATGAATTCATTTTTATCAGACAATATATCAAAGGTAGAGAAGTGATCTTGCATAGATATGACATGCATAAATACACACAAAAATTTCATCACAGAATGTTGGATAGTTTTTTTTTAGTTATGCGGAAAACGCTTCATCATTGCACAGTGAACTGAATTTTTAAAAAGAAATGTAAATAATTCTTTTAAATTGTTAAATCATTTTTGTCATATAGGAGAAGGACAGTGTTTTACACATACTAATTTTCATTATTGTACAAGATACAGTAACGGAGGAAAAAAATTGAATATTTCCAAAATTTTACTGCTGTAAGCTGTACCTAACCCCTTATTATATAAACTTTATTTTCTGAAGAAACAAACATTTTATTTGTCAAAATTTAACTTTTATTCATTTTCTAGAAATTCGAATTTTGATGAGTTTCACCCCCCGTGCAGGAAACCTCTTAAATCTCAAGAATCGAGAAACCCCGACTTTTCGAAACGTATAGTCACATTTTAATAAATATGAAAACATACCGTGCACCAATCACCTACTGCAACGTTTGAAGACGACAAAGTTTTGTTGCGATCCGTAGGAAGTATCAGATTTAGTTCCGAAGAAAAACATAAAAAGATCAACATTGCAGTCACGATGTTAGAAAACAGTTCAAAGCCTCCGATATCATTTCAAGTCTGTTGCTTAGGAACTTGCAAACTGCACTTCTTCATTTGTTAATATAAGAAATAAAGTCTTAACAACTACAGATATTGAAAAGTAGGGAACATTTCCAGAAATAAACAGAGCAATTCCAAGAATAATGTTCTTTATTACACGTGATATCTTTTACAGCAGGACTATAAAATCTAGTACAAATAAGCAGTTATTTTGTTTACGAAATTTTACAGTCTCCGTCCGCTATATATCAGCGCCGTGTTTTATTGTCTCTTATGCTGGGCTCACAGCTTCATCAGTTTTATACATGAAGTAGTAATATCTTTTACGCGTTATCCTAACAGCTAAGCACCCAATGTTGCTCATATTAATGGCGGCTGGTTCTCAGAATCTGCAGTATTTTTATTCCCATGCATGCTTCTCCGAGTGAAGACGGATTGAACAAGGCGGGGCAATAAAAGAGAAACACATATTTTCTTTACACACCATGTTGCACGTTTTGATGGAATTCAGGCTCCGAGCATAAAGTGATCTAAGTTACAAGTCTGTGGGGAATAGCACAGAAATCTGCAGTGCGCTGGGTTACATAATACAGGAACGGGCTCTTTTAACAAGCGTTTATCTCTCACAGCAAAGTTGAGGACGATATACCCTCTTGAGTCCTGAGTTATCTGTTGATTTATTTTTAAAATTAAAGATAATTCTATACTTCAAAAAGTCACTAACAAGAGGGAAAATGCTGAAAAAATTCTGCAGGTTACATTTAGGGCACAAATGCAAGTATATTATACTATAATTCGGATCTCTGCACATAGGCCTACATCTTTTAGGACTGTCATAACCATGTATGAAGTAGGCTATAGTTTAGTATAGTATAGTATAATATACAGGGGCATCATTTTATTTTTACTAACATTTCTAATATTAACCTGGCTGTACCTTTGGATTAATCTAAAAGTTATAATTTATAAAACAGTTATATTACCGGTTGTTCTGTATGGTTGTGAAACTTGGACTCTCACTTTGAGAGAGGCACAGAGATTAAGGGTGTTTGAGAATAAGGTTCAAAGGAAAATATTTGGGGCTAAGAGGGATGAAGTTACAGGAGAATGGAGAAAGTTACACAACGCAGAGCTGCACGCATTGTATTCTTCACCTGACATAATTAGGAACATAAAATCCAGACGTTTGAGACGGGCAGGACACGTAGCACGTATGGGCGAATCCAGAAATGCATATAGAGTGTTAGTTGGGAGGCCGGCGGGAAAAAGACCTTTGGGGAGGCCGAGACGTAGGTGGGAAGATAATATTAAAATGGATTTGAGGGAGGTGGGGTATGATGGTAGAGACTGGATTAATCTTGCTCAGGATAGGGACCAATGGCGGTCTTATGTGAGGGCGGCAATGAACCTCCGGGTTCCTTAAAAGCCAGTAAGTAAGTAAGTAAGTATACCTTTGGATTAAAGGTTCAGAACCGGAAACATCGTTTGCTACCCCCTTCCACTGGAGTTCGATGATACTAGCGTAAAATAGAAACAAATTACTTTACTAGGTACAGGAGGGAAGAAAAGTAGTTCATACATTTACATAAAGTAGGAAATATGGCGATTTTGAGTTTATTTTTATTAGGTTTTTCTTTAATTAAAATACAGTACAGTATTAACAATAAGTGTTTTACTCACAAACTGAGCTGTCCATTCGGACGTATTCATTATGCAGTGTATATTATAATGTCTACAGCACATTGAGTACAATATAGAGAATGAAGTTAAATTGAAAAATAATCATAATATGGATATTTAAACACATTTTTGGAAATAGTGACCGTTCATTTCGATAAAAGCTTCAGTTCTTTTTTTGCATATCATCGCACTATAGACTACCTAATTCCAATTACCAGTTTCGTCCTTCGTACTAGTAACTCATGTTAACATAATTCTGTACCTACTGTATAAAAGAGTACCTTACGTACTGTAAATTCAGCCATCACTTCTGCCCGATCCGAAAAAATAAAATTACTCAGACATGCTATCTACTGTCATCCAAGTGGTTTTGTAGAAGGGTCGAAGAAATGATGGAATCACGTGACAATTACGTAGACGTCCAATTCCTAACAGAAATTAATGTTTTCAGAGAAGAGCTAAGACAGCCCAGCCACTAGCCTTTACAGAGAGGCGAGCAGAAGCCGTTGGGTGAAACCGAGATGTGACATAGGCAAATGGACGACAGTACCTGTGCGAGAATATGATTCAATATTGAAGGCGAACATATTTCTGGAACGTACTTACTTACTTTCTTACTTACTTACTTACTTACTTACTGGCTTTTAAGGAACCCGGAGGTTCATTGCCGCCCTCACATAAGCCCGCCATTGATCCCTATCCTGAGCAAGATTCATCCAGTCTCTACCATCATATCCTACCTCCCTCAAATCCATTTTAATATTATCTTCCCATCTACGTCTCGGCCTCCTCAAAGGTCTTTTTCTCGCCGGCCTCCCAACTAACACTCTATATGCATTTCTGGATTCTCCCATACGTGCTACATGCCCTGCCCATCTCAAACGTCTGGATTTAACGTACTATGCTCACTAACTCAGTAGTGTTTGTGTTTACTATGACCGTAAGGCAACTTTGACTGTATACTCTTGTGTGGAGAACGGTTGGAAGTTTACTAGTAGAGGGGGTGGGAGTGAAGTACAATAAAAATTGAAGTAAAAATAAAATGATGTCCCTGTAGTATAGTATAGTATAGTATAGTATAGTATAGTATAGTATAGTATAGTATAGTATAGTATAGTATATAGTATAGTATATAGTATAGTATAGTATAGTATAGTATAGTATAGTATAGTATAGTATAGTATAGTATAGTATAATATAGTTCTACGAGAGTCATACTGAAAGTCATAAGCAACCCATTGTTATAAATCGGGTCTTTTAAATCTACAACACCCACTAAAAATTGTGTGTTTTCTCAAAACTACGATTTTGGTCAATGAAAAGATCTATTTACTCCGATGTACATGAAACCTTGCAAGAATACTCGGAATACTCCAACACACAAAGCTGTGCATGGAATCATCTCTTCACTGAAAACTTTTCATGATATGAATTTTTAATTTCTAAAAATAAAAGAAAATTATCAACAGTAATCTCACCAGAGGTTTTGTTTTTTCTAGAGAAAATCAAAACTCGAGTGGGATTTAATTGACTATTACACGATTAGAAGAAAGTATATAAAGATTAGAAGTAATAAAGTACTCTAATATAATAAAATATTAATTGACTTACTGAAAATCTTTTTTCACTAATGTTAGCTTCACCAAAACGTTTGAACGGAGCCGCCATTTTCAATTGACTGTCTAAGCTGTAAACAAGTGACGATCGCAAAGCATGTTTCAATAGTACCGTAAAGAATTGCAGTTTGAAATGTTGGCAAAGAAAGAAACAAATAGTAGGAAGATGATAAAAACAGGAGAAAGTATATAAAGATTAGAAGAAATAAAGTACTCTAATACAATAAAGTAGGTACTAATTGACTAAAATTCTATTTCACTAATGTTACCTCCACCAAAATGTTTGGACGGAGCCGCCATTTTCAGTCGACTATCTATGCGGGAAACTAATTACGATCGCAAAGCATGTTTTATATTACCGTAAAGAATTTGCAGTTTGAAATGTTGGCAAACAAAGAAACAAATGCTAGGGTAGTGATAAAAACAAACAAATGCTAGGGAAGCGATAAAATTAAACAAATGCTAGGGAAGCGATAAAATTATGCGATAAGCAGCCATGATAGGTTGAAAGACGTCCTTTCGCACCGTTTTATTGGTGAAAAGTAGTATGACGTAGTAAAAGTGTAATAGTCAAGATAAATGTTTATATCACCAAAGAATTCTCAAATTTAAAAATCCATACGTAGTTATTTTAATCACGAGATGTAAGTCCTTCACAGAAAATTAAAAAAAAATTCAATAACAGTTCTGAAGCCTCAAGGATGTTTTGAATTTACGCTTAATTTAGAATAAGTAAAAATTAATATCTAAGAAACTAATACATGCAACTTGATGAAATTTGGCACTGTTATACTTAAATGTACAGACATAACAAGTCCATCGAATTTGAAAGCAATTGATTAACAACTTTAGAAGTTTCAAATCCCAGTCTTAATTTCCGTAACAGGCCTCATGTAGGATTTTGAACATCAGCTGTTCACGTTGCCGGGGCAACCAGTAACACAGACTCATGTGTTCTGACCGGGTAGTACGTGTGCTGTCGTCTTGGAGACCCGCGTATTAGTAAATATGGATGCGGTGGGTCTGACGGCGAGATGACAGTCGCTGGCAGGTGTGGGGGCGGTGTCAGCTGGCGCAACCTGTGCGCTTGTCAAATTAGACTTGTGCGGGTCGCGAGCTCCGTTAAGTTGCTATGACGAGCCGTCCTCGCCTCTCACTTGTTTATCTTGATTTATCCGGACTTCCGTGCCGACAGGACGCTCTGAACTTTTTAAACTCCGTGCTGCTACCCCCGGGAATGCGTTTAGTTTAAAGGGGGAGATACACCTTTCGCTAGTATAATTTAATTGACTACATTTCAACACTTCTTTTCTCAGAATCTATAATTGTCTCCTTTGAAAATAAAAATTGACATGTCTTTTTATCCGTACATCTCTGAGCATTTTAGTTTTTTTGGACACCTATTAATTATTTTAAAATGTATATATGAAAATTTATATAGTAACGATATGTTATTCAATCGGGCAGTTTTAACATGTTAAATTCTCAAACACCTATTCAAATTTTGATGCAATTCTTCTTTTGAGCTATTTTTAATAAACATATACAACATAAAGTAAAGTTTAGTCAGTTAAAAAAATTGTTTCCATTTTCTCAAATTTCAAACTAAATTTTTTCATAAACAATGTGATCAGTAGGCTAATATTTTTTAAATCAACTGTGCATTATACTTTAAAGACTTTGGTGTTATTTTTAAATAAATTGTACATTATAGCCTATATTAAAAATTTTTGTGTAATTTTTAAAATAAACTGTACATTATAGGCTACATGAAAGAGTTTAGTGTTAATTTTTAAATTTTTATTTTAGTAGGTTATTTTACGACGCTTTATCAACAGCTTAGGTTATTTAGCGTCTGAATGAGATGAAGGTGATAATGCCGGTGAAATGAGTCCGGGGTCCAGCACCGAAAGTTACCCTGCATTTGCTCATCTTGGGTTGAGGGAAAACCCTGGAAAAAACCTCAACCAGGTAACTTGCCCAGACCGGGAATCGAACCCGGGCCACCTGGTTTCGTGGCCAGACGCGCTGACCGTTACTCCACAGGTGTGGACTATTTTTTAAATAAATTGTACATTATACATTAAAAAAAATTGTATTATTCTTAAAATAATCTGTACATTATACTTTAAGGGCCATATTCATAGACATTCTTAGCGCGGAATTCCAGTGGATGATCAGCGAACTAACGTTTCTCGTATTCATAAACCAGTGTTAGCGATATATGATATGAATCCTGTACAAGTAACCAGTCTATAGCCGGGGCTAGTTTAGCACGCTCGTAGCGCGGGCTAGCGAAATGTCTATGCATACCACCCTAAAGATTTTAGTGTTATTTTTTAAAATAAATTGTAGGTCTACATTATACATTAAAATTTTTGTATTATTCTTAAAATAAACTGTACATTATACATGAAAGATTTTAGTATTATTTGTTACTGTTGCTCCAAAGTACTTGAATTTTTCCACCTTTTCAAAGGATAAATTTCCAATTTTTATATTTCCATTTCGTACTATGTTCTGGTCACGAGACATAATCATATAGTTTGTTTTTTGGGGGTATGCTTTCAAACCTATCTCCTTACTTGCTTCAATTAAAATTCCCGCGTTTTCCCTAATCGTTTGTGGATTTTCTCCTAACATATTCACGTCATCTGCATAAACAAGGAGCTGTTGTAACCCGTTTAATTCCAAACCCTCCCTGTTTTCCTGGACTTTCTTAATGGCATATTCTAGAGGAGAGTTAAAAAGTAAAGGTAATAACAGTGCTTCTCCTTGCTTTAGCCCGCAGTGAATAGGAAAAGCGTCAGACAGAAACTGGCCTATACGGATTCTGCTGTATGTTTCACTAAGACCATTTTAATTAAGGGGTTAGGTACAGCTTACAGCAGTAAATTTTTGGAAATATTAAACTTTTTTTCTACATTACTGTATCTTGTACAATAATGAAAATTAGTATGTGTAAAACACAGTCCTTCTGCTATATGAAAAAAATATTTTTACGATTAAAAAAAATTATTTACATTTTTTTTTTCTTTTCCAAAATTCAGTTCACTGTGCAGTGATGAAGCGTTTCCCACGTAACTCAAAAACTATCCAACATTCTGTGATGAAATTTTTTGTGTGCATTTATACATGTCATATTACAATTTCATGCAATATCACTTCTCTACCTTTGATAGATTGTCTGATAAAAAATAAATTGATTTAAAAATGGTCAAATATCAGTATTTTATTCTAACACAAAATAAAAAATAAATGTTTATTAAGGACTGTAGTTGAAAGAGCATGATATTGTAAACATGATTTTCAGCAATAAAATAAAAGAGAGAAAACATGAAAAGTTAACAATTTTATGAGTTATGAGGGAAATGCTTCATCATTGCACAGTGAACTACCACCATTATTAATTTTGAAAAAAAAATATATATATATATATATATATAAATTTTTCTTAAATCGTAAAAGTATTTTTTTCATATAGCAGAAGGACAGTGTTTTACACATATTAATTTTCATTATTATACAAGATACAGTAATGGAGGAAAAAAAGTTGAATATTTCCAAAAATTTTACTGCTGTGAGCTGTACCTAACCCTTTAATCGAACTAGTTTCTTGGGAATACCAAATTCAATAAGAATATCATATAAAACTTCTGTCTTAACTTAGTCATATGCGTTTTTGAAATCTACGAATAACTGGTGTAGGCCACTATGCCCTTAAACTCCCATTTTTTCTGCAATATATGCCGAATACAAAAATATGATCAGTAGTCGATCCATTACGCCTAAAACCACACTGATGATCTCCAATATAATAGTAAAATTTCTGCTTAATTTTTTATATGAGGTGATGAAAAGATTTGAAATTAATTTCTTATGAAACACATTAAAAATTTCACAAAATATATACGAATAGAGCTGAAAATAGAAGAACCTCTATTATGCGTGGTAATGAAGGGGGTTGGCTAAACGGTTAATCGAAAAAATCGGATAATCCGTACTATAGAAGGCTTTAATAAATTGTTGCATAATCCAGTTTCTTCATTTTCTCCGTGTCATGTGTTTTAACACATTAGGTACTGGATCAGAAGTTTTAAGTATAATAGCTGTGTTGGAAAGGGTGAATGAAGAAAGAATAATGCTGAAATTAATCAGGAAGAGAAAAAGGAATTGGCTGGATCACTGACTGAGAAGAAAACTGTCTACTGAAGGATTCGCTGGAAGGAATGGTGAACGGGAGAAGAGTTCGGGGCAGAAGAAGAGATCAAATAATAGACGGCATTAAGATATATGGATCATATACGAAAACTAAGATACAGGCAGAAAGTAGGAAGACTGGAGAATGCTGGGTTTGCAGTGACAATACTATGAATGAATGAATGTCAATGACGGGTTTCTAAGGGTCAAGGAAACTTCTTATGATGGAATTCTGTGGAAAGATAGGAAAAGTATAGGTCTCATGTTATAGGTTAAGTAAATTTTATACATTTTATCCTTGTTTTTTTTATTAAATCTCGCACAGTTGTAACTCCAATCTCGTATTCCGACGTGAGATGAACCACAGTTCCAATTTTCCTAAACCACTCAATTATATGCACTTATATTCGATACTTGGCACAACATTGTATTCTTTTGGTACTTCTGGAAGACGTTTTGCTGAGAAATTAAACAGGTCACTCAAACAGTAGATCATATTTGTTTTTTTTGTCCTTCTCTTTTCCATTTTTAATTTGTAATTACACTTGTATCTGTTTTGCCTCTTTTTTCGTGTTGTATGAAATTCTATGTTTTTTTATCTGTGCTGTCTATTATATTTGGGGCTTTGCCATGTTATGGACATAAATAGATAAATAAATGTCATAAATAATGTGTAAGAGCAAAGGCTTATAATATCACTCTATAAAAAGGAATACGTACTAATGTATTGTGCAGTACTTAGTATTTTTTCTGAAACAAAAATAGGAGAGAATAACAGACGGATAATCCAACAATCGGTTAATAGGGTGACGGATAATCGGGGTTCTACTGTATTTAAGGTGGGTGCTCCTGTTATGGCCATGTTCCTGATATGGCCACCTCGCTAAATTGCAGCAGCATCCAGTGAAAGGGCATCCTTGTATGTCACTTGATCGTTTTCCATCCAGTCAGTTGCCTGTTTTGCGGTTTTCATGTGACCTCTTCTTATTTTTCTCTGGTAAGTCTCCTTTGTTTTATGCATGTTTTTCAAAGACTTGTTTCATGAAAACCATCGTACTCCATTCAGTTTTTAATGTTCTTTTGATTGGTGTTGTAGTTGATGGCGTATCTTTCACGAGTTGTTCATAATCAAACGATTTTCGTGAAAGCTTACCTGCTCCTGATATGGCCATATCAAATGCACCATGGCCATATCAAGTTAATTTCACTTTTATTTTTTTCACCTGACAAATTTACATGCCTTATAGCTGGGATTACGCAAAAATTTTGTATTTTAAAAAAAACAACTTATTATTTTTTTTAATGGAAAAACCTGTTTGACTACACTTTTGAATTATAAAAAGATTATTAAGTGTCATTTTTATTCATTTTACACCAAAATTATTTAATTTTAACGCAATTGCACTATCAAACTGAAAGAAATCACGATTTGTAGAACATGGAACAAGGGTGGCCATATCATGTGCACATGTTCCTGATATGGCCACTAGGTTGACTTTTGGAATTTGGGACTTTTTGGACAATTAAAGCTACTTTTATGGGGAAAGGAAATTGTTTTAAGAAAGTCCATTAGACTGAGAACGAGTAAGAAAAAAGTGGTTTACATTTTTTCAAAATGGCGGCTAGAAAAGTTCTCAAACCTTAGCATGGCCATATCAGGGACACCTACCTTATATGCAAAATGTGTGTGCAGAAAATGAAAACTGTAGGGATAATACTTCAAAATTTACTTCTGTGTATGCTTAAGATGACTAGCTAATTCTCTCTATATTCTAACATAATTATCCATGAACAGTGCAGCTTGTCTGTCCAGTGGAGGGAAAGATGCTGTTGCACCTTATCTCTTGCAGTGTCCCAGTCTCTATTCCTGCCACGTCCTCGCCACTACACTGAAATCCCGCTCCGAACCCGGCAGCAGGAGGAGGAGAACAAGTAGGAAGAGGGCGGCTATTGCTGCTTGGAAAGTGCGAATTTATTCATAGAGTCACATAATGAGAAACTGTAAAAATGGACATTTACAGTGGGACGGGAGAGGGTTTTATGTTTTGATAAGGGGAATAACACGCCATTTTTCAGCGAGACTCGACAGGAGGGTGATGGTTCACTCCATACCGGCGCGGGGGTAGGAAAAAAAAAAAAAGAGAAGAGAGTAAAAGTTCTTTTTTTGAAGTGAGAGAAAACGCTTGGTACGAGGGTCGACGTAAGGTAATCCACGTCTTTTTTTTTTTATTCCCTCAGAATGGTAGCACTGTGCGGTATATTCAAGCACCATGGCCGCCGAGGATGGAAGCTGAGATCGTATCGCCACCTAAAAGTGATGCTAATGCATAAAGGAGCAGATCTGGCCAAAACCGCCCCCTTCCCCTGTATCTCACCCCTCCTTGCGCTCCTTTCTACTCAAAACACATAACACGCGACGGGCAATATTATCGCGATCGCGATCTTGTGACAGACACGTGCTCGAATTATGCGCAGGCTTCACGGCCTGTCTTAATCACGGCGCTTAGCGCGAAAATCATCAATTTCCAGTCGCCCTCCCCGATTATAATACGACACCATTGTGTCCGCACTAAAACATGGCAAGATAAGGACGATCATGTGACATTAATCATGTTGGCAAGCCTGAAGCTGGGGGACAGTCACGTGACATCAGTGTTAAGTGTCAGATAATTACTGTCAGTTCGTAGCGTTGAATACAAGTGGGACCGTTTCCAACTACAAGTATTAGAGCGAATCCAGGTTCGATCCCCGGATTATTATGAGAATCTTGAGAAAGGCTAGCCTCAAATCGAGGGAAATAGCATATCTAACGTTAGCGCGACCGTTAATGGAATAAGGAACTACATGTTGGGATCCTTATACAGGGACATCATTTTATTTTTACTTCAATTTTTATTGTACCTGAGTTTTTGAATGTACTTCACTCCCACCCCTTCCACTAATGAAGTTCAACCGTCCTCTACACACAGATCCAAGACTGCATATAGTAAACAGCACTGAGTTAGTGAGTATAGTACGTTTCAGAAATATGTTGGCGTTTTCAAGTGACGAAAGAGCTTTCATATTTTCGCACAGGTACTGTCCATTTGCCTACGTCGCATCCCTATTTCCTCCACCTGCTTCTGTTCGCCCCTCTGTAAAAGCTGGGCTGTCTTAGCTCTTTTCTGAAAACATTAATTTCTGTTAGGAATTGGACGTTTACGTAATATTATACAGCTGTTTTAAAATAACTTAAATAAAAGGGTCTCGTTAAGTAATTAACTGTGACGTGATTTCCTCCCTTTCTACGATCCTGCTGCAAAACCACTTGGACAGATAGTAGATAGCATGTCTGAGTAATGTTATCTGTGCGGGTCGGACAGAAGTGAAGGTTGAATTTACAGTACGTAAGGTACTCTTTTATAGACTACGTACAAAATTATTTCAACATGAGTTATTAGTACGAAGGACGAAACTGGTAATTGGAATTAGATGCAATAGTCTATAGTGCGATAATATGCACAAAAGAACTGAAGCCTGTATCGAAATGAACGGCCACCATTTTCAAAAATGTGTTTAAATGTCCATATTTTGATTATTGTATTTTTCAATTTAACTTCATTCTCTACATTGTACGCTAATGTGATGCAGACAGTATAATATACACTGTATAATGAATACGTTCGCATGGATAACTCAGTTCGTGAGTAAACACACTTATTGTTAGTACAGTACTGTTTTAAGATTAAACAAAAATCTAATGAAAATTATCGAACTCAAAATCGCTATATTTCCTAGTTTACGTAAATGGATGAACTACTTTTCTTCCCTCCTATACCTAGTAGAGTGATTTGTTTGTGTTGTACGCCAGTATCATCGAACTACAATCGTGGAAGGGGTAGTAATCTGTGTTTCCGGTTCTCTAAAGGTATAGCCAGGTTAATATTAAAAATGTTAGTAAAAATAAAATGATGTCCCTGTAGAATATATCAGATAAATTCCTTAGAAAGAATCCAGTATAGGGCAGCTAAATTTGTTAAAGGTAAAAGAGAAGATGGAAACGATACGATAAAAGAACTTAAATGGGAAACTTTGGAAAACAGACGTAGGAAAACTAGAATAACATCATTGTATAGAGCACATCTAGGTCAGAAAGTATGGGTAGACATAACGGCTCGGTTAGAAAAGCCAACGTACTATGGTAGGAACGATCATGATTTTAAAATCAAATGTAGGAAACAGAAAACGGATGTAGGTAAATTCTCATTTTTAAATAGACCTATAAATGATTGGAATGACCTACCTGCAGCGGTCTTTGAGGGCTGTCCTTCCTTAAGGAGATTCAAGAATAATTTAAAAAGTTGTGTATAAAGTGCAAATTAAAATTAAGGCGACATTTAACATTTAATTTTTTAAGGTGGCATGTATTTATCTAGCCTGACGAGTTACTTCCTTGGTTTGAATTGTAAATTATTTAAAAATAGCGTGTAAGAGGATCTTAGACTAGAAATGTTTAGTTTAAATGTAGTTCTGTTTATAAGTACAGTATGCATAAGGGTGTAATTATTTGACTTATTTGAACTGTTGTATCAGTGAAGCGAGGTGAGTCAGTGAAGTTATGGTTTTACAGTGCAGTGAATAGTTCCGATCAGTGATAATTTATAGCGTCAATGAAATGTGTTCTATAGTGTCAGTGAAATGTGTGCTAAAGTGTCAGTGAAAT
The DNA here is from genome assembly GCA_025594305.2 of Periplaneta americana. NCBI lineage: Eukaryota > Metazoa > Arthropoda > Insecta > Blattodea > Blattidae > Periplaneta > Periplaneta americana. The sequence continues at coordinate 149,557,969 of JAJSOF020000013.1, forward strand.
GCGTCACAGTGCCACTACAGTGAATGAGATGAGAGTAAAGTGAAAGACTATTGAAACTTATGTAGGGCCTATACATAACAATGTAGGTTGTAATGTAAAATTAGGTATTTTATTTATGTTTTATTATTATTGTGTTAAATTATATTGTGTATTCTTCTTGTATTGTGTATAAAATTGTAGGCCTATTGTGTATTGTATAATTGTATTGTGTATTGTAAATATTGCTTATCATTTCTCTATTGTGTATTGTTTATATTGTGTATACCACTGCCACCGGGTGCATGCCCACTTGCATTGTAAATAAATACATACATACATTAGTCACTCTTACGTAATAATTAGTTGAATGTTAAGGGCCATTCACAACGAAAATTAAACATAACCGTAACATAAACACAGAAGTTTGCGGCCAGGTTACCAAATGGGATCAATCACATAAACACTGACATTAACATTGCCGTTAGACGTTAACATGAATGTTTGCGAACTCCAAACTTTCATGCTTATGCTTACGTGATTTGCAAACAGTACACAATCTTGGAGCGTTGAAGTATACGACAGAATCTGAGGAAATGGCGTCGTTGTTATGTTTCCATGGTTACCAAGTATCTCTGTGGTTATGTTTATGTTCCCAAAGTGAATGTTCTTGATTTTACCGTAACGTTTACATTTTTAAGTTAACGTTTACGTTATGTTTAATTTTCATTGTGAATGAGCCTTTAGTGTTTGTGTTTATGTATTCCTGTTTTACGCTGTAGCCTCGTTCTGTAAGATATATTTTTTAAATGAAACTCCTTTAGGCAGGGTAGAGACAAAAACTGTGAACCAAACTTCTTTGAAGGACGTTTTAAGAGAGATCTGTGTGTTGTTTCTGCAGTAATGTGTACGTTCTACGAAAGAAATTAGAGCTATTGTGATATTGTATAACACTGTTTCGCTAATAATAATGAATAAATAATTAATGAAAAGAAGGTAACATGCCAGTGGCGGCTGATTGACTGAGGCAGGTGAGGCCGGGCCTCAGTCACTTGGCTTTATTGAAATCAAATTTTGTGTTTTCATATAATGTATTAGTTATTTGAATGAAGCATATATCGCTGTAGAAGCATTTGAAAACTTTGCGATGTATATAGACCTGTTTTGTAGTAAAATTTGCTCCTGAGGCCAGGATCGCTCGTGCCGGGTCTGGCTTATGATGTATATAGATCTTTTGCAGTAAAATTTGTTTGTGAGGTCAGGATCGCTCGTGCCGGGTCTGGTTTCTGCATTTCCTTTATTTTCGCGGGCTTTGAGCTTGCGCTTAAAACGTTGTAATTGAGGCACAATTCGTCTGGCCTGGTCAGGTTTCACTCGTCCCATCCATGGGCCGGCCTCAAGGGTAGAGTGGGGTGGGAATAGCAGTGGTGACTTGTCTTCCTAACTAGGCCATAAATAACAAAAATTCCAGCTCTTTGGCAGGCAGAGACCCTCACTATTCTCTCCCCTTATGTCTCAGTTTATGACTTCGTAGTACAGTAGTGAATCTGGGCCAATGTTGTTATGTATTTCGGGGAAAATATAAACAGAAACAAATGCGAGAAATAATGCTGATGTAATTAATTCACTGTTAGATTATACTTTTTCGAGAAGAAATAATATTGAAAGAAAAAAAGTTTTAAATAAAGAGAGAGCCTATCGAGATACCTACGACATCGCTGACAATTTTTCTGACAGATAATCTTAAAACGCGAGTTTCTATTGCACCCAGGTACGGGCAACATAAATGGTTAAGTGGTAATGTGGTGTAAAATAAAATTCTCTGTTGGCTTTGTTCGTTGCTGTCAAAGGAAAAAAATAAAAAGAAAAGAAAGAAAGGGGATTTTCAACACATAATGTGGGTTGCTTCATCACACTGAAACAATCACTGAAACTCACAGCTTAACAGCTTATTTGATGAGTGAAATTATTATTTTTCATTAATAGTAATAATAATAGACTAATAATAATAATAATCATAATACAGTAATAATGATATTAATAATATAATAACAATAGTAATTAATATCATAAATAACATTTCCTATCGGAGGCACTTAAACTAGTTGCATCTGGCCTCACCGAGGATTTCGATCACCGGCCGCTACTGTAACATACTACTGTTAAATAAGATATTTAATTTGCTAACTTAATTTATTTCATTGGTCGGCATTACCTTGGCCACCTGCAATATCAAATTCATGGGCAAACATTTGACAATAGCTGTAGCAATTATGATTTGTGAAACAGCAAAATTAAACACACATTTGAGGTTATAACAATTTTATTTTGAAATAGGTGATTTAATTTAGTGAATTATCGATTAGGCGATCATTCATTTATAGTGTTCTGCCCAAGGGTAGGTCTTTCTCTGCAAACCCAGCTTCATCCAATCTTCCCTATTTTCTGCCTTCCTCTTTGTCTCCGCATGTGATCCATATATCTTGATGTAATCTATCATCTGATATCTTCTTCTGCCCCGAACTGCCAGTGACCCAACCAATTCTTTTCCCTCTTCCTGTTAAGTTTCAGCATCATTCTTTCTTCACCAACTCTTTCCAACACAGCTTCATTTCTTATTCTCTTTGTCTACTCCAGACGTTCCATTATTCTCCATATTCACATTTAAAATGCTTCTATTCGCTTCATCGTAATGTCCATGTTTCTGCCCCCATACAATGCCACACTCCATATCCATACAAAGCACTTCACTAATCTCTTCCTTAGTACTTTTTTCAGAGGTCCGCAGAAAATGCTTTTTTTCTATTAAAAGCTTCCTTTGTCTTTGTTATCCTCCTTTTGATTTTCCGGCACCAGCTCATGTTACTGCTTACAGTAAACCCCAAGTATTTGAAAATTGTCCACTTGCTCTACTGCCTCATTTAAGGCCTCCCCAAACAGACGCGATACGGAATGCGTTACGATAGCGTTACGATTTCGCGATAACGCAATATCGCACTATCGCGAAGAGGTGCCCAAACTGGCGCGTCCGCAATATACGATATTCTAACGTCCCCAACCAATCAGATTATCGTAATGGGTGACCACATATGCGGATTTTAGTTTTCCAGCCACAGCGCAAAGACCAGTTACCTTCAGCAGGTGTATATCACTTGTGCTCACAGATTGCGATTTCGGATTACTTGTAAACGAACGTGGAATTTTTTATTGAGTTCATAAAGGAAAATCCGTGACAAGGAAAAGGAGAAGAAATGGAAGGAGATAGCTACAAAGTTAGATGTAAACAATAAGTGCAATTATTTATTTATAATTTGATGTCATACTGGCTTGTAGACTGGCGCGGGGTTCAAGCTAGAAAATAAATAACTGTCGCAAGAATGCACAAATGAAAAAAATATATATTTGTGGAAATTGCAAAATGCTTGTACAATATTATAAATAATTGTGCAGAAATATAAAATTAATAAAGTATGTGGAAACAAAAAGTTATGTAATTTGTTTGTCGGAGTTTTATTACTTTCAATATCTTACCACACTCTGGATATACTTATGTAAGTAAATCATTAGACGTAGGTATGTTTAGAATAAATTACTACTGAATTTACTTCACATTAAAATTCGTTATTTTATGGGTACTCTAAACATTGAAATTCTTTACTAGTAGGCTCTTCAAGGTTAGCAGAGTGCTAAGGTTAGTTGTTGAACTAGGGTATAAAATTAATATTTTTCTTCCCTTGTGGCATTTAACTCGTGAATCCACAATCTCCTGCAACAAAAAGAGCAAATTAAAAAATAAAGTTTATAATCGGGTAGGCGTACTTGTTATTTATTTCACGTTCTTGGCAAAGAAAAACTAAATCATCACTTTATAACTTTTTATATTGTTTATCTTAACCATACATGACTACCATGGACTTACCTGCACCTGCTTTGCCTGCGACGATCCTCATCCAAGAAAGAGATGTTCCTCTTCCTTTGAAGATGGATCCATAAATGACACACTTCAACCCAGCATCAAAATAAACGCGTGGCGTTCTCGCGATCTACATCTCCGGGAGAATAGAACGCAGAATCGTCGCGTTCTACTTGCTGCGTTAATAACGCATATTGCGATAATCGCGTGTGTGTGAACACAATCATTGAACGCAATGAAAACATTTATCACAAAATCGTAACGCTATCGTAACGCATTCCGTATCGCGTCTGTTTGGGGGAGCCTTAAGAATTCGCAAATGATGATAGTTCTTGTGATATTTTAATAAGACTACTTCCCGAATATATATTAATAAATTATTGTTCATAAGATACACAATGATATTTATTATAAATTAAAATATTTAATACCTACTTACATTTGCTGATAATTCCATCATGCAACATCACGGTCCATTGTAATGTTAAGAAAATTGTGAAAATATTTAACATCTGAACATGGAGGTGAGACAAGATTGTTTCGACTAAGTTGATAGTTGCGTTTGATTGGATAACACTCAATAGATTCTTACACATCATTTGTGCAATGGTACACGAGCGATATAGTCGCATAAATAAAGTGATTGTTGTTTATGGTTTCCTACTAACTTACATAAATTAATGACATTTTCCATGGAACTACATCATATTTCCCTCACCGTATATGTGTGTGTCTATATGTACCATATATACCAGTGCTGGTGATTTTTGGCTTATTCGATTTCTTTTGACCTACTCTTGCTTTCTGTTGATATTTTCTTGTTACGTTGATAAGCGGTATTGCGTTGCATATTCCTGAAGAAGGATATATAACGTTAATTTAGTTCTGAATAACGTAAATTCGCGTTCTATTAGCTGGATCTCTTCGAGCGCTTTACAACGACACCAAACACGAATATGTTACATTAACCGGTTTCCGAAATAAATTGATTGGATTGCTGCAGCGCGACCGAAAAATGACGTCATCTTAGGGTGTCTCCCGGGGGAGAGGGGAAGGTGCACACGACTTCATTGAGTATTATCATTACGGGACTCCTTGCTCTGTAATAATATTAGAGTATCATTGTTGTAAGTCTATTACTTTAGAAATTATATCAGTTTTCGATGTAACGTTATTCACATTTATCGCATAGCCTGAAATAGAGTCTATATATTGACACGAGTTCATAGACGTACCTATAATCGAATTAAAAATATTTTGTGATCGCCAGCTGATACATAGCAATGTTGCCGTACATTTTACTATTTCAGTACTTGATGCGCGTGCGCGATCTGTCGATGTGTTTCGAAACTAAACAAAACATAATGGCGCGAGAACAAAATTTCAAAATAAATAGAGATAATAATAATAATAATAATAATAATAATAATAATAATAATAATAATAATAATAATGAAACAAATTGCTTAAACAATGAATTAAACAAAAATAGCACCAACAATAACTATATATAATATAACAAAAGAGAACAAACTCGTTTACATTAGCACAGAACTGGTTGTGCTAAGGTTTTATACAGACGAGTGCGGGTATGTCGCTGAAGTAGAGATGGTTTCATGATTCTGTTTATGATACCCATTAATTTAGTATAGCCCACTGCAAAATTTTGTCATGAATGTCTAAATCTGCTAAGAAAGATAATTTGTAGCCAAGATATTTACATTATTTAATTCTTTCCAAAATACTTCTATTAATATAAATCTTGCTAATATATATATATATATATATATATATATATATATATATATATATATATAATTTGAACTGGTAATGGAAATTACGGGAAAACGGCTGACCGGATTTTAATAAATGACCCCTCATTTTGAAGCTTGGAATTCAAAGTTTTTCAGAAAAATAGTAGTTTTCAGTGAAATGTCAATTTTTTTAATTGGTTATTTAACGACGCTGTATCAACTACTAGGTTATTTAGCGTCGATGAGATTAGTGATAGCAAGATGATATTTGGCGAGATGAGGCCGAGGATTCGCCATAGATTACCTTGCATTCACATTACGGTTGGGGAAAACCTCGGAAAATACCCAACCAGGTAATCAGCCCAAGCGGGGATCGAACCCGCGCCCGAACGCAACTTCAGACCGGCAGGCAAGCGCCTTAACCGACTGAGCCACGCCGGTGGCTGAACTGTCGATTTTTCAACATAATTTTCCTATTTTCCAAAACCCATCTGTCGTCAGTTTTGAGAACTAGCTAATTGCATTTCAGAATAAAACAAAACACACACTACAATAAACAATATTACACGGAGGCCATGATCTGCAAGAATGCTGACATATTTAGTGCTCAAATTAAATTGGTTATTAAAAACTTAACTTACTAAAAATAATTTACAAGTTCGTTTCTGTGGTGTGTAATTTTCTGGGTACAGCTGTGTATTGGATATTAAAAACTACAAAACTTGAGGTGGTTTGATGACATTATTACCATTAGAAGTGAAGTATTATTGTAGTTAACGCTATGATGTGACTATTTTTAATTAATTATACATATTAATGCTATATTGATGATATGAAAGTGAAACGTTTTGGGGTTATATAAGTAGATGTAGAGAATAACTTAAATTAGATTTTGATTTCTATATTTTACTGAGTGGCGGCTATATAGTATATATAGTGTAAATTTTATACTGAACAACAATGTAATTTTATTATCTCAACAATAGGATTTGCTCTCTACACAGCAACACAGTATTCGTTATTGCACTCGATAGACGACAATTACAATTTACTTGGAATATTGAGAACAACAATGAACTGTTAATTTTAACTAATTTTCACAGGCACTATTTACAAATCAGAACTGTCAGTTCTCAGTTCACAGTTCTTCTAGCTCAGTCACTCGAGTTCACAGTATCTCGAACCACAGATCTTCAGAGACAGTCCACTGTACTCGAACTCAGGTCCCTCCAACTGCGGTCCACTGCACTCGAACTCAGGTCTTCGGATGCTCACACAGTTACGGACACACACTCAAGTCGAACTCCGATACACAGGACTGGCTAGCTTGCTGTCCACTGACTGTAACAACACTGACTTACTTACTGACCGACTGTTCCAAGTTCACTCGCGTGCGTAATTTATACCCACAGCGACGTAGACGAGAAAGTTCGAGTTCTGGCTATTTCCACTTCGACGGACTTCTGGATGATTCTGTTCGGGAGGGTCCGTCCCCCCTTCACTCCGCACGTAGCAGTTTGCTTCCTTCCCTTCTCGGCAAGCAGCAGATGCGCGCGCAACCTCCCCTCGCCGCGTCGCCGTAGTACACCGCCCCTCTACCCTCTCAGCATCCAGACGCTCCCCTCGCCGCCACACCTAAGCGACCAACGTTTCGTCTGCCGCGCGCCCTGTCGGACACGCGTTCGAACCCCGGTGCAGCTGTCACAATAGTATATGTTACTGAAAGCTATAAAACTTACGTAAGATGATAATAATATTATTAAAAATCAAATATTTTTACAGTTATTAATCAAGTGGGATTGGGTTTTTTTGATACATTTAATGGCAATGTGATGTAGATATTTATATGCGTAGTTCTCTTCAGTATTGGCTCGAGAGAGAGAGTATCTTTCATTATTATGGAAGCAACTTTCAGAATGTCTGGTATTCTTCATTGAAAATAAATCTGAAAAATGTTTATTTGAACGTCTAATGAACTTAGTTTGCAGCATTTGCTGCACAAGCCACTAGTAGATATATAACCTAATGTGCCTTTTCTTAAAAAAAAAAAAAAAAAAAAAAAGAAAGAAAAGAAAAAACTGCTTCTGGAGCAAGTAGGTGTGGTAAGACAGTGTTTTGAATTTGTTTGTGTTTTTGTCAAAATTATTTTTGCATGACTAGTCCTACTTTTGATTTCAGTTCCTCAATTGTTTCAGATAATTTCAGAAATTTAGTAAGCAGCAAATATATATATATATATATATATATATATATATATATATATATATATATATATATATATATATTGTAATTTTCCATAAAAGTTTGTATGTTGAACTTACGGCCCTTTTCTTCGGGACGATGTCCTATGTCAAACATGTTTTAATTATGGTTTATTTAACGACGCTCGCAACTTTAGATGTTATATCAGCGTCGCCGGTGTGCCGGAATTTTGTCCCGCAGGAGTTCTTTTACATGCCAGTAAATCTACTGACATGAGCCTATCGCATTTAAGCACACTTAAATGTCATCGACCTGGGCCGGGATCGAACCCTCAACGTTGAGCATAGAAGGCCAGCGCTATACCGACTACCGAGGCCGATTCAAACATGTTATCCAATACGACTCTGTCCCTTTTAGTTCGGATAAAATAGGTTTTATTGTATCTGTAAAAATTCAGATTAGAATTCAGATTTTACAGTATCCACCTCGTGACAATGAAATTCCCTGTCACAAAGTATTAGGGGCTGCAAGACAATAAACACTTTTAAAAACAGATTAAAAGATAACCTTATTAGCATTTCACTCCAATCATACTGACTTAAACTATCACTGACTACATTGTTACTCCTTCCTTTAGACATGCATCCCGATAGTGCTGTATTTTCAAAATTGTCTCATAATAATCTCTTTCTATTATCTAACATTATTTTAGCTTAGTTCTGCTACATACTTTGTATTTCAGTGTTTAATTAATAGTTCATAGTATTTTGTTGTTTATTTTATTTTATTGGGTTATTTTACGACGCTGTATCAACATCTAGGTTATTTAGCGTCTGAATGAAATGAAGGTGATAATGCCAGTGAAATGAGTCCGGGGTCCAGCACCGAAAGTTACTCAGCATTTGCTCGTATTGGGTTGAGGGAAAACCCCAGAAAAAACCTCAACCAGGTAACTTGCCCCGACCGGGATTCGAACCCGGGCCACCTGGTTTCGCAGCCAGACGCGCTGACCGTTATTCCAAAGGTGTGAACTTATGTTGTTTAATTCGTAAATAACTCTTGTATACTTGTAGCTCTTATCTAAATCAAATTGTTGAATACTTTGTAAGTTCATGCATATGTATTTATACTTTTTGCTGGTTGAGTGGAAGAGAAGGCCTTACGGCCTTAACTCTGCCAGCTAAAATAAATTATTATTATTATTATTATTATTATTATTATTATTATTATTATTATTATTATTATTATTATTATTATTATTAGATTCGTGTACCACTTCACACTTCGCCAGTTATCTCCAACCTTGACGGCCTCTTTTGCTAATACCTGACGTCGTTTACGAACCTGGAACGTAGAGCTGGGAACCGAACAGCACAGGCCCGTGTAGAGATGGAAGCATAAAGGAAGGGCGCAGGAGATGGTATGATAAGCAGGAGGATCGTGCTGCTGTGCGGGTGGCGTCTTGGCTCCTCCCATACTGCGCACAAGGCTGTATAAATTTCATCTCGTGGAGGTATACGCGCCTCGCTCTTATATTATGGAGCAGCGGGGGCTATAAACAGAGGATAGGAACTATTGGGGGTGCAATGCAAATTTGATGAAAATCCGGCCATTCTCGCTACAGCAGCGACATCTTCATGGTATGAGGAGAATTCCTGATGAAGCGAGATAGGATGCGAGCGAAAGCAAGCGGGCGGATTCACGTTAATAGAATCCAATAAAATAAATGAGCGCTGCATCACCTTCCCGATACGCCAGCAGGGGAGCTACACCGGCTGTCAAAATCGCAGCTCGAGGTTCAACTCTGGACATGTGCTCTCGGAACTGCAATGAAGTACGATTTTCTTTTATTTATTTACTTATTTACTTGATTATTTGTTTATTTAGTTATTCATTCTCTTGTTAATTAATTTATTTTTATTATTTATAATCATCATAATCATCATCATCATCTTCATGGTGAGCTCAAAGACCCGTTTATTATTTATTTGTTTATTTATTTATTTACTGACATTTACTTACTTACCTACTGACTTTTAAGGAACCCGAAGGTTCATTGCCACCCTCACATAAGCCCGCCATTGGTCCCTATCCTGAGCAAGATTAATCCAGTCTCTACCATGATATCCCACCTTCCTCAAATCCATTTCAATATTATCCTCCCATCTAAATCTCGGCCTCCCCAAAGGTCTTTTTCCTCCGGCCTCCCAACTAACACTCTATATGCATTTCTGGATTCGCCCATACGTGCTACATGCCCTGCCCATTTCAAAACGTCTGGATGTAATGTTCCTAATTATGTCAGGTGAAGAATACAATGCGTGTAGCTCTGCATTGTGTAAATTTCTCCATTCTCCTGTAACTTCATCCCTCTTAGCCTCAAATATTTTCCTAAGCACCTTATTCTCAAACACCCTTAATCTCTGTGCCTCTCTCAAAGTCAGAGTCCAAGTTTCACAACCATACAGAACAACCGGTAATATAACTGTTTTATAAATTCTAACTGTAAGATTTTTTTGACAGCAGACTAGATGACAAAAGTTTCTCAACGGAATAATAACAGGCATATTTATTAAAATTAAATCCGTGGCGCTACAGCCCATGAAAGGCCAAGACCAACGAGCCGACTGCTGGCTTCACGCCCACATGCCAAAGCAGAGGTGAACGATAATCCAACCAGAATGGACGAATCGTGTGGTTAGCACGATGAGCCCCCCAGGCGTTATAGCTGGTTTTCTAAACCGGATTTCCACTACCTATAGTAGCTCACCAAGTGCATCGCGATGCTGGGTGGGCACCGGTCCCATACACTGGCCGAAATTTCATGAGAAATTTTCTGCCCCCATGAGGACTCGAACCGGCATTCCGTAATGCGAGTCCTAGGCGGGATGCCTCAGACCACGACGCCACGGCGCGGGAATTACTATTTATTAATTTTCTTATTTATACTTAAATACATATTTATTTAGTATTCACTTATTTATTCATTTACTTACATATTTATTTATTTATATTTGTTTTCTTATTTATTTTCTCATTTATTTACCTATTTACTTATTAATCATTTAACTTATTCATATGTATGTATTTATGTACAGTAGTGGCAAAAAAAAACCGCACCGACCCTTGTACCTGATTTCAGAGCCTTGTTCACTCCAGAGCACGATAGACTGGTAAGTAAGACTTTCGCAGTTGAAATCCTGCCTGGGAAGGGAACTTTTTTCTTCCTTATTCAAATTAATTCCCAACACTTTTCGATTGCTGGTAAAATTCATGGTCTGGGAATAATAAGTTAATTAAATAGTAAAATATCGTTGCAATCGAAAAGTATTGGGAATAAATTTGAATAAGGAACAAAAAAAAAAAGTTTCCTTCCCAGGCAGGATTCGAACCACGAAATTCTTAGTTACCAGTCTATCGTGCTCTGAGTGAACAAGGCTCTGAAATCAGGTACAAGGGTCGGTCCAGTTTTTTTTGCCACTACTGTATATATTTATATACTAGCCGTACCCGTGCGCTCCGCTGCACCCGTTAGAAATAAATATAAAGTAATTACATAATTAAAATAGGACATTTGATCCAGGGAACATTCGTGTTTGATAGAAGGATAAATCGTTTAATATGTTACTTAATTTAAATTGCATCCAAATAATTAAAATGCGATCATTTTGGTCCAGAGACACTCATTTGGTGCAATGACAATTCCTTTAACATGTTTCTTAATTGTTATTACATGCAACCATAGTTTAATGAACATTGACATCATTTAGATTTAATGTGTATACTTTATTTTACTTGTTATAGGTTTCCATTGAATTATGGTAATAACTTAATTTTAACCCTTGTTTTCTACGTATTCAGTAAATGGCGCTTGACCCACTATCGTTCTAAACCCTTCAAATAACTTAAATTATATTTTATAATATTACATTTTATATTATTATATTATATTATATTGTATTATATTGTATTATATTATATTATATTATATTATATTATATTATATTATATTATATTATATTATATTATATTATATCAGAAGTTACTGTAATAACATTATAGCATTATGTCCATCTAGAGAAACTACACTTTCCAATGGTGAAATAATAATTAATTATACAAATCGGTTAATTTAGCTTCCGATATTACTTCATACAAACACAGAAACATTCTCTGTAGGCTATCTTTCATAGCTTTGGATTGTTGCTGTCCAAGGCCCCTTGTAGACGAAGTCATTTGTTTTTTAATTCATTACACGGCCTTAGATGGCAATTATTTTAATTTTAAAACTCATTTATCTCATTAAATATCAGTCCTATCAAACTTTGTTAAGGAATAAAACTTATCGCAAATTATTTTTAAAGAAACTTTTGTTATGTAACATTTTTCGCAAAAATCAATAATAAGCGAGATATTTCGATTTATTTAATTCAGGCCCCCTTATAAACCCCCTTTTAAATAATGCATTAGGTGGCCTACCCTCATGTAGGTCTACTGTGTCACAGAATATGTGACAGTGGCACAATGTCCAACACACTATGTACAGAGGTGCAATAATTAAGAGCGACTAAGTGGCCGGGATCCGACGGAGAGAATTTTTTTTTTCCGTTCTACCCATTCTTCACCATATGGTAACGAATTCCTGCACTGAAATATCATATGTACCTCGGTACATCATAGTAATATGATATGCGTAGGTAATCACTTTGTGAATCAAAAAAGAGCCCTAACTTTGGGGAACCAGCGACATAAATTCATCGGAAACTGAACAAAAGTTTTCGATATGGAAAACAGACGCTGTAGCTCCAATAAAAAAATTAAGAGCGTAAAATATTGTGACATCACTTATGTAAGCGATGGGGGACAGAAAAGCGACTTACAAAAGCATTTCGCAGAATGCCGGTTGTTGCAGCAATGCGTTTGAAGATGTAAGCAACTTTTGTGTTGTTTCATATAAACAAGTGTAAATTACGCCGGTCTAATTTTGCATGCACAAACGAGCACAAAGGATGTGGCGTTATCTGCATCTCTTTCATTCCTCCCACTCGGCATGTAGCGAGATCCGCGGAAGGAAACTGTCCATCACACGTGATGTGCAATTTGGATCCAGCTCCAGACAGCTTCGTGCCTGTCAGCCTAACCTGCTGCAGTTCATGTTCAAATCTGTTCCTCCGCTTATATCAAAATCTTTCTCAGTTCCCAATATCTACAGCCTCTAGCTTGACAGCTTTCTGCTAATTTTTATCTCTAATTGCCTCTTACTAACAATGAAGTATCAACAAATGATAATGGATTTTCACAACGATATATCCTCCATACGTTCCATTTGGAATAAGAAATCTCCCTATAAATTTCTACATCCGGAGAAGGTCTAACCTTCGACATATGATTTTTCAACAGTAATCTCACTAGAGGTTTTGATTTTATCGATAAATCTGCGAGTGCAACACGAGCAGATTTATCTAGAAAAAAACAAAACTCGAGTGGGATTTAATTGACTATTACACGATTAGAAGAAGGTACTTACATAAAGATTAGAAGTAATAAAGTATTCCAATACAATAAAATATTAATTGGCTTACGAAAATACAACTGTCTTCAAATGTATTATTGTACCATCTCAGCATTACGCTAGATGGCAGTAGTGTTTTATGATTGTTTTCTTGTTATCAGTTGTACCAACTATGGAATCTTCATTGAACTCTGTGGACGGTTACTAATCAATAAGGCTTTGTTGATTCAGTTTCATTTTTATTAAAACATTTGCATTCCACTTCAATCATCCGGATCCCAGTAATCAACGTCATCTGACAGATGATTTTCAATAAATCTTAGTATTAAACAATCTCTGATACGTGACTATCCAAAATATCATATAGCAGGAGCTATAACAAACATAACCTAAATAATATAAACAAGTGTGTTAGAAAAGTTTTAATTAGGGATGATGAAATAAACAAGAAACGTTTTAATTAACGATGATGAAATAAAAAATAAACATGAATAATTTTAAAAGAAACAGTTATGGAAAGTACAATTTTCAAATTTGAATGTTTTAGTAGTTAGTGGTTCAGTTGATGTTATATTGGACGTGTGCATAAAAGAAGTGAACTCGTTGATGTACATGGTGTATCCCTCAATTTACTCAGGATTTCCGAATGATGCTCTTCATATATGACCAGTGATCTTTATTAATTCTTGTTCTTGAATGCCAATGTGAGTCATATTTGAAAGTGCTGTGCATCGACTGGAGTGGTTTGTAATTTTCTGTTTTTTTGACGTCCAGACCAGTGCAGTTTGAAATGTTGGCAAACAAAGAAACAAATGCTAGGGTAGTGATAAAAATAAACAAATGCTAGGGACGCGATAAAATTAAACAAATGCTGGGGACGCGATAAAATTGTGCGGTAAGCAGCCATGATTGGTTGAAAGACGTACTTTTGTACCGTTTTATTGGTCAAAAGTAGTGTGACGTAGTAAAAGTGTAATAGTCAAAATAATCACTTGACGTTGATACAAGTCTCATATGACCATTGCCTTCGCGAAGAAGAAAATGTTTGAGGCTCCAGATGTTTATGAATTGCCCTCAAAATCAAAGAAGCATATGAAAACTCATCTCTTCATGTTGTTTCATGACGTATACTTTCCATCTGTCAGTGATCACAGCTTTCTTTTAGTAGATTCGTGGATCAGTTACCGAAGTCGACAGGCTATAGAAAGAATAATCCCAGAAGGTAAAGCGGTTGAAATGTTAACAATTCCAAAGCACACAACTCCGATTGTTCAGCCTCTTGATGTTTAAGGCTTTAGGCCTTGGAAAAATTTCATTTGGAAGTTCTGTAATAGTGTTTTGCTCTGCATCAGAGAGATAATGTGATAAAATTGCAGTCCTTAACACATAATCAGTTTTCATCGCCTAGATATGTAAATAAGTTTTAAATATGGCTAAAGCCGGGTACCTTGACAACAAACCTGATAAATTCGTCACTCCTGTAGAATTCTGTTTTCACATTGATGTACAGAACTGCTCTAAAGCTGACTGTGAGAAACTTATTTTTCTGAAATGTTCATGGTGCAGACTTCCACTGTGTTTTGAGCATTTTTACAACGATTTCCACTACTGTGATCAGTACAGTGAGCAATTTCAGGTATGCATAGACTATTCTATAGTCAATTTCATGAATATTATATAACTGATAGCCTATGTAATTTCCATAACTTATATTATTTAAGAAGATTTTGACAATACGGTATGCAGCTAGTTGAGATTTATTGCCTGATATGTCTAGCACATAGCACTGTTTGCGTTAGCTGTTACAGCTCTGGATTGAAAAATTTGAAAAAAAAAAAATCATCTCGAAAACTAGGCCCTTTACGGATGTAGAAATTTATTGGGAAGTTTCTTACTGCAAATAGAATGTATGGGAGAACAATCATTACGAAAATCCATTATCACTTGGTGAGTCTTCCTTGTCAGTTAACATTTTCTTAACAAAGTGAGGCCGTGGTTCGATTCCAGTCACATGTGTATAGTTGTAAGATTTCTTCAGGCGAAGACCACAGTACTGCTCAGATTCGTAGTTATCTTTGAGAAGTTTATAGAACATTGACGTGTTACGCCAGATCTTTTGCACACGGCAGCGTACACAACTGAATACATGTTCACTTGACATTTAATTCGTGTATTCGCTTAATGAATAGTAGGCAGACATGCTTTTTGTTTATGGATTTTGTAATGGCAATGCAATGACTACTGTTGAGGAATACAGATGACGTTTTCCTATTCGAAGGGTTCCATCTAGCTGTGTGATTTCCCGTGTTTGCCGGATGTTATCTGAAACTAGCAAGCTATCAAGTTTTTCATTGAGCTCGGAAAGAGAACCGTTACGGGCACCTGATATGAATTTACAATTTATAGAATCCATAAAAAAACAACCTTAGTTATTTCTCTTGTGTAATTCTTTTTTTTTTTTCCTTACTGAATTTGTACTGAGTTATGAAATAAACTTACTGAAACAACACAAGATGCAGTATTTTAAATATTATGTAATATCATAACGTTCTAAAACGTAGACATATGTTTATAATGCATGTCCATATTTAAAAGTTCGTACATCAATAAATTCCCAACCGTTACATTTCGGACATATATATATCAGGTTAAATCGATGCAGGTTAATCAAAACTATATTATCCTGAACTACTTAACATTCCTACATTTCTCCTGAGGTCGACCTGGTTGGAGAGTTGGTATAGCGCTGGCCTTCTATGCCCAAGTTTGCGGGTTCGATCCCGGGCCAGGTCGATAGTATTTAAGTGTGCTTAAATGCAACAGGCTCATGTTAGTAGATTTACTGGCATGTAAAAGAACTCCTGGGGGACAAAATTCCGGCACATCCGGCGACGCTGATATAACCTCTGCAGTTGCGAGAGTCGTTAAATAAAACATATAACATTTTTTCTCCTGAGATACTCTGTATATTCTCTACATTATCTATAACCCTCTGCCAAAGCTGGGGTAGTTTCTCGATTCTCCTTCTAAAGAAATATAGTGGTTTGGATTTAAAGGAGTCTTCAAGCCATGTCTGTAAATATCTACGTTATCAAAAAACTTTCCTTGAAGATTGTTGGATAGAGAACGGAAATGGTTGAAACCTGAGGGCGCAAGATCGGAAGAATATGGGGGATGTGAAATCACCTCCCAACAAAACTCCTGAATAACTCCTTTCATCATGTTAGTGGCGTCTGACGTGCATTGTCGTGTTCTAACATATTTTGATGCACTCTTCCCGGTCGTTTTTCTTCAATTACGGCCTCAAGGCGTCTGAGTTGCTGACAATAAATGTCAGCAGCTATGATTACATTTCTGGGAAGCAGTTCGTAGTATACGACGCCTTCTTTATCCCATTAGACGAATGACATTACCTTCTGTAGATGGACACTTAAATTATGTACGGGGTGTTGTGTGTTGAAACGACATAACTATTTTCTTGCAGTGCTTTCTTCGATCGCATTCTTCCCGTACACGGCACAAATGTTTGGAGTCGCCGCTTTATTTATTTATTTATTTATTTATTTATTTATTTATTTATTTATTTATTTATTTATTTATCTATGAGTCTGTCCGTCCGTCTGTCCCCCAATGGTATGTTTATTTACTTGTGCATTTATTTATTCATTCGTTTATTAAGTAATTAATTAATTTATTTATTTATTAATTTATGAGTCTGTCCCTCCGTCTGCTGTCCTCCATTGGTCTGTTTATTTTTTTGTGTATTTGTTCGTTCATTCGTTTATTTATTTATTTACTTATTTATTTATTTATTTATTTATTTATTTATTTATTTATTTATTTATCCATGAGTCTGTCCGTCCGTCTGCCCTCCATTGGTCTGTTTATTTTTGTGTATTTATTTATTCATTCGTTTATTTATTTATTCATTTGTTTATTTATTTATTTATTTATCTATCTATGAGTCTGTCCGTCCGTCTGTCCTCCATTGGCCTCTTTAGTTTCTTGTGTATTTATTTATTTAATTATTTATTTACTTTATGTAATCTATCTATCTATCTATCTATCTATCTATCTATCTATCTATCTATCTATCTATCTATCTATCTATCTATCTATCTATCTATCTATCTGTCTGTCTGTCTGTCTGTCTGTCTGTCTGTCTGTCTGTCTGTCTGTCTGTCTGTCTGTCTGTCTGTCTGTCTGTCTGTCTGTCTGTCTGTCTGTCTGTCTGTCTGTCTGTCTGCCTGTCTGCCTGCCTGCCTGCCTGCCTGCCTGCCTGCCTGCCTGCCTGCCTGCCTGCCTGCCTGCCTGCCTGCCTGCCTGCCTGCCTGCCTGCCTGCCTGCCTGCCTGCCTGCCTGCCTACCTACCTACCTACCTATCTATCTACCTATCTACCTATCTACCTATCTACCTATCTATCTATCTATCTATCTATCTATCTATCTATCTATCTATCTATCTATCTATCTATCTATCTATCTATCTATCTATCTATCT
Organism: Periplaneta americana; assembly: GCA_025594305.2. Classification (NCBI taxonomy): domain Eukaryota; kingdom Metazoa; phylum Arthropoda; class Insecta; order Blattodea; family Blattidae; genus Periplaneta; species Periplaneta americana. The sequence goes on from JAJSOF020000013.1 coordinate 149,575,827, forward strand.
ATCTATCTATCTATCTATCTATCTATCTATCTATCTATCTATCTATCTATCTATCTATCTATCTATCTATCTATCTATCTATCTATCTATCTATCTATCTATCTATCTATCTATCTATCTATCTATCTATCTATCTATCTATCTATCTATCTATCTATCTATCTATCTATTTTCATTTATTAACTTATCTGTCTGTCTGCCGTCCGTCCATCCTTCTATTGGTCTGTCTGTTTTTTTTTGTCCTTTTGTTTATTCATTCGTTTATTTATTAAATTATTTACTTATTTATTTACTTATTTATTTATTTAGTTGTTTAATTATTTGTTTTTTCTGTCCGTCCGTCCATCCATCCGTCGATTGGTCTGTCTATTCATTCATTCATTCATTCATTCATTCATTCATTTACTTATTTATTTATTTATTAGGAAATACCACGCTAGACTTATTTCTTTGGATAATTAGAGAACGCTATGAGAATTCTTATGTAACATTACCGATGAATATTGCACTCTTTTGGCGAAAATGAGTGAAATGTATTTTTTTTTTCCTTTTATATTGACAATAAGAAGGGTAAAAAAATGAAAAATCTATGCAGGAATACGTGTATGGGGGTTAGGAAAAGTATGGATTACTTTAATGTGGCAGACGAAGATACTGTATTAGTGATGGAGACGATTACAGTGTTGCCGTTATCACCATTGTCGCTATCATAATGGTTATCGTTTTAACCGAAATATTGCAGAGGGAAGAAACATCTTACACAAATTATGCCAGTATCTGCTACATTTGAAAACAAAACATATGAGGTAATATTTGCCATTAATATCCCAGCAGCGCTGGGGGTTGATCCTACTTGATCCCGGCCTTATAGCCGAATACAAAGCACTCGGGATATTTGTGCAGAATTGCAAATCCTCGTCAGGAAGATAGCACAGACGAAAGCCAAGGAAGAGATGAACGCTAATCCGCGCGCTCCATGTGAGATCTTACCCACTTGTGATAACAATGCGCGCAGCTACACCGATCATCACGATAATCTAGTTCGCCCCTCCCCAAAATCATAATCCCCACCCCCGGCGCTCGTAAACCTACCCTGTTTTGCATAATATACGTCTGCAGCTCTAAGCCGAGGCGTGAAGCCAGTGACATGTAATGGCATTTCACAAACGAAAGCGATTCCCCACCCCCTTCCCACTTCTATCCGCCAATTCATCGCTTGATGTGTTTTTGAGTGATCAGGCATCGTCCAAGTACTTTTATATCCCCTATCCAAGGGAGAAAAAAAAATTCTGTTGTACAGAGTCTATATTTTTCCGCAGGAAATAAAAACAATTTTATTGATTCACGGTATGCGTTAAAATAAAAATTAAAAGAGAGGGGAAAATTCTGGATTAAAAGAGTGTACTTGCTCTTTTGAAATAAAAAAAAATGTATACACTCGTCTGTTAATTCGGTCTTTCAAACATTCTGGCATAAGGGCTATATTTGCATATGTTACAACGCTGTATAAATTCATTTGCGATCTCTTTAACTGTGTTGGACTTTTTTTTACACTCCATGTTAAAAACAATAGAATTAAAATATATTTCTCGTGCTTCAACTGTAAACTGAAATGAAATTTCCCACCGTTTTGTTGTAGCGTTTCTCACTTATTAAGCTTATACAGCTTTTTCAGTGAAGGGGAACCAGTGTTCTTGTTTTTATTTCGACTGTTTGTTCTATTCGCTTTCCGTGCTCCGTGCTTTATAAATGATTTTTTAAAATAAATTTAATAGCTCGTTAGAATCTTCTCTAGGCCTACATCTTTTTATGCGACTCTATTTTATAAATTATTTATATAATATACGTAGTTTTTCACTGTATGTTGGCTGCTATTATGATACTTTTCATTATTTTTTGACGATAATTTTTTTCCTACTTATCATTGTTGTTTACATGCTTCGTAAGTTGGCAATACCGCACTTTCTGGTTGCTATGCAAACAAAAGAAATCACAGTGCTGTTATAACTGCGATAAGTAGAAACAAATGAAGTCTTTATATTTTGAAGAAATATGCTATACTTCGACTTTTCTTCCGGTATTAACTTAGCGTAACCGATCCTCTATGCTTCTTGAATCTCTTCACCCACTAAAACCTCATACTCCTTGACATAACGACTTCCATAACTATCTTATAGGGAACATTTTTACTTATCAAATAAATGTATGCAATATTCTAAATTAAAAACAAATTTATTTAAATGACGATCGTCCAAAAAATAATGTAGGATACACATGTGTTAAGAGCTTAACAGAATCTCGGCAAGAATTTACCACACTTGTATCGCAATATACTATATTACCATATAAATAATACTAATATTAAACTGCCTCCCATTGAGGGTAGCCCTTACGGACTCAGTATATCCCCAAAAAAATTATTATACATATGTAAACATAGGTATTAAATTAAAAAAAGGGGGGAAACAAAGAAAAGGGCGTGAAACATTACAATTGCTATTAATGTGGCACCATGTGATTAATTAGGATTTGGCAGGATTTTTTTAACACAATTATCACAATGTCATCCCTCAAAGATTTTGGCAGAATAAATTTCCGTCGAAATTCTTCGAAAAAAGCTGGTATAGTCCCTCAAGCACCTATGAGCAAGCCGAATACCTCATCGTGAATTAAGGCATATTTCAGCCTGAAATAGTTGACTGTAGGCTCATAGATCGACTTCTTCTCTAGGTGGACCTCAGCTGACTGATGACATTCTACTTCAAAACGTATCGTGGGGTCCACAATGATACCCTGCTTAGTGTCAGCATTGTACTCTAAAATATCTACTCGTCTCGTTGACCCATTTTCAGCTAGACAGGAGATTTCTTCTTCTACTATCCAGCCCTTAGTTCTTAATGCGGCAGCAATTCTGGATCTTACAAGATGATGTCTAGAGTTCCTCAAGAGCAATCCCTGTTCACAGAACCCCAAGACGTGTGCTAAAGTTTCAATCAATAAAGTTTATTATTATTATTATTATTATTATTATTATTATTATTATTATTATTATTATTATTATTACTCGTATTACTTATAAAGTCATTTAATATTCAAAGTCGATATTTTTCTACTAATTAGAAATGTTATATAAATAATATAGACCTACAAAGAACACAAATAAATTATGTTGATAATCTTTTATATTATTATTATTATTATTATTGTTATTATTATTATTATTATTATTATTATTATTATTATTATTATTATTATTATTATTATTATTATTATTATTATTATTGGTCTGACCATAATGGAATGAAAATTAATGAAACAAAAACTTTTGTCATTTCGTATTCACAAAAAACTACTTCCATAAAATTTAATTATTCTCTTAATAACGTCTGTATTATTAGGAAAAATTCTATTAAAGGTCTTGGTGTATTACTCGATTCTAAATTATACTTTCACGATCATGTTCAATATATTTATAATCATTCAATAAGAATGCTTGGTTGAATAAGGTCTATAACTTATTCTTTTTCTACTCCAGAGTCTCTATTAATTCTATGCTTTACATTGGTTCGATCTAAACTTGAATATGCATCTGTAGCCTGGAATTCCATTACTTCAACCGATTCGGTTAAATTGGAAAATATTCAAAGAAAATTTATTTCCTTATGTGCTTTTCGATTTATACCCAATTCCTCTGACTTCAATTATGAGATTACCTGTAAATATTTTAACTGTTGTAGCCTTTACTCTAGACGTCAAAATCTTGATTATCAATTTTTTTGCAAAGTGATCAAGGGTGGTATTGATTGTGAGTCTATCATAAAGGATATCAGCCTTCGTATTCCTACAAAAGGTTTAAGATTTCAAAAAAAAATTTATGACAGAAATTGAAAATCACTTTCTCCAGTCTGTAGATGCATAAAATATGCCAATTTGCATGGGCACAATTTAGATCCTTTTAAGGTATAGTTTAACCATGGTTTGATGAATTTAAAGGTCATATTGTTTCAGAAAAGTGTTATGGAGTATCATTCAATAATAGTTTATATTTTCAGTCAAAACGCTTATCAATATGTGAAGTCGGAAAATAATTCTTTTACATCACATTATAATTTAAAATTTGAAAGGTCACAAATATTTTCAACTTCTACATAAAGTCATCTTCAGGTGAATTCTTAAGCAAACAATATTGAAAATTAGGTGAGGGACTGATCAGGTACATTTTGATCTAACAGTTGAATGCACATCCAGGCATTTTACAAATATACGCTTGTCATGACTGTGAGGTTAAATAGTTTACATACAAGATAAAACACTTATTTACAAAGACAACTGACAAGTGAGAGATTTCAGTTGTCTTTGTAAATAAGTGTTTTATCTTGTATGTAAACTATTTAACCTCACAGTCATGACAAGCGTATATTTGTAAAATGCCTGGATGTGCATTCAACTGTTAGATCAAAATGTACCTGATCAATCCCTCACCTAATTTTCAATATTGTTTGCTTAAAGATTTACCTGAAGATGACTTTATGTAGAAGTCGAAAATATTTGTGACCTTTCAAATTTTAAATTATAATGTGATGTAACAGAATTATTTTCTGACTTCACATATTGATAAGTGTTTTGACTGAAAATATAAACTATTATTAAATGATTGTTTGATGAAGATTGTTCAATTGTAGTAGATAGAAGGAAACAGGAAAAATTGAAATTCTTACAGAATCCAATTGTGGAGAATAGAGATAATTATTTCAATGAAAGACGGGAAGCAAGTCGTACACTTAGGAATAAAAACAGAGATTACTAGAAGGAAAAACTGAATGAGGTAGAAACAAATAGTAAGAATAAAAACATTCGAGATTTATATAAGGGTATAAAGGAATTTAAAAACGGATATCAGGCAAGGGTAAACGTGATCAAGGATGGGAATGGTGACTTACTTGCAGACTCTCATTCAATCTGAACAGTGGGCGAATCCAGAAATGCATATAGAGTGTTAGTTGGGAGGCCGGAGGGAAAAAGACCTTTGGGGAGGCCGAGACGTAGGTGGGAAGATAATATTAAAATGGATTTGAGGGAGGTGGGATATGATGGTAGAGACTGGATTAATCTTGTTCAGGATAGGGACCAATGGCGGGCTTATGTGAGGGCGGCAATGAACCTCCGGGTTCCTTAAAAGCCAGTAAGTAAGTAAGGTATAGTTTCCTTTTGATTATTAGTATTTACTGTTCTTGTTCTCAATTTTATTTATGTACGTTTTTCTTTATTTAAGATATTATTTATTTATTTTTGCACCTTTGTATCTTCTATTTGTGTATTGTGCTGAACTATAATTGGCCTCTGGCTGTTGTTCAACACACAGATATAAATAAATAAATAATAAATAAATTATTATTAAACCTGAATTAGCATTGATATTTTGTAACAGCTCTAGTGAGAGTTGCGAAAGTATGTGACTGTGTGGTGGAGAGGAAAACAATGTGGGCATTTTGAGGTTATGTGCAATATAGAATTCCTCAGTGCTGATTGACTTGAACGAGAAAATTGGCTCCAATTCGTGCAGAGTTGCGTACAGCCACAGCTATAATTTCCAATATATGAGAATAATACACGCAAATGAACGCAGCACGCAACCCTGCTTATCTGACACATCATATAATATGTTGTTGTTGTATTGTTTTGAACGCGGGGAAATTACACATAGGTCAAAGGTATTCCGCGATTATCCTGTAGAACGAGATGGAAAGTACAGATTACAGACTCCAGCATAACCTACACCTGTCAATCAAAAATTTGACAGGGTTAAGTTATAAAACATGAAAATTACAATATAAGCGAAACAGGATGTATTAAAAATGCCCTAATTGTATGTTTCGAACATGTTAACCCTCGGCAGAGCTTGCCAGGAAGTAAGCATCTGTGATTTCTGTTTACGGGTTTCCCACATCGGCTTTCGTGTGGGATGCATTCGGCCAGTTACACACGTAGCCAGCGAATTGATTACAGAACTCTTCAACGAGCGAGTGTGAAGTTCCATGTAAAATGTAACAATATAATGAAAATTAGTAGTAGTAGTAGTAGTAGTAGTAGTAGTAGTAGTAGTAGTAGTAGTAGTAGTAGTAGTAGTAGTAGTAGTAGTAGTAGTAGTAGTAGTAGTAGTAATAATAATAATAATAATAATAATAATAATAATAATTTATTTATTTATTTTATTTATTTATTTAGAATATTAACGTGCAAAAACAACAGCACAAAGCCAATTACAGTTTAGCACGATGCAAAACAGAACAAAACAACAAATGATGATGAGAATGAATGATAGAAAATGGCAATGAGATGAAATACAAACAATATAATAGTCTACATCAATCATTGATCAAATAATAATTATAAAATTATAAATTTAGTACAATGAGATAATTGAAATAATGGAATAGTCTACATTAATCAATTGACCAAATGCAAGAAATAAAATGGACAAATAATTATAAAATTAGATCAGTGAGTTAAAAACTCAAAGATTACACATTAAATGGATCCAAGTTGAATCCATGCAAATAAGCATATTTAATGCATCTGCAGACCGGAGAGAGAGATTTAGGATTCTTATTATAAAACAATTTATGAAATCTTAAACCATTAGCAGGAATACGAAGACTGATATTGATTATGAAAGATTCACAATCAATATCACCCTTAATGACTTTACAAAAAAATAAATAATCAAGATCCTGACGTCTGGTGAACAAACTACTGCAATTGAAATAATTGCATTTAATAATAATAATAATAATAATGTATTTATTTATTTACTATTGTTTATGCTCGACCATGCCGAAATGTACTAATTATACACCTGGTAGCAGACCTTTAATGCATGTCATTAAAGTACACCTACTCATTAAAGGTCAGGTCTTTCAGCCAATGACGACTCAGGTTACAACTGTTCAGCCAATGACAGGTCAGCTTTCTACCGTTATAAAACCGCAAGTATCGATTATTCTCGGATATGCAATCGAAAGAGAATTAGCGAAAAGTCACGGAGGCTGGAAATCCAATACTGTCGCAGAAGGTTATGTTCTGTTACTATAATAATTAGCGTTAATTGTAAATAATATTCAAATAAATTCAATTTGTCATCTCGTTTTTCAATGTCTAATTTAATTTAAATGTTATCTCTGTAGGTTCTTATGGCCTAGCAAGGTCAATGTGGACATCTGTTCCTCGGAAAAAATCAATACTTTCGCGTCTGCGCACATCTCACAACATAAGGGACATTGCTCCAGGTCAGATACAATAAAATTAATAATATCAAGTTAGAAATATGGTCGACCATAAAAAGTTATATGAAACTCGCCTATAATGGTAATTAAGAAGCTCGTATGAAAATTATGAAACTCGCTTGCGCTCGTTTCATAAATATCCATACTCACTTCTTAATTACCTTCATTATAGGCTCGTTGCATAATGTACTATTATTGTGCTGTACAACAGCCAGAGGCCAAGAACAGTTCAGCACAATATGATAAAATCACAATAAAAGTGCATAAAATAATTATTACACATATAGACAATAATTAATTAACGACAATAATGACATTGAATGGATGGAACAAAATGGATGATTAAAATACATAGAATAATGACAATTAAAAGTAATAAGTAATTGAAAATGAAAGGATGGAATCATATAAATGAATAAACTACAAAATGATATAAAAGATAACGAGAGTAATATTATGATACATATTTGAACAAAAGACATAAATTAAACTGATATAAAAACTCCAAAAGTACATACTACACCTTGAAGGGATCCAAGTTAAATCCATGCAAATTAGCATATTTTACACATCTACAGACCGGAGAGAGAGAGAGAGAGAGAGAGAGAGAGATTTAGAATTTCTGTTGTATAACATTTTTTGGGAGGTAGTTTTCCGTGAGAAGGAAATAGGAAAAGTTTTGGATTGATTAATTTTCATTCCATTTTCAACAGTCCACAGTGCAATTGAATTAATATCATTTTGAAGAATTTGACAATCAGCCAAACTACTAATTTTACGAAAGATTTTGAGGTTATCCGTAAATAAAAGACAGCTACAACTTATTCTTTTACTGATGTCATTTATAAATAATAAAAATAAGAGAGGCCCCAAAGTAGACCCTTGAGGAACTCCACATAAACTATTAAATGGATCCGAGAGAGAATTATCTATTCTAACAAAGATTGCCTATCTGTTAAATTGTTTTCAAACCAATTCATGTAGTTAATGGAGAGACCAAAACTACTTAATTTATTTAATAAAATTTTGTGAGAAACAACATCAAATGCTTAACGACATCAAATACTTGAACAACATAAAATGCTAATCTATACTAATAATAAATCTGTAGCCGAAATTTTTCTGGTAATTTTCGATTTTCCAAAAATAATTGGTCCTAACATATATAATTAACCACCCTGAAACCGAAAATCGCTTTTTTGAAATTTTTGTTTATATGTCTGTCTGTCTGTCTGTCTGTATGTTTGTTACCTTTTCACGCGATAATGGCTGAACGGATTTCGATGAATTTGGAATATAAATTAAGTTCGTTGTAACTTAGATTTTAGGCTATATGGCATTCAAAACACATTATTTAAAAGGGGGGTTATAAGGGGGCCTGAATTAAATAAATCGAAATGTCTCGCTTATTATTGATTTTTGTGAAAAATGTTAAATAACAGAAGTTCCTTTACAAATAATTTGAGATAAGTTTTATTCCTTGAAACATTTTGATAGGACTGATATTTAATGAGATAAATGAGTTTTAAAATTAAAATAACTGCCATCTAAGGCCGTATAATGAAATAAAAAAAACAAATGACTTCGTCTAAAAGGGGCCTTGGACAGCAATAATCGAAAGCTATGAAAGATAGCCTACAAAGAATGTTTCTGTGTTTGTATGAAGTAATATCGGAAGCTAAATTAACCGATATGTATAATTAATTATTATGTCACCATTGGAAAGTGTATTTCTCTAGATGGACATAATGCTATAATGTTATTACAGTAACTTCTGATATAATATAATATAATATAATATGTAATATTATATAATATAATTTAAATTATTTGAAGGGTTCAGAACCATAGTGGGTCAAAAGCCATTTACTGAATACGTAGAAAACAAGGGTTAAAATTAAGTTATTACCATAATTCAATGGAAACCTATAACAAGTAAAATAAAGTATACACATTAAATCTAAATGATGTCAATCTTCATTAAACTATGGTTGCATGTAATAAAAATTAGAAACATGTTAAAGGAATTGTCATTGCACCAATAAGTGGTCTCTGGACCAAAATGATCGCATTTTAATTATTTGGATGCAATTTAAATTAAGTAACATATTAAACGATTTATCCTTCTATCAAACACGAATGTTCCCTGGATCAAATGTCCTATTTTAATTATGTAATTACTTTATATTTATTTCTAACGGGTGCAGCGGAGCGCACGGGTACGGCTAGTAACAATAATAATAATTTACCATGTTTGCGGACTGTAAAGTAAATAGTTATTTCAGTGAATAGATCTTGTAACGTCATCTTTTCTTTTATTTTTATAAATATACAGTAACTTATACCATATGTATTTCAAACTATAGTACGGTGGGAATTAACATTGCCATAATAAATCCGTATATAAAAAATTTAAAGTGGAATTTCATGTACCTGGCCATGTGTAATAAGTTAGTAGGCCTTGTAGAAAAGAATGCCACGTACTGATTACTGCCAATTTGTCAAAGTTCATCCTTTGATAACATATTATCAGTTTTAGGTTAGGTGATTCAATATAATTATGTCTTGGTGTTACTATTGCATATTTGAATGATTTATACTGTATTTATGTTTCTCCAATACTTTATGGACTGTGGTGTGTGAAGAATTGAACTCCTTAGCAATTTCAATAACCCTTAACAGAATTTTCTCTTCTCTACTATTATGTTCAGTATTGTCCTGCCCTGTTTCACATCTGCATAGTTTGTTCCAGCGAATAGGGATTATAAAGAATGGACACTGAGCGAATTTTGCTGTGTTTTGTTTCTCTGTGCGCCGGCGTTTAGTTCCACTTTCAAGCGCTAGAGAGGTTAGTGTAATCGAGCATATGCTAAGATAGTAATTGAGTATAGAGTTGAGGCACAGGATCCAAACATCGCCTACCTTTTTGCATAATCCAGTAACGCTTTGCTTCAAATAAATTCAAGTTAACAGCTTTTCCTTATTTCTCAGTGACGAACTAGTTGTAATAATAATTTTTTATATTTCAGATATAATAAATTATATTATAAAATAATATAATACATTATAAAATTAAGTATCGAATTCGTTTAATATTTGTATATAATATAATACAGGTATATGGCTTTACTTCTCATAAGAGTTTTGTTTTTCCATTTTCAGTGCTATCAAATCATTACATATTTTAATTGTTGTTGAGGTCAACGTCTCAACTCTCATTATAAAGGAACTCTAGAGTCTAGACATTACAGTTAATGAAGGATTTATTATTTTATGGATCCAATTTATTTTATTTGAGTACATAATGTACCTAGATGTATTAATTATATGTATTATATTTCCGCTGTGTCGACTGCTAGCTGGTGTGATGTCAGCGCCAACTCTAGGGAGAAAGCAGAATCTCACGCTCTAGCTGGCTTGAAGGTCATTGAAATTAGTCCGGCTACATCAACGGTACCGACGCGATGTGTCCATACTGAATTATCTATACGCTGGTTTGTTCACACTTCTAATATTTCTGAAGAGATTAATCACAAGTCTGAACATATTGTGCAATGGAACTCTTCTACCAGGAAAGAGTCCAGAAAAACAGGTTTCTTACCTTTCTCAAAGAATTTGTTGTTCCATAGAGTTCAATAAATAAGATCTTTTCTTATGTAGTACAATAATCCATTATTTCAAGATTAATGCCATCAAACAGAATTTTAGTTGGCAATAATCAGTATATAGTCTTATTTTCTACAAGGCCTACTAATTTATTACACATGGCCAGCTACATGAAATTCCACTTTCAGTTTTTATACGTGGATTTCTTATGGCAATGTTAATTTCCTATGTGCGTACTATAATTTGAAATACACATGGCATATGAAGAGTTCGCGGGAAAAACAATGAATGTCATATTTCTGTTAAGGATTAGATAATGATATAATTGAGTCTATAACTGCAAGATGTAGTGCTGTTTCTATAGAAAATAAAGGAAAGGATTACTGTATTCGTGGTGATAATTCTCCTTTTCACCATTTTTCATAAGAACAGCATTAAATTTCGTAGTGATCCATGAATTAGATAATAATAATAATAATAATAATAATAATAATAATAATAATAATAATAATAATAATAATAATAATTTATTTAACCTGGCAGAGTTAAGGCAATACGGCCTTCTCTAACACTCAACCAGGAGTAAAACTGCGTTACAAAAAACACTACAAATTTACAAAGTGCACTACAATTTTACACACAAAACTGAATAAGATAATAATAATAAAATGTAAACAACAAGTAAGTAGAAATCTGACAAAATATATAGGGGAGAGTCGGGTAGTATCGGACATCGGGTAATATCGGACAGTGAGTTTCTTTCATCTACCACACGATGATAGTACCTGATTGACATGGTTACGTTTCTGTGATGTCGCATAGAGAAACGTAACCATGTCATTCAGGTACTACCATATGGTGGTAGATGAAAGAAACGCACTGTCCGATACTACCTGATGTACGGTACTACCCGACTCTCCCCTAACATACAGAAAGAAAGAAAAAGCATAATAAAATGTGAACAGCAGGTAAAAATAAATGAGACATACAAAGTATAAAAAATAAGACAATTATTGATGATGATAATAATAATAATAATAATAATAATGATAAAAATAATAATAATAATAACAATAATAATAATATATTTAACCTGGCATAGTTAAGGCCATACGGCCTTCTCTAACACTCAACCAGGAGTAAAACTGCGTTACAAAAACTCTACAAATTTACAAAGTACACTACAATTTTACACACAAAACTGAATAAGATAATAACAATAAAATGTAAACAAGTAAGTAGAAATCTGACATAATATATAACATACAGAAAGAAAGAAAAAGCATAATAAAATGTGAACAGCAAGTCCAAATAAATGAGACATACAAAATATAAAAAAATAAGACAATTATTGATGATGATGATGATGATGATAATAATAATAATAATAATAATAATAATAATAATAATAATAATAATGATAAAAATAATAATAGTAATAATAATAATAATAATAATAATAATTTATTTAACCTGGCAGAGTTAAGGCCATACGGCCTTCTCTAACACTCAACCAGGAGTAAAACTGCGTTACAAAAAACACTACAAATTTACAAAGTACACTACAATTTTACACACAAAACTGAATAAGATAATAGCAATAAAATGTAAACAACAAGTAAGTAGAAATCTGACATAATATATAACATACAGAAAGAAAGAAAAAAGCATAATAAAATGTAAACAGCAAGTCCAAATAATTGAGACATACAAAGTATTGTAAATTTTATTAGTTACAACAATGTAATTTATTTGTCACAACAGTAATTCCTTTCTACAATTCACCTTAAACGCTCTCGTCAACAATTGGATCCTCACTCAACACAGTATTCGTTATAGCACTCCACCGCCGACAATGATAATTTACTTGGACTATTACGCACAACAATGAACTGTAATCTTAACTAATATTTACAAAGCACTATTTACAAATCAGAACTACCAGTTCTCAGTTCACAGTTCTTCTATCTCAGTCACTCGAGTTCACGGTATCTCGAACCACAGACCTTCAGAGACAGTTCACTGTACTCGAACTCGGGTCCCTCCAACTGCGGTCCACTGCACTCGAACTCAGGTCCCTCCAACTGCGGTCCACTGCACTCGAACTCAGGCCTTCGGATGCTGACGCAGATGCGGACGCACACTCGAGTCGAACTCCGGCTTGCTTGCTCTGGCTTTCTCACTGACTGAATAACTGAAAACTCTGAAACTCTAGTTCGCTGGCGCCTGCTCTTTTATAGCAAAATCATAGTTGCGAGAACCTTCTACAGTTGTGTAGAGAATTATCTCGATATCTCTACATCGACAGACTCCTGGAATAGTCGAGAAGGTCGTTCCACATTCACTGCGTTAAGTAGCAGCTGCGCGCAGACTCGTTGCGTGACGTAATACACCCTCTCTCTTCTCTCCACCGCGCGACGTCACTCAATGTTCCGTGGAGCCTGTGCGATCTGCTTTCATGCGGGACGCTGGTCGTGAGTTCGATTCTCACGTCGCTGTCACAGTATAAAAAATAAGACAATTATTGATGATAATAATAATAATAATAATAATAATAATAATAATAATGATAATAATGATAAAAATAATAATAGTAATAATAATAATGATAATAATAATAATAATAATAATAATAATAATAATAATAATAATAATAATAAAATAGTGCAGTACAAAGCATACAATGAATACAATATTTTTAAGTACACACAGTAAGGAAAATTATGATTAAACTTATATATAGCTCAGCTTATCACATTATAGATATACCATTATCGGAAAATATGAAAACAAAAATATAAAATAACTTAAATATCACTAGAACATAAAAAAAAAAGATAATGACATCAACCTTAAGAAAACTGTGACATTCATCGTTTTTCCCGCGAACTCTTCATATTGTGTGTTAATTTGTGAACAATTCCTTTCGTCTTGGGCTCTCTCGACTTTTTCCGTCGCACCCCGTTTTAGTTTCTGTGTAAAGGAAACTTGGTAGAAAGAGAGGAACTGGCGATAAAGCAAGGCGAGGTACAATTTAGCTCCCGATGTTCCCAGCACTGCTGCGAAATGTTTTCGCTTTGCAATATTTGTACATTACCTCCCCATAACGTGGAATGGTATTTGGTTTTTTCGCTTCGGGAAATAAAAAAGCACATAAGACTTGGAAGAAAAGAGAAAAAAATTGTAGCCTGTAACATTTGAATACAAAGTATTTGTAATTTGTAATAGAGTTAATTAAAATTAAGTAAAGAACAGATAAACAATTGAAACACGTTCCGCGGGGCCAATAAGTCCTGCGAGGTCTCGAGTCGATATGGGGATCCCGAACATCGATATCATTCAGTTGCGTGTCACGATTCTTACTCGGGGTTGATATTACGTTTTTTGATCCAACCCCCGAACCACCTCCGCCCTCAAAAACGAAGGAAAATTCAACTTTGTTCCTTTACGACTCCTTAAAATTCACATGAAGTTAGCCTATACCATTTTCCACGCGTATCTACTAAAGTAAGAGTGAAAAGGGGTTGCTGTATAGGGGTGTTTGGTTCAAGGGGGGTGTCTCTATCACAACTATAAAGGAGGTATTATTGTTCCGCAGTAATGGCGGTATAGGGGTTAAAACGATATTGAAAAAAAGGAAATATCTAGTCTATGCCCATTTTAATTTAAACGGGGTTTGTTATTTTTTTCTCCTGTGTTGTTTTAGTGTTTAGAGGGTGGAATTCTATGCTGCCGGCATATTGAAGTTTTTTTTTTTTCCATACAGGAGTTCTCTCATGTCCACCCCCTACAACCCTCTTTCCCTACATTTTTACGCCTCATGCAAATCACGCCTTGTCGTTCCAGGACGGGATGGCAGGCGGTGGAGGGGGATGCTCCGATTCCGAAGCCTTATTTTATAGTCCATGCAATTTGTTCTCCTCTCGGCTAATATCCTTGATGTGTTTGGTAAGTTCAAGCGCCCACACCACTGCTAGCACCACCCTCATCCCCCCACCTCTTTATTTCTTTAGGGGTTATATCTTTTAGAAACAAAAGTATCGCACCCTTAGAGTGATCTCTTTGCGTTGCCTAAAGCATACAGGTTAAGGGTATGTATGGCTGGCTACTCAACTACGAGTATTTTTCGTAAGCAATAATATAGTGCAGTCAATAATTTCGTGGAACAAGATATTGTTATCAAGACAGGGTTGTAGGCCTAAGGGTTGAGACACATAATGCTCGTCCACGTAGAATGTAACTTTCACAGCGCAGGCACATGATATATTATTTAGTAGCAGATCAAGTTTCTTACGACTCAATCTTCTACGCCTATTATGTTGATAAATTTAATTTATTCCATCCCAGAAAATAAAAAAAATATAATTTTTTTACAAAATTCACCTAGCCAATAATTTAAGGGTTGATAACAAAAACTGGACAAGTCCAAAAATTCCAATTTTGAATCTATTAGTACAGTTCTCTTCACTTCATTTCAAGCGCCATCTATTGACATAACAAGTTTCTACAAAAACCAGATTTGTGCCATTGAATGAGTGTTTGAAAATGTAGCGTTTCTGATAAAAGAGGTTTAGTCCAACGTCTTTCTAGCAAAATACGGACAAGTTACAAACTAATCCCGTTCTTGTTAGAAAATGTCATGAAGATGGCATTAGTGTTGTATTCTTTTATTTCATCACCATATTAGCTGTTATTGTCGGTGTTGTTGGTTAAATATTTCGTTTTACAAATGAATTATCATCAAATTGAACCAGATCCAAAAAAAAAAAAAAAAGCAAGTCATCAGAATGAGGAGAATGTTGAGATGGCAGAAGATGACAATTTGGAACTGAGTGTGTTGAGCGAAAACAGCCATAACAACAACAACAATAATAATAATAATAATAATAATAATAATAATAATAATAATAATTTTTGATTGAGCATAATTTTCTTGTGTTGTTATTAGAATAATTATTTTTTGGTACTTAATATACCTAACGTGCCAAGAATTCAAATACTGAAGGACACAAATTTAGAAAGAGAAAAGTATAAACATAATATTATTTTTTTTTGTTCAGGAAATCATTCCAACTCTACGTTTTTAATTTAACAAAACACTCAAAGTATTTATTTGTATGTTGACACAGTTGACAATATGAGTTAAACATGATTTCATATACTTTTCCTCAATTAATCAAATTTCTGTAAAAATTAAATATGTCCAAATGTTTTATTTATTTTTCTTCCAAGAAACCATATAAAACAGAATAGTGGAACTTTTTACCAAAGTTGGCAGTATATGAGATATCTATATAAAATATGACAGATTATTTTATTGCATGAGAAACTTGAGGGACAGTTTTTTTTTTAATTTTCTGAAAAATTAATATGTTGGACTTGTCCGGTTTTTGCTATCAACTCTTCAGTTATCTTTGTGAAAAATAAAAATGAGTAAATATGTGGATTTGTAACTTATTTCTTCTGTAATTTATTTCTCTTTTCCTGAAAAAGGGTTCTAGTAACCTTTTTCTTTTACTTCAGATATTTCGTCCATTATTAAATTCAATCTCCCTGCCGTAATTCGTTTTGTACTGATATTATACCCACAACGGTTTTATTAACTGGAATATTTATAACATTGTTCGTATATAATAAGCTTAATGTTCTTTATGGCCGCAACCGATCCATCTTTCGGGATATGTGAGATTTAGACGTATCATCCGACTTAAATTGTACTGGGGCTCTGTCATGCTGGAAGAACATACCTTATAGTTAAGGGAACTACAAATACTTATTTCTCTACATCCATTATAAACAGTGCTGCCTTCAGACGATCTTAGAAGAGTGGCACGTAGTATTTCTTTGTATGTAGTAAATAGTACGTAGTCATTTGTTGTTCCTTCATACTATTTGTAAGGCTACGTAACATTTAAACATCTGATATCCACACCAATTGAAAACTGGACAATAATGTTATATTAAGATTTTTACACAGAATAATCTATGCTAATCCTACCTAAAATATTTACAATTTCTCGTGAATCGCTCTACGTATACTCGTATCCTTTTTAATAGGGCCTTATAAATTGTTTTTATTTGGAAACAGTGTATCCCACTTTGTCAAGATTTGCAGTGTTTCAATCCATAATCTGAAGAACGACCTGGCCAATAGAGCTTGTATTTGAGGATCCTTGTATTAGGCGGAGTAAAAGAATTCTGTCGAACAAAAGAAACGCGGCGGGCGAACCGCGCACATGGCCTTATTGCGGGTGGTGGAGAGGGGGAACCTCCTCTTCTGCTCATCCAGCTTGCCATTTCGGGAAGTATAGGAATCTTATTACTATTCAATGATGCAAGCAGTCGTTATGGCCCGGCGGTAGAAGGCGGGCTCAGGAATCGAACCTCCTTTCCAACGGTATATAAATTTCAAAAGCATGGGGGAGAGAGTGTGCGATTGTAAACCATTCTGGTGCTTCTGTAAAAATTACATCCCGTGCTTGTTGCTTCGGGAGTGAAGTCCTCCCGGTATATGTTTTCCGAAATTCAAAATCTCCATGACAACCGCAATTCTGCGAAAAAAAGAAATACGCATGTTATATGGAGCTTTATGTTTAATTTTTGTTTTGAATTGTTTGAATTCGTGATGACAGCAGATAATACTGTTAGACTTACCAGCAAAATAGAAACAATGAACACAAGAACGTGTTATTTTTACCATGTCGTTAATCGATTTACAAAAAGGAAGCATTGCGTGCTACGAAAAATGTATTACGAGAGTTTAATGAAAACACTTGTTCTCAACATAACACATAACAAAAACCGGACGAAATATAAAAGAGAAATTCTCTTTAGGAGACCTCATTGTAAATTAAAATACGTTTGATAATTAACATTAATTTTTTTACTTGGTTTTTTAACGGCGTTGCATCAACTACTGGGTTATTTAACGTCGATGGAATTGGTGATAGCGAGATGGTATTTGGTGAGATGAGGCCGAGGATTCGCCATAGATTACCTGACATTCGCCTTACGGTTGGGAAAGTCTAGAAAAAAACAACTAGGTAATCAGTCCTAGCGGGAATCGAACCCACGTCTGAGCGCAACTACGGATCTGCAAGGAAACGCGCTACCGCTCGAGCTACGCCGGTGGCTGACATTAATTTTTAAGTGCCAATTTTTGCCAATAGAAAAACAACATTACAGATGATTATGCTATGTTAATGCGCCTTCTCAATTCGGCCAACGTCGCTGGAAGTGGAGGTATGTAAACATTGTTTTTGTCGAAACCCCTCAGAAAGAAATCGCACTGTGAAATCTGGGGAATGGGATGGCCATGTGCAGAAGGTGATATCTGCGTCCGTTGCACGATCAATCCATCGATCTGGTAGATGTTGATTTAGGAAAATTTACTAATAACACAACTCACGGGTAAGGAGGTGCTGCGGTTCGTTTTCCAACAAGACGGAGCTCCGGAAGTACCTAAATCAACATCAACCAGGTCGATAAATTGCACGTGCACATGGCCACCCCTTTCACCGAATTTCACAGTGGGTGATTTCTTTCTGTGGGATTTCGTCAAGGACAGTGTTTACATACCTCCACTTCCAGCGACGTTGGCCGAATTGAGAAGGTGCATTAACACAGCAATGAGGAACGTCACACAAGTTCTTGCTTGAGATGGTTTGGCAAGAATTACACGTGTGGCTTACATCGAGTGCATTTGACATCAGTATAAAACTAAAATTTCCTCTTTCAAATGGTAGTAAGATCGTGTATTTATGTTCAATATTGGTGAAAATATAGCCTTCTGAAATCGTCAAATAATTTTAAACCACGGTGTACTTTATGCAATAGTCTAAGAATAGTAGATTATGCAACGAGCCTATAATGGTAGTAATTAAGACGCGAGTATGTTTATGAAACGAGCGCAAGCGAGTTTCATAATTTTCATACGAGCGTCTTAATTACCATTATAGGCAAGTTTCATACGACTTTTTATGCTCGACCATATTTCTAACTTGAAATTATTCATAAGTATTCATGTTATTCTTATCTGACTGGTGAGCGGAACTGACCTTGTGCAATATCTCGTAAATTGTGAGTTGTGCGCAGACGCGAAAGTATTGATTTTTTTCCGAGAAACAAATATCATTGACCTTGATATAATCTAGAGAGTAAAATAAAGATTATTCTTGATATAACCTTGAAATTGATTTAGACATTGAAAAACGAGATGACAAATTGAATTTATTTGAATATTATTTATAATTAAGGCTAATTATTATAGTAACAGAACATAACCTTCTGCGACAGTATTGGATCTCCAGCCTCCGTGACGTTTCGCTAGTTGTCTTTCGATTGCATATCCGAGAATAATCGATACTTGCGCTTTCATATCGCCACAATGGTGTTTTCTGATTGGTGGAACACCTGAACTTTAATGAATAGGTGTACTTTAATGAGGTCCATTAAAGGGCTACTACCAGGTGTATAATTACTACATTTCGGCATGGTCGAACATAAAATGAATTATACATTTAATATCATTCTGAACATGATACTGGAACTGAATTGTCATGAAACGAGCAAAAAATAAGGAAAGTTATGTGTCACTTTCGTGAAACTCGATTGTTATACTGATGACGTTAGATGTCTTTTGCCCCCTTCTACATGCAAATATGGCAGGAGTCACCATTCACAGATCCCGCTGCATAATTGATGAAGTAGGGGGCACTGATTAACGAAGATCGAGTTTGCCTACATTTGGTTTCTTTAATAGGAAACTTCAGCTCTTGTATTTATAAGGAGACGCCCCCTTTCGTCGAGGGACAGAGGGGTAAAAATAGAAAAAGAGAGAAATGAAGAAATGAAGACCTATGGGGACCCAGATAAGATTCATTTTAAGTAACCTAGCATTTTAAGGGGCTAAGTAAAATGGGTATGCGAAGTATTTTAAAACCACACAACTTCTTTCTATTAGTAGAATGACTGGAGCGTTTGCTTTCCAGGCCGGAGACCGAGTTCAGTTCCTGGCGGATGTAAGGGTCGTATTCATAGACGAGACTTTGGACCAAAGTTGACTTTGGAAAGTACAAAGTCACCATTGTCGTATTCACAGTCGACACTTTGAGAAAAGCAAACTTCTATCGTGACTTTACTTCGAAGTCGCCGAAAATCAAGACTTTGACTTTGACTTTCGTTCGTGGACAAAAGGAAAATGACTGATATTTGGGAAATCGTTGAATTTGCCGAGAATATTGAAGACATCTAGGAGATTATTAAAACTGCTCATGTTCCTTAGAGTATTATTATAGATTATAAATTCAAATCAAGGTACAGATTTGATAAACAGACAGTATTAAATATCCTCGTCATGTTTCAACTTTCATTGATGAATAAATAATCAAAGAGGATTACTTGTTCCACCAATAAATAATACAACTTATTTCATCGCAATTTTACGTTATAGGTAAGGAGTAATAGCTTAATATTGATTGTTATTATTTAATTTTATAGATGATAGGTTTTACAGTTGGCTTGCTTGCAGACTCTCCATCAATCCTAAACAGATGGAAAAACTATTTTACGCAACTACTAAATGTACATAGGCCAAATAGAAATGATCGGGACGAAATTGAAATACAAACTGCTGAGCCATTTATACCCGAACCCACGCTTTCAGAAGTCGAAATTGCGATAGAAAATCTGAAAAAGTACAAGTCTCCAGGTAACGATCAAATTCCAGTAGAATTAATACAAGAGGTTGGAAGTGCATTATATAGCAAAATTTATAAACTTGTACTTGCTATTTGGGAAAAGGACATTGTACCAGAACAATGGAAGGAGTCCATAATTGTACCTATTTTAAAAAGGGGGACAAAACCAACTGTGGTAACTTTCGAGGAATATCACTTTTGGTGACGTCGTACAAAATTTTGTCCAATATTCTTTTGAGAAAATTAACTCCGTACGTAGATGAAATTAATGGGGATCATCAGTGCGGTTTTCGGCGTAATAGATCGACTATTGATCAGTTTTTTTGTATTCGACAGATACTGGAGAAAAAAGTGGGAGTATAAGGGTACAGTACATCAGTTATTCATAGATTTCAAAAAGGCACATGACTCGGTTAAGAGGCAAGTATTATATGATATTCTTATTGAATTTGGCATTCCCAAGAAACTAGTTCGATTAATTTAAATGTGTCTCAGTGAAACATACAGCTGAGTCCGTATAGGTCAGTTTCTATCTGATGCTTTTCCAATTCACTGCGGTCTAAAGCAGGGAGATGCACTATCACCTTTACTTTTTAACTTCGCTTTAGAATATGCCATTAGGCAAGTTCAGGATAGCAGGCAGGGTTTGGAATTGAACGGGTTACATCAGCTTCTTGTCTATGCGGATGACGTGAATATGTTAGGAGAAAATACACAAACGATTAGGGAAAACACGGAAATTTTACTTGAAGCAAGTAAAGCGATCGGTTTGGAAGTAAATACCGAAAAGACAAAGTATATGATTATGTCTCGTGACCAGAATATTGTACGAAATGGAAATATAAAAATTGGAGATTTATCCTTCGAAGAAGTGGAAAAATTCAAATATCTTGGAGCAACAATAACAAATATAAATGACACTCGGGAGGAAATTAAACGCAGAATAAATATGGGAAATGCGTGTTATTATTCGGTTGAGAAGCTCTTATCATCCAATCTGCTGTCCAAATATCTGGAAGTTAGAATTTATAAAACAGTTATATTACCGGTTCTTCTGTATGGTTGTGAAACTTGGACTCTCACTCTGAGAGAGGAACATAGGTTAAGGGTGTTTGAGAATAAGGTGCTTAGGAAAATATTTGGAGATAAGCGGGATGAAATTACAGGAGAATGGAGAAAGTTACACAACGCAGGACTGCACGCATTGTATTCTTCACCTGACATAATTAGGAACACTAAATCCAGACGTTTGAGATGGGCAGGGCATGTAGCACGTATGGGCAAATCCAGAAATGCATATAGAGTGTTAGTTGGGAGACCGGAGGGAAAAAGACCTTTAGGGGGCCGAGACGTAGATGGGAAGATAATATTAAGATGGATTTGAGGGAGGTGGGATATGATGATAGAGATTGGATTAATCTTGCGCAGGAGAGGGACCGATGGCGGGCTTATGTGAGGGCGGCAATGAACCTTCGGGTTCCTTAAAAGCCATTTGTAAGTAAGTAAGGTTATACAGTTGGAAATGCAGTTAATTTAAAATCCTTGCGGCCGTCATAATAATGTTTTCTGCATATTGATTTCAGATAATTTTTAAATAGTTTCTGCAGACATGCAGGAAATAACTCTGCCAACTGTCAGCAGGACAGTGTGTCTCTTTCATAACCTGTCATTGGTGGAATCTTATCTTCCATATTTTCACAACAAAATTATTTTACAATGAAATAATTTCAGGACTTAATTTGAAACTAACGTAACTGTAATAGATGTTTTATTCACAACAAAATTCTTAACAGGCAGTACTATTTCAGATAAACTATACCATCATGTTTTGTAGTTATGAATTGTGTTATATACAAGACTGTTCGAACTGAGTTACGATTTTTTGTGGGCAGGTAGAAGAACAAATTATTATCGATTGGTGTAAAAACCTAAAAATGTCAATTTTTGTACTTACGTTAGTTTCACAATGAACCCTCGAATAATATTATTCTTATGCAAAGCTGCAAGAACTATTAACGATGCTTAACGTGTACCGATGTTCAATTGTTTCATTGATTTGTGACTCAAAAGATGGCTTTGATTGTGGCAATGCCTACTCTATTTCAACTATCTATTAATTTAATTCGTTTAGAAGGCAGTGATTTTGATTGCCAACACTAGAACAAGATCGTCAAATCTCGACTTACCAAAGTCAAAGTCAAAGTCTCAGAAATATTGTCCATGAGTAGGACTTTTAACAAAGTTAAACTTTACTACGAAAGTCGAGTTTGGAAAGTCTTCATCCAAGTCTCGTTTATGAATACGGCCCTAAGTGAAATATTTAGAGAAAAAGGATATATTCAGAGAGGTTTTCCTGTCTGCCAACACTTCATTAGTTCTTCATTCTGTCATCATCTTGTGAGAAAGTAGGCCTACTATACAGAGTGAAATGATCTTTTAGAGAGTGGTTGGATGTAATCATAGGTGAGGAGGGTGAAACCTACAGTAGGACTTGTTTTAGGTACAAAGCACGTACGGTCATGGATTTAAGACAAAAATTATGGTAATATAACATCTCTATGTATAATATTACTCAATAAATCCATCTAACTTATCTATCTAAAATATACTACAGTATATTGTTAATTGCAAAATTTAAACTGTGCAATTAAACATTTTTATGACGGTAGTTTTCATTTCATCATCATCATTAATTAATAATCATCATTAAATTCATCAATGCCATCAATTCATTATCATATCATTATCGTCATCATCATCATCGTTTTATTCTTTATATAGTTCATCCTTTTTATATGATATTCCCAAGAAACTAGTTCGATTAATTAAAATGTGTCTCAGTGAAACGTACAGCAGAGTTCGTATAGGTCAGTTTGTGTCAGATGCGTTTCCAATTCACTGTGGGCTAAAGCAAGGAGATGCACTGTCAACTTTACTTTTTAACTTTGCTCTACAGTATGCCATTAGGAAAGTCCAGGATAACAGAGAGGGTTTGGAATTGAACGGGTTACATCAGCTGCTTGTCTATGCGGATGACGTGAATATGTTAGGAGAAAATCCAAAAACGATTAAGGAAAACACGGGAATTTTACTGGAAGCAAGTAAAGAGATAGGTTTGGAAGTAAATCCTGAAAAGACAAAGTATATGATTATGTCTCGTGACGAGAATTATGTACGAAATGGAAATATAAAAATTGGAAATTTGTCTTCTGAAGAGGTGGAGAAGTTCAAATATCTTAGAGTAACAGTAACAAATATAAACGATACTCGGGAGGAAATTAAACACAGAATAAATATGGGAAAATGCTTGTTATTATTCCGTTGAGAAGCTTTTGTCATCCAGTCTGTTGTCAAAAAATGTGAAAGTTGGAATTTATAAAACAGTTATATTACCAGTTGTTCTTTACGGTTGTGAAACTTGGACTCTCACTTTGAGAGAGGAACATAGGTTAAGGGTCTTTGAGAATAAGGTTCTCAGGAAAATATTTGGTGCTAAGAGGGATGAAGTTACAGGAGAATGGAGAAATTTACATAACACAGAATTGCACGCATTATATTCTTCACCTGACATAATTAGGAACATTAAATCCAGACGTTTGAGATGAGCAGGGCATGTAGCACGTATGGGCGAATCCAGAAATGCATATAGAGTGCTAGTTGGGAGGCCGGAGGGAAAAAGACCTCTAGGGAGGCCGAGACGTAGATGAGAAGATAATATTAAAATGGATTTGAGGGAGGTGGGATATGATGATAGAGAATGGATTAATATTGCTCAGGATAGGGACCAATGGCGGGCTTATGTGAGGGCGGCAATGAACCTCCGGGTTCCTTAAAAGCCAGTAAGTAAGTATAGTTCATCCTTAATTTCTTTTGTATCTTCATAGGTTCTTTCGTCTCTGGATAGCTTTCAAAGTAACTTGTGCGTTATAATTGAATTTTATATAGTAATTCACCCGAAGGGTCTGGGTTTGACTTCGCTTCTTTTTGTACTCTGCGGGTTCGACTTCAATCAGCAGAATATCCCGGTGCTCTATACACTCCATGAATAATAGATGCGGTCGACGGTACGGGGACACGAAAGTGACGGCTTGAAAACCGTAAAATTTGACGTGAGTCACAAAGACAAGAGAATAAACATTATGTTTGTCCGCAAGTGAAATAATTTATTAAAGGAGGAAGAAGAGCCATACAGGACGAGGAGGTGCGTGCGAGCCCGTAAAGCAGTCCTGGTATATGATGCAGTAAAAATCTCTTCAAGCACGGATCGCCTCAGTACCGTATGCCACACAAACTCAATTACTATAAAGTGATTACACGGTTTTATTACGCTCACTGCGCCCCGAAACTTCAGCTGCATAATCAAACAACACACATTCTTTAATTCAGGGCTGATTTAATTAAAATTTGCTTTGCAACGCGTGTATGTATTTATATGTGTGTTTACGCATATATTTACGCATAGCTGCATCATATATATGTGGGCTATTCCATATGAAATTGATCAGTAAAAAACCTCGCATTTTTTTAATACTCTAATTTTTTCCCTATTTATACAAGGTGCTGAGGACAGTGCATTTTCAAAAATATACTATCGAAAGTCAAACGGTTTTCGTACTGTTGAGCGACAAATTTAGCGTATTTTATAAAAACAAGCCTCTTTCAGCGCTCAGAACTCTGGAACCATTTACTGCAGAACATTGAACGGGAGCTCATTTTGAAGCTGACATTTAGTAGGTTATGTTAAGGAGTAATCCTTATTTTTATTGAACACAGAGAGACAGATAATCTCATTTTACTTACTTTTAGGCTTTTTGCCAATTTGTAAAAATTTAAAAAAATATAGAGAAAAAAACTTGCATTATTAAGAGGGATTCGGTATTGTTTGCTTAGTGGTACGGTAATAAGTTTCGAGGGTATTAAATAAATTATTTTCACACGCCTGAACTTGAACGGCGCACTACCGCAAGCACTGGCCGAGAGCTGAAGATAAGCGAGCGTTGGGCGTCATTTTACTCCTGTGTTTATGAAAACCTGTGATGAAGCTAGCACAACCATGCGCTGCTAGACGACACATCACTTGTTTATGTCTCCTGGCCTTGCTTGCCTCGGCTAGCTCCCGCCTCACAGTCAGCTGGTTAGTTCACGCGCGTACTATTTATTTTCTTTATTTGATATTTTCAATACTTTCTTATCAATGTGCCATCAGTAAAAAATATGTGTTTATTTGTACTTTCAATGCGGAATCTAACTATATCTTTTTTAAATATTTTTTTCCTTGGCAAAGGCGTCTTAATGAGGAAAAATCTAAATTTCTCAATTTCCATAAAAAGTAAGAAAAACTGTTTACATATCAATATAAACTTTAATTTCTCGGCATCAAAATAAACAATGATTTTGAACATTGGGTGAAAGGGTTTCGGAGCTACAACAGTTTAAAGTTGCTAATTTTAAAAAAATACGATAAATTTAAATATCTTTAATTTAAACACTATGAAGTTCTGATGCCTCAAACTTTGCACAAAGCATTGTATCACAGTTCTCTACGTACAAAAAAGTGTTATTGTATTTAGAAATTGTAAGGTCAATTTTCTCTATATTTCGGGCGATTTGAGATGGAATAGCTCATGTGCATTTTTTTTTTTTGCCCCAGGACAGGTCGCTCACTGCAAACTTAGCATTCTCAAATCTTTTCGCTTTTTCATCTTCCTCTTACTCTCCGTATATGATCCACATGTCTTAATTTTGTGTACCTATCATTTATCTTCTTCTGCCCCGAACTCATTTCCCGTTCACCATTTCTTCCAGTGCATCCTTCAGTAGGCAGTTTCTTCTTAGCCAGTGCCATAGCCAATTTCCTTTTCTCTTCCTGATCAGTTTCAGCATTATTTTTTTTCTTCGCCCACTATTCCTAGTACAACTTCATTTTTATTTTGTCTGTCTATTTCACACGGTCCATTCTTCTCCATATTCACATGTCAAATGCTTCCAGTCGTTTCTTTTCACTTCGTCGTAATTTTCATTTCTGTCCCATACAATGCCACACTTCACACAAGGCACTTTACTACTCTCTTCCTTAATTCTTTTACCAGGGGTCTGCAGAAGAGACTCCTCTTTCTATTAAAAGCTTCCTTTACTGTTGCTATCCTACTTTTGACTTCCTGGTAGCAGCTGATATTACTGCTTATATCATTATGCAGCAAAATATTTTGCCTTATTTCGATTTCGCACGTTTACCTTCTTACTTTTCTCCTGATAACCATAGTCTTCGTCTTGCTTGCATTTATCTTCATTCCATACTACTCACAGCTCTCATTTAGCTCAAGTAGCATATATCTTATTATAGTCTCTTCTACTAACAACTCAATGATCATCAGCAAATCTTATGCATTTTATTCTTCTTCCTACTACTATCTTGCTGTTTAACTTTGGTCTAGAGTATGCCATTAGGAAAGTCCAGGATAACAGAGACGGTTTGGAATTGAACGGGTTACATCAGCTTCTTGTCTATGTGGATGACGTGAATGTGTTAGGAGAAAATCCACAAACGATTAGCGGAAACATGGAAATTTTACTGGAAGCAAGTAAAGAGATAGGTTTGGAAGTAAATCCCGAAAAGACAAAGTACATGATTATGTCTCCTGACGAGAATATTGCACAAAATGGAAATATAAAAATTGGAAATTTATCTTTTGAAGAGGTGGAGAAGTTCAAATATCTTGGAGCAACAGTAACAAATATAAATGATACTCGGGAGGAAATTAAACACAGAATAAATATGGAAAATGCCTGTTATTACTCGGTTGAGAAGATTTTATCATCCAGTCTGCTGTCAAAAAATCTGAAAGTGAGAATTTATAAAACAGTTATAGTACCGGTTGTTCTTTATGCTTGTGAAACATGGACTCTCACTTTGAGAGAGGAACATAGGCTAAGGTTGTATGAGAATAAGGTGCTTAGGAAAATATTTGGGGCTAAGAGGGATGAAGTTACAGGAGAATGGAGAAAGTTACACAACGCAGAACTGCACGAATTGTATTCTTCACCTTGACATAATTAGGAACGTTAAATCCAGACGTTTGAGATGGGCAGGGCATGTAGCACGTATGGGCGAATCCAGAAATGCATATAGAGTGTTAGTTGGGAGGACGGAGAGAAAAAGACCTTTAGGGAGGCCGAGACGTAGATGGGAAGATAGCCTAATATTAAAATGGATTTGAGGGAGTTGGGATATGATGATAGAGACTGGATTAATCTTGCTCAGGATAGGGACCAATGGCGGGCTTATGTGAGGGCGGCAATGAACCTCCGAGTTCCTTAAAAGCCAGTAAGTAAGTACTACTATCACCTCTCCCATATTCTGTAACAGCTCTTCACTAAATCCTCCAAGTAGATGTTGAACAGGGTAAGTGATAAAAGGCAGCCTTGTCGTACTCCTCTCCATATTTCACTTCCCTCTGACGTTTCTTCTTCTGTCCTGACTTAAATGCTTCCTCTCTTTCTAGTGCAAACCAGTTTTATTCAGGAACCCCCTAAGTCTATTGCAATGCACTCTGTATAAAGTGTTTTCCATTTCCACAAATACTACACACTGGTACACTTCTTTATTCTCCTCTAGGTACCTTTCGCCAATTGTTCGCAGCAGTCCCATTGCATCTCTCGTATCTTTTTCCACCCTGAAGAAGCCAAACTGCTTTTTTTCCAACTTTCCTTCCATCTTACAATATAAAATAATGTAGATTCAGTATTCGCAGGAGAATCTTCGCCAAATATGATATCAGGCTGATACTGCTGAACTCATTACATTTGTTGGACTTTTTTCCGATATTGTAGTAGTAGTAGTGGTAGTGGTAGTGGTAGTGGTAGCGGTAGTGGTAGCGGTAGCGGCAGCAGCACTAGCAATAGCAGTAGCAGTAGTAGTGGTAGTGGTAGTGGTAGTGGTAGTGGTAGCGGTAGCGGTAGCGGTAGTGGTAGCGGCAGCGGCAGCAGCACTAGCAGTAGCAGTAGTAGTGGTAGTGGTAGCGGTAGCGGTAGTGGTAGTGGTAGTGGTAGTGGTAGCGGTAGTGGTAGTGGTAGCGGTAGCGGCAGCGGCAGCGGCAGCAGCACTATCAGTAGCAGTAGCAGTAGTGGTAGTGGTAGTGGTGGTGGTGGTGGTGGTGGTGGTGGTAGTAGTAGTAGTAGTAGCAGTACCAGTAGTAGTAGTAGTAGTAGTAGTAGTAGTAGTAGTAGTAGTAGTAGTAGTAGTAGTAGTAGTAGTAGTAGTAGTAGTAGTAGGTTTATTTTGTCTAGCAGAGTTAAGGCCATGAGGCCTTCTCTTCCACTCAACCAGGTTTCAATAATATACATGAAATACAAAATTAGATTACAAAACAACACGAAAGAAAATACCTTAGAAATTACATAAAATATAGTAGAAAATTACATATAATCAAAATCAGTTACATAAGGGGAATATACACACTCTCTCTCTCACACACACACACACACACACACACACACACACACACACACACACACACACACAAAACACAATTTATAAGACCTAAAATTCCCGAGATAAATTCGACGATTAATTCGCTTGAGATATATTATACAGTTAATATACTAATAGGAGAATACATGTGGGTTACAAGACATAAAATGTTGATTAGCAAAGTCGTGCTAAATGGCATAGAAACACAAATGATTAAGTAATATATCAAGACAACAAAAAAAAAAAGAGAAAAAAGAAAAGATAAAAAAAAAGAAGAAGAGAGAGGAGAAAAAAAAATAACAACTTGGTCATTTAAGACTATTTAGAAACTTCCGCAAGAGTCTAGTTCTGTTCATTAAAAACATATCTAAGTAGGATGTACTTAAAAGACTAGTTCCCTCCCAGCTGCTGCCCATCTTCTTCTTGGCCTGCCTTGTGTTCTCCTTCCTATGTACGGGTCCCACATGGTGGTTTCTCGCGCCCATCTGCCTTGTTGCTGCCTTGCTACATGACCACCCCACTTCCACTTCGTTATGAGGGCTTTTTCTGTGATGTTCTCAAAAGCTGTAATTTTCTGCAGTGCCGTGTTGGAGACCTTGTCTTTCAGTGAAACGCCAACTATCTTCCTCTCCACTTTCAGGCCATTCGCCTTTCTCATATATTTAGTTTCATAATGATATAATTTTCTTCTTGTCTTCAAACCAAAGATTTCACTAATTGAATGGGGATTGTTCGAACGTACTCGTAATATTTTGTGTTCATCCATCCATTCGTTCGTACTTTCGTCCGTCCGTTTATCCATCCATCCATCCATCCATCCATCCATCCATTCATAGTTTTCTGTCCAAGGGTAGATTCTTCACTGCAAAATAATGGACTTATTATAATTTGTCTTGTATAAGTGGTTTGGAGCTGCCCTGTATCCCTGTTTGTAACCGGTATACCATAGATTCGGTCTCCCACTCATTTCTGGGTTGGTCCAGCAGTTGAGATAACAGAGAGGAATAATTTTGTCGAGATGCGCACAGCGTATTCATGTTGTACTATAAATCTTATCGGGTCGTGAGTTGAATCATTCAGCATATAAATCTTAACCACTCAAGGAATTACAACAACTTTTCTGATTGTATTTTACTAGCTGTCAATTCTATCTTAAAACTATCAATATTGCTTACGGATCCACATTTATTATGAACAAACAAGTTTGCTTGTGGGGTGACAAGCTTTAAAGAAATTAATCGGAGTCAAATGTTAACGAAATCTATATAGTGTGAGTCCTAAATGTCACAAAATACAGAGAAAAGCTTCTACAGATGCATGTTAGTAAATATGATATATACAGGGTCATTACAAATAGACGGAGCATTATTATTTCCAGTACTGTTAAATGTTTTTGAAAAAGTCATGTTCAAAGAATTGTTTACAGATTTTGAGGAAATCAGTTTACTATATACAGGACGATTTTGTTTTATATTCAGTAAATCAACTAATTTAGAGACTGAATACTTGGTTCGTTGTATACTGCAAGTATTTGAGGGTAAACGAAATGCTGCTATCTTTATGTACGTACTTAACATACTTTTGACTGTTCGCCTAATATTATGTTAAATTAGCTCTAGTGCTATTGTGTAAAAGGAAGGGAATTATCCATAATTAAATTTTATCTTTTGGGTAGACAACATATCGTAGAAATAAATGATAAAAAGAAATCAGCCAATCAATATAGGAGTTTCGCAAGGTTCCATATTGGGACCTTTTCTACTAATAATTTATTTTTCTCTTCCTGATTAGTTTCAGTTTTATTATTTCTCCAACTGTTCTTTCTGGTACAGCAGGTTATGCATGTATATCGATTTAGGTCAGATAAATTTTGTGGGATTATTTGTTTTTTTTTTGTGACAGTTCAATAAAATAAACTATAAATAGTAATAACGTATGATTCACAACATGATAGAGGATCTGAATGTAATGAAACTCGAAAACATAGATACTGAGAAAAATTATTGTGTCATTTTGGTCACACCAGATATTGCACATTGCCATCTAAATATGCATCTACACATTATTGATACCTAGTAATGACCCAACATGTAGGAAATGTGGGACGGACTTTGAGTCATCTCCTCACATTTTGTTGGAATGTCCAGGTCTAAGCCAAATCAGGCATCGTTATCTTGAGAAACATTTATTTATTTGTTTATTATTTATTTACTTATTGATTTATTTAATTATTTATTTACATATGTATTTTCTTGTTTATTTGTTTATTATTTATTTATTTATTATTTATTTAAGTATTTATTTACATACCTATGTATTTATTTGTTTATTATTGATTTATTTACTTATTTTTATTTACTAATTTATTTATTTTTTATTTACATATTTATTTACTTGTTTATATGTTTATTATTTATGTAATTATTTATTTACATGTGTGTTTACTTGTTAATTTGTTTATTATTTATCTATTTACTTATTTTATTTACTTACTTATTTATTTAATTATTTATTTACATATATATTTACTTGTTTATTTGTTTATTATTTATTTAATTATTTATTTACATATTTACTTATTTGTTTATTATTGATTTATTTACTTATTTTTATTTAGTAATTTATTTATATAATTTTTTATTTACATATATATTTACTTGTTTATTTGTTTATTATTTATTTATTATTTATTTAATTATTTATTTACATATTTACTTATTTGTTTATTATTGATTTATTTACTTATTTTTATTTAGTAATTTATTTATTTAATTTTTATTTACATATATATTTACTTGTTTATTTGTTTATTATTTATTTATTATTTATTTAATTATTTATTTACATATTTACTTGTTTGTTTATTATTGATTTATTTACTTATTTTTAATTAGTAATTTATTAATTTAATTTTTATTTACATATATATTTACTTGTTTATTTGTTTATAATTTATTTATTATTTATTTAATTATTTATTTACATATTCACTTATTTGTTTATTATTGATTTATTTATTTATTTTTATTTAGTAATTAATTTATTTAATTTTTTATTTACATATTTATTTACTTGTTTATATGTTTATTATTTATTTACATATTTACTTATTTGTGTATTATTGATTTATTTACTTATTTTTATTTAGTAATTTATTTATTTAATTTTTCCATTTACATATTTATTTACTTGTTTATATGTTTATTATTTATTTACAAATGTATTTACTATTTTAATTTTATTTACTTATTTATTTAATTATTTATTTATATATGTCTTTACTTGTTTATTTGTTTATTATTTATCTATTTACTTATTTTGTTTACTTATTTATTTATTTAATATTTATTTACATATGTATTTACTTATTTGTTTATTATTTACTCATTTATTAATTATATTTACTTATTTATTTATTTAATTATTTATTCACATATGTGTTTACTTGTTTATTTGTTTATTATTTATCTATTTATTTATTTTATTTACTTATTTATTTATTCAAGTATTTATTTACATGTGTATTTACTTTACTGTTTACTTTATTGTTTGTTTATTTTTATTTATTTTTTTATTGTTCAATATGCACTTTCAACGTTTATAAACACTGATTAACTTTACAACCTCTTTACTGTGTTAATGTTTTATGAAATTACCTGGTTGACAGGTTACAAAGTGTTATTGTAGAAACATATCACAGCCATAACCAAATTACACAGCAATTCTACCTACGCATAACACATCACAAACTCCAATCACAACTACAGCAACATAGACACCGACATGAAAATAATACACATCCAGCCAAGAAACCAGAAACTTGACACTCTAGAACAATATGAAATTTACAAACATACAAAAACACACTTTCAGAGCGTCCTGAATAGTTAACTGAATTTCAAAAAACACAACCTTTCGACACAATCATGAACGCACCCCTCCACAACAGGAAACCAAAAGATAGCACGACTTTGGAGAATGACGGATAACACTTCGAAACTAGTCGGTCAGGTAATTTTCTAATAAGTTAACACAGTAAAGAAGTTATAAAGTTAATCAGTGTTTATTTATTTACTTAATCTCGTGGATTTAAAGCCATTAGTTCTTCTCTATCACACCATCAGAATACAAATGGACATATAAAAAAAAAAACAAATGCAGAGAGAAGAATGTACAGGGTGTTTCCGGGGTGGCGTTACAAACTTTCAGGGTTGATGGGGAAGGGCACATGTATCAATTTGAGATAAGGAACTCTGGTCCGGAAATGACCGAGTCGAAAGTTACAAGCAAAAATAGTTGTGTGGAAATGAAATCATTTTATTCCTCGGTACACCTTATTTATGTGTATTTATCTGTACATCTTACACATACTGTATTCATCTGACGTTGTTTACGTTGTCTACTTACAGTATTCCATTCAGTGCGCTGTCTGAGGGATGGGGACAGGAAACTACACTAAAGCAATGCAGATAGCGTAATGTGTAACGGACATGGTCGGTCCTGATATGCACGTCTGTAGACAGCAGTGTATGTGTACAAGTTGCAGTGTCCAGTCGATCAGTCCTAGTGAAATGGAGGAGTACACGAGAGCGGAATAAGCAGACCTGATTTTCGAATACGGTTGAGCCAATGGGAACAGTAGACAAGCTCTCAGATTGTATTGGGGCAAGTACCCACGTAGGAGACATCAGACCCATACCATCTTTCCACGACTGTTCCAAAGTTTAAGGGAAGGAGGGCACGTGGTGCCAAATTACAATTCCATTTCCACACAACAATTTTTGCTTATAACTTTCGACTCAGTCATTTCAGGACCATGATTCCTTATCTCAAATTGATACATATGCCCTTCGCCATCATTCCTGAAAGTTTGTAACACCAGCCTGGAAACACCCTGTATAAGAAATGGAAATAAAATTGCAAATAGGAATACAAAAAATTCAAATGTAAGAATTTAAAAGAAGAGGAGTAAAAAAAAAAATACATGTAGAATGAGACCACATTAGACACAAAAAAGTAAGTACGTATTAATACACTAGACTATATTGACAGCCTAATATATTAAAGATTAAATAAAATGACAAATATGTAAAAATAAGTGGTTGTGCAAATTTCAAGAGACTGTTGTCTCCTATGGAATTTCAGGAAATTAAACTCAGTAACATCGCAATGCTGGTGTCGCAGTGTGGTCTGCTGAGTTGTTTTCCAGCTCAATAGGTCATTTGTACCTAAGTGCTACAGTTGAAATATACATCCTTAAATCATAACAATGTCTCTGATTGAGGTTTTGGCTGATATATACATCTATTATCAGGCAGTACATCTCACTTGACGATATGTCAGAGGAAGAACAATATTGTTTGTATGCATCTAAAGTCTGATTAGTGTAATATGTAGCTAATCGGCGATGTGCGCAATGGAGGGGGAAGGGAACTGGCCACTCTATCCCATTATCTCCTGGCCTAGTTGCCTCACAATTGGTGCCTTGTTGGTATCACTTGTGAGGTTCAGACCTTTCTTCGGACAGTTCACTAAACAACAAGAAATCATAAGAAAAAGAAGAAAAAGAGAATACACCAGATATTTTAATTTGCACACAACTGGCATTTTTACATCCATACAAGTAGTAGAACACCGAAAGAAATAATCGGTAAGGGCCATATTCATAGACATTCTTAGCGCGGGCTTCCGGTGGATGATCAGCGAACTAACGTTTTCCGTATTCATAAACCAGTGTCAGCGATATGATATGATATGAATCCTGTACAAGTAACCAGTCGATAGCCGGGGCTAGTTTAGCACGCTCGTAGCGCGGGCTAGCGAAATGTCTACGAATAGCACACTAATAGTCTTGATACCGATAGTCCCACGCCACACCATACAGTGTAGTGCTCGCTGTTTGTTTCTTGTCAAAATTCGGGTCGGCCGCTTATTCTATAAAGTCGCGAGTGGCTGAGTAGAGCGGCTGTAATCTGAGGTCTCGCGAACCTATTACACAACTTTAATGAGAGCGGCGCTAATCCAGGACACAGCCAGGCGGCAACCCCACAAGAAGCCGCAACAACCCTCCGCACGCACGCGCACACACGTGTCTAAACAGTGTTCTCTTGTGCCAACACACCCCAGCTGCGCTACTGGGCTTTGCGCTCTGGGGATACGGAGTTCGGTCCCCGAACGCGATTATCGTACCTTAGAACTTCATTCTCTTCACCTTCTTCACCACCACCAGTCACAACAATAGTAGGCCTAATCATAATGCTACGGTGCGCGGTGAAGAAGGCATAAGTCTCAATTGAGTAGACAAAAGCTGATTTTGAAATGAGGACCAGAACCATTATGATGAGCTGGACAATCTGAAGCTTTACTTATACAGTAGTGGCAAAAAAAAAAACCGGACCGACGGAATAATCAAAGTCCCCGAAATGAGCCACTGCGCATGCCACGCCCGCATTCACAAGATAGCGAGTAATCTATTGGAATTGTTGTAGTTTCGACTGCTGACGTAGCCCATTTCGAAAGCCATTAGAAAATAAGCTGGTAAAATTCATGTTCTGAGAATAATAAGTTAATTAAGTAGTAAAATATCGCTGCAATCGAAAAGTATTGGGAATAAATTTGAATAAGGAACAAAAAATAGTTTCCTTCCCAGGCAGGATTCGAACCACGAAAGTCTTAGTTACCAGTATTTCATGCTCTGGAATGAACAAGGCTCTGAAATCAGCTACAAGGGTCGGTCCGGTTTTTTTGCCACTACTGTACATCAATTGAAAGTTAGAATTTATAAAACACTTATATTACCGGTTGTTCTGTATGGCTGTGAAACTTGGACTCTCACTTTGAGAGAGGAACAGAGATTGAGGGTTTTTGAGAATAAGGTTCTTAGGAAAATATTTGGGGCTAAGAGGGATGACGTTACAGGAGAAAGGAGAAAGTTACACAACGCAGAGCTGCACGCATTGTAGTCTTCACCTGACATAATTAGGAACATTAAATCCAGACGTTTCAGATGGGCAGGGCATGTAGCACGTATGGGCGAATCCAGAAATGCATATAGAGTGTTAGTTGGGAGGCCAGAGGGGAAAAAGACCTTTGGGGAGGCCGAGACGTAGATGGGAGAATAATATTAAAATGGATTTGAGGGAGGTGGGATATGATGGTAGAGACTGGATTGGTCTTGCTCAGGATAGGGACCGATGACGAGCTTATGTGAGAGCGGGAATGAACCTCCGGGTTCCGTAAAAAGCCACTAAGTAAGTAAGTGACTGTACATCAATATGAAACAGGATAGATTATAATTGAATTGGTCATTGTTGAAAGACACAAAATGAATTCTTGACGAAATAGACATTTTGATGGATATTTTAGGTTTTCTTTGTGGATTTAATAAAAGACGAAACGAACCATTCTTAAACAATTTCAAGGGAAAAATTATTCCAGGGGTAGCTCAGTCGGTTAGAGCCTTGGTGAGTTCAGCTAAAGGTCCCGGGTTCGATACCCGGCCCCGGAACATTTTTTCCCCTGAAATTGTTCAATCTGCTTCACAGGGAGCTTTGCCTAGATTTGCAAACCCATTCTTACTTTGTAACGTACAAGAGAACCATCCTAGGTCGTGATGCTTGAATTTAATAAAAATGTACATTTAAGCTAATTTTCGTTCGTTAAGAAACGAGTTGATATTTGTTTGTTTCGCTTTTTTCTCGTTCACGAAATAAGACTTGAAAATCGATGCTACTTATGCCGCTTTTTGCGCGCACTCGGGTCCTCATAGCTCCGCGACAACGTAACACAGCTCCCACATTAATGCTCCAGTCTATTTTAATTTTCTCTTAACTCACATTAATACAGTTCTCTTGCTGAAATACAAATTCAATTTGAATTTAAAATGTGTATTAACTTTGTGACTCACCTTACATGTGACTAAATTCTAGCTTTTTCTGAAATCGTTATAACATGTAATTTGAAAGGGTTATTCTTGAGATATTTCAAACAAGAAAGATTAGTACCATAATGCTAGTTTTTGTTTTCTCTTCGAGATAAAAATAGTTTTATATCAAACATTTCATAACGTGTTTTGGAAAAGCCATTGATTCAATTCCCAATATTCTTAGTCAATTTAAGAAAGCAGTGTATTATGATAATAAATAATTGAAAAAAAAATAGTTTTCGATTGTCTACTTTTCTAGCGTTAGTAGATAAAAGCACGTGTGTTCATTTCGTCCAGAGCATATTCTGTGTTTAGGTAACGAGAGCTAGAAATGGAGCCTACATGTGTCTTGGGCACTGTGACGATTGCTTCCTCAATCCTTCAACTGCAACTGACATAATTTTCATTGAGATGTTTACTGTAGGTTATCATTGAAATGTATACCAGTACTACGTTAAAATCCAACAGTAACTTATGTATTTTTTAATATTGTTGAATTGTAATATAATGTACATTTTAATGATTCAAAAGAAAAACACAGTTACTTTTATGACTAGTGAATACAAATATCTTTACTATTACTGTAGTAGATATATAACGCTAGTCTGCTATGAAATTACTGCCTTCAAAGTGTGAATGTTTTTAGGGTATTTTTGGCATGCTGAAGTCAAATTCGAAGCCAGAAAGTTCCTATCACGTACCATTTTTTTTTTTTTGTTATTTTAATTTTCTTATAATATATTACGACAATTTATAGCGTTATTATTTAAACTATAATACTTTAACAACTGCAGTTTTAGTATGTTAAGAAATGAAAACCAAATGTATTAAACATATTTTTAAGATGTTTATATTGAAAATCAAGGATAACAGATGTTTCTCAGCAGTTAGAGGGTGCAAGCGTATAAGGAAGTTAGGGTGAAATAGCGTGCAGCCTTGCCATCATCTTTATTTGTGGGAGATAGAAATGTCAGCCATACCTTGGTGAGAGATTCAACTCAACTCGTCTAGTTTCTCTCACATTTCAATAGTCTGTGTTTCACCTGGAAACGAAACGAAATCAGTTTTTGAAACTTTATTGTGGAGTAGAAAGTTGAGAGTTTTTAGTTCAGTAAGAAAGTATTTACCATGTCGCATCGAGAATGTATAAATAATCCAGACCATTTTTGTTATATAACTTATATAAAATATACCCATTGCTTAAGCAGAGGCGTAATTTTACAGATTTTATGAAAAAGTCTTATCTTGCTTATTTTGGAATCAAACTTGGAGATCAAAGTAAAGCTTGGGCAACACACAAAGTATGTAGAGTACGCATTGAAGAACTTCATCATTGGATCAACGGCAGAAGACTGTTGCTATCTTTTGGAGTACCTAAGGTTTGGACAGAGCAGTCGAACCATAGTAATGACTGCTACTTCTGTTCGTGTGATGTGAAGGGGTACGATTCTAAAAATAAAAAGCAAATCGTGTACCCAGTTATTCGGTCATCCATTTTACCTGTACCCCATGGGCCTGATGTATCAATCACTGTGCGACTAGAAAATCTTGAATAGTTTTCATCTGAGTCTGATGTAGTGGTGAGGGAAATTGTGACGGGTGACAGTGACTATCTACCAGAGTCGGGTGCTGCAGAACGTGGCTTTAAATAAGGAAAGAGACTGTTTCAGTACATATGTGAAAAATTTCCACTACTATCTGAAGCAAATTAAAAGAAGATATATTTAATGGTCCTGACAAAATAAAACAGATGTCTGATGCAGTATTTAAAAATACTGTGGATGAAAAGGGGAAAGCAGCATGGATATCTTTCTGTGAATTTGTTTTAAAATTTCTTGGTAACAACAAGGGTCCTAATTACCAAAACATTGTGGGTAACATGCTCGAAGCATACAAGGAACTTGGTTGCAACATGAGTATCAAAATTCATTTTCTGTTTTCTCACCTAGATTATTTCCTCGAAAATCTAGGATTTTTGAGCGAAGAGCAAGGTGAACAATTTCACAAAGATCTGCAGGAGTTCGAAAGGAGATAACCCGGGACGAAGGAGCATCAGTATGCATCCTCAGTATTGTTGGATGTTAAAGCATAAATATCTGAAGACAAAAATAAAAGAAAGAGAAGCAGGAGGACTTCCTCAACTAAGAAGCAAGTGGTGTAATTTTTTGTGTGATACATTATGCTAATTTATACTCCAATAGTGAAGTAAACAAGACAAAACAAAGCAAAAACACTCTAGTGACATGTATGAACAACCATACACATAATTGCAGCAAGTTGTGTGTTTTAAATATTGCTTTTGCATTTAATATAAAAAAGTGAAATGAAAAAGTTTGTGATGAAATTCACGGAAGTATACAATACATTTAAAGTGATTTTGCAAACAAACCTGACGTGATAGGAGTAAGCGGATTGAAAATTCGAATTCAGCACATCGACATTATATAAAATCACATTCTTTACTTTAGGTAACAAACGCAAAGTTGAAATTCGCAGGCTAGTGTAATCATTTCTGGTAGATAGGTCCTAAATTAGAAGTGTGCAGACACGTATATATTATACCTACTTACTTACTGGCTTCTAAGGAGGTTCATTGCCGCCCCCACATAAGCGCGCCATTGGTCCCTATCGTCAGCAAGATTAATCCAGTCTCTATCATCATATCCCACCTCCTTCAAATCCATTTTAATATTAGGCTGTCTTCCCATCTACGTCTCGGCCTCCCCAAAGATCTTTTCTCCTCCGGCCTCCCAACTAACACTCTATATGCATTTCTGGATTCGCCGATACGCGCTACAAGCCCTGCCCATCTCAAACGTCTGTATTTAATGTTCCTAATTATGTCAGGTGAAGAATACAATGCGTGCAATTCTGTGTCGTGTAACTTTTTCCATTCTCCTGTAACTTCATCCCTCTTAGCCCAAAATATTTTCCTAAGCACATTATTCTCAAACACCCTTAGCCTATGTTCCTCTCTCAAAGTGAGAGTCCAAGTTTCGTAATCATACAGAACAACCGGTAATATAACTGTTTTATAAATTATAACTTTCAGATTTTTTGGCAACAGACTGGATGATAAAAGCTTCTCAACCGAATAATAACAGGCATTTCCCATATTTATTCTGTGTTTAAGTTCCTCCCGAGTATCATTATATGATAAGGTTACGTAAATAAGTATAAGTAGATATAGGCCTACCTCTCTTAGAAAGAAATGGGGGGGGCAATTAGATAATTTATTATGTAGGTAAGTAATTATTCCTTTTATTAGGCATGTATAGATGTATGGAAACAGGTTGATATAAATTTACGCAGATAAGTGGTTAAGGGGTATATGTAGTAGAATAGAGATAGATACAGGAATACAAATACATAGATAGATGTAGGTGGATATAGGAAAGTAAGCATTCCTGGCAGGCAGGTAGGTAGACAGACAGACGTTCAGATTGGAATGGCCATTCTTCCTTAGGGAAAAAAGAAGACGGACGCCTGAAACTGTATAAACCCAGTTAAAACCGAATGTAATGCAATTAAACTTTATCTCACGAGGGGTGGTACAATCACTGTGAAGGGGTGACATATAGAGAGCCTTGGAAAGCTTTGTCTTCCGTACACCTGAATCAAGAAAGAACGGGGAAGGTGGGGAAGAGACGTAATTGGTTCATGGATAATCAAGCCGGTGCATAAAACGACAATCTGGTTTATTTTGTTGCAGGTTAAACAACCACCACGACCGGGCGGTCTACGCGGAGGTGAGGGGCGCCGTGACCATCGCCCCCGCGCCCCCAGTAATCCACTCTGGTGACCAGACATCAGTCTCCAGGTAAGCTTGCCCCTCGAATTGCTCTCTCGCCTCGTGTAAAAGTGATCCCATTATTTCAGTTTGAATAATTCAGGGAATGGAGATAGACAAGTAGAGAGTAGTGCTTTTTGTGTGTAGCATTGTGCCATTACGCTGCTTGAATGGAGCCTCCGCCTCCCGGGGCCGACGCTGTAGCAGTGGCGTATCCCCCTCCTTTAATCTTCGCCTCTCTCCCCCACACTCGTCCCCATTTCATTATGGAAGCTTAATTTTGCCCTCGGGCAGCAAGTAAGCCACCGTGTAGGACAGTTTCTTTTTTTTCCTACTATGCAAAACATTGTCTAGAACAGAACTTAACATTGTATGATATACAGGGTGTTTCACCTTAATGGTTGCATAAATACATTGCATAAATATAATTTTAGGTACATTGTGGTTCCGATAAGAAGAGTGATATTAGCATAAGTGAAAATTCCGTCAATAGCTTAAGGAATTTTACTGGAAGCAAGTAAAGAGATAGGTTTGGAAGTAAATCCCGAAAAGACAAAGTATATGATTATGTCTCGTGACGGGAATATTGTACGAAATGGAAATATAAAAATTGTAAATTTATGTTTTGAAGAGGTGGAGAAGTTCAAATATCTTGGAGCAACAGTAACAAATATAAAGGATACTCGGGAGGAAATTAAACACAGAATAAATATGGGAAATGCTTGTTATTATTCTGTTGAGAAACTTTTATCATCCAGTCTGCTGTCAAAAAATCTGAAAGTT
Source organism: Periplaneta americana (assembly GCA_025594305.2). NCBI lineage: Eukaryota > Metazoa > Arthropoda > Insecta > Blattodea > Blattidae > Periplaneta > Periplaneta americana. The sequence goes on from JAJSOF020000013.1 coordinate 149,617,381, forward strand.
AGAATTTATAAAACAGTTATATTACCGGTTGTTCTGTATGGTTGTGAAACTTGGACTCTCACTTTGAGAGAGGAACATAGGTTAAGGGTGTTTGAGAATAAGGTGCTTAGGAAAATATTGGGGGCTAAGAGGGATGAAGTTACAGGAGAATGGAGAAAGTTACACAACACAGAACTGCACGCATTGTATTCTTCACCTGACATAATTAGGACCATAAATCCAGGCGTTTGAGATGGGCAGGGCATGTAGCACGTATGGACGAATCCAGAAATGCATATAGAGCGTTAGCTGGGAGGCCAGAAGGAAAAAGACCTTTAGGGAGGCCGAGACGTAGATGGGAAGATAATATTAAAATGGATTTGAGGGAGGTGGGATATGATGATAGAGACTGGATTAATCTTTCTCAGGATAGGGACTGATGGCGGGCTTATGCGAGGGCGGCAATGAACCTCCGGGTTCCTTAAAAGCCAGTAAGTAAGTTAGTTAGGTAGTTAGTTAGTTAGTTAGTTAGTTAGTTAGTTAGTTAGTTAGATAGTTAGTTAGTTAGTTAGTTAGTTAGTTAGTTAGTTAGTTAGTTAGTTAGTTAGTTAGTTAGTTAGTTAGTTAGTTAGTTAGTTAGTTAGTTAGTTAGTTAGTTAGTTAGTTAGTTAGTTAGTTATTAAACGTTATAGGTATGTTGACGAACATTTTCGCTCGAATGTGGTGCATCTTCAGGTTCTACAGTTCGTAATCATGCTAGTAGTTAACAATTTAAATGTACATATAACAGAAATAATTGCACTTATACAGTGAACATAATTTGTATTACTATTTATCCATTCTTGAGAAGAAGAGCTAAAAAGTACATTATATGACATTTATGTCTAAAAACATTAAATCTAGAAAACACGCAGAAAAGTAATCAAAAGCGAAAATAGGGTATTTCTAATTTTGTGCCTTTCTGTTGGCCCACTGTACTTACCGTACATTATTTTGATCAATGTTAAAGCCAAGACAAGACGAGACATATAATGTACATTTCATTTTGAAATATAATTCTACTTTCCAGCAGGAATGAAATCACCGTGTTGGACAATGCTATTCAAAATGTTTTTCTATGCTCAATACTCAGGCTTACTTACTTACTTACTTACTTACTTACTTACTTACAAATGGCTTTTAATGGAACCCCAAGGTTCATTGCCGCCCTCACATAAGCCCGCCATCGGTCCCTATCCTGAGCAAGATTAATCCAGTCTCTATCATCATATCCCACCTCCCTCAAATCCATTATTGTAGGGATTCGTAACAAGCTGTTTTTTACGGTGATGGGTTGTTAGCCCTTCGCTCAATACTCAGGCTAGAACATTCAATTACTTACTGAGTAATTCACTTAAGGAGATTAGTCTTGGATAATTTATAGATTATTGTGCGAAGAATATTGACAGAAATTGAATTTATATTTTAATAATTAATTAGTAGTTTGTCAAAATAATTTTAGTTATGTTAAATTGTGTAACAAAAACAAATCGAACAAAGAGCTTTGGGAAAATATTCGCTATGGAACAAGCTTTTAGGGATGAAAGCTTTTGTGTTTGTATATAATAAAGTTTGAATAGGCCGTAAATGCTTATCTGTTTTTATATAAAGTATTATAATATATTAATTTATTACATGAACGTTTTATATACCCATTATCGGTTAAAATGATTGTGACATAAAATACTAAGTAAAAACACTTGAAAACAGTTAATTAAAACATTATCCCTTGATGATGTATAGTATAAATACTTGACTATTAAACATTGTGATTAAGTCGATGCTTTCTGTTGTGACTATGTCAAATAGAATAAACCAATTTTTAAGTATCAAGTCACAACAGAAAGCATCGACTTAATCACAATGTTGAATAATCAACTATGTATACTATATCATCAAGGGATAATGTTTTAATTAACTGTTTTCAAGTGTTTTTACTTAGTATTTTATGTCACAATCATTTTAACCGATAATGGGTATATAACTATAAGTTTTTTATGCACACATATAATGGTTATGTTCAACATTACGTGTATCCATTTTGGCAGTGCTAACATGCAGTATCTTTTCTAACATCTGAAGATGGCACACACAAGTGCCGAAAACGTTCATGTAATAAATTAATATATTATAATACTTTATATAAAAACAGATAACCATTGACGGCCTATTCAAACTTTATTATATTGTAACTTGCTTAACGGAAAAACTTGTAACAAGATGAAATTTTGTGTTTGTGTTTTCGTTCCGAGAAATGCCAAGAAGGTGTGGAAAATGATTCAAGATAAGGACGTCCAATTGCAGGTCGGAACGAGAGACAATCAAAGGTGCAATTTGAACTCCATCAGAGACTTTGATACGTTAGCACATGATTTCCTTGCGAATAGGGATATCATAAGTCTACGCGAGATACTAGTGCAAGATATAGGTTAGAGAAAGTCTGTACACATCTTGCTGCTGTCAGTTTAACAGATCAATGCCATACCGTATTGAGAACGTCAATGAATTTATTGAAACTGCTTGAAGAAACAAAACTTATTTTAACAAAAGTTTCAGTCGATGAAATCTGATGGCATTAGTTCAATTCCGGAGCTAAGGGCACATTGAAAAGCCGAGTCTTATAATTTAATAATAATAATAATAATAATAATAATAATAATAATAATAATAATAATAATAATAATAATAATATTTAATTTAATAATATTAAATTTAATAATAATAATGAAAATACTAAAGAAAGTTTTCAATGGGCGCTTAATAATACGCTTTGGGAAGACCGAGACGTAGATGGGAGAGTAATATAAAATGGATTTGAGTGAGATGGGATAATTGGTAGAGACTGGATTAATCTTGCTCAGGATAGGGACCAATGGCGGGCTTATGTGAGGGCGGCAATGCACCTCCGGGTTCCTTAAAAGCCATTTGTAAGTAATAATAATAATAATAATAATAATAATAATAATAATAATAATGACAATAATTTATTGATAGAACAAAGATACATTTTGTTTTTTTTTTATAAAAATATCTGTAGCACCCCCAGAAAGAGTACATACTCGTGCTGAATCAGTACATTTTGCCAACAGACTTCTCATTAGAACACTGTTCTTTTACCTACGTAAATGTGTTGTATGTATGTACGTATGTATGTATGTATGTATGTATGTATGTATGTATGTATGTATGTATGTATGTATGTATGTATGTATGTAGGTAGGTATGTATGTAATTACGAACGTCCATATCCATTCTGATATAAGAAAGTAAGGTCAAAAGTGTAAAATGAGGTTAAAAAATAGACTTTGAGATACTATCGGCAATGAATTACAATCATAGATTTTTGTTGTCGTGGATTTTCCTTGCATAAAACATCCTGATGCAGCCACACCCAAACGAATTGATAATAGGCCGTGATGAATTGCGCCACAGACAAACTTAATTTCGTAGATTGAGTAAATCGAATTACCACGTGACCTAGAAGAGCGGTACGATACTTACATAACAGGGGATTTCCCATCCTTTTTTCCGTTTGAAGGCGTTTTGTAATTAAGGTAATGAAAATAAAAAAAAATCGAGTTCAATAAAATATTTTGTAGGAATGTTTGTACATGTTTTATAATTTTCTTTAATACTTGTGAATGTCTATTTATGTGTCTAATTCTGCCTGTTTGCGTGTGTAATTCTCCGTATATCCTCATTTGAAAATGAACTTTCGATCACCTAACTGCAGCAAATCTCAAGAAATTCGTGCCTTAATCTAAGATCTTAATACTCATCTAAATTTTGTCTTTTCAGAATGATATTAGTAAATCTTTCGCTTGGATCCCATACAATATGTGACCTTCCAGAATCTCCAGTTTGTCTCTTGTCTAAAGACTAAGGTAATATTTATTCCTACTGTAATATTCATATTAACTCTTACTGTGACAATTAAACTGATTGTGTTTTGGAATCTATGTGGTAACTCTTATTGTAAAAACCCCAACCCATAGGTAGGCCACTTTGTTGATTTCTATTTTCATTGCAATCTCTGTCCTAAAATATCCGTTCATTGTTTTGTTTATAAGAATATCCATAACTCTTATTTTAAAGCCTTAATGCCATTAGAAATATTTCATTCCACAATTTTAATAACAGAATCTCCAGAGGAACTTTTGTGTAACTAAGTCAAGTGATAGGTCTGTTCATTTTTCCAGAATTTTCATTGCAACTCTTGTCCTTACAACTCAATTCAGCATCTTGTCTTCTAGAATCTCCAGTGGAACTTCTTTCTCACAAGGCCATACGATATTTATTCTTCCAGAATGTCCATTGTAATTCCTGTCCTAACAGTTCTTTTTAATATCTTGTCTTCTACAATCTCCAGGAGAACTTATGTTTAACAAATTCATGTGATATTAATTCTTCTGTAAATATTAAGTTTAACTCTTGCTCTGAAAATTCTATATCATACTTCGTTTTCTGTAGTTTCGAGAGGAACTTGTATCTAACAAAGCCATGCAATTTTTGTTCTGCAGGATATCTATTGTAATTCTTGTTCTAAGAAATCAAATCAAAGTATTGTCTTCTGGCATCTGCATAGTAAATATTTTTTAATAAATCCAAGCTATATTTATTTCTTCAGGATATCCATTGTAACTCTTGTTGTAGAAACTCTGTTCCATATTTATCCACACGGTTACTCTTTGCCTAAAAATTTCAACCTTAAATTTTACTTTCGGAATATCTACAGTAACTCTTCCTTCCGAAATTTTTATCAATCTCAATAGCTCCAATTGATATTATTTCCTTGTAGAATCCCCATTGTAATTTTCTTCTGCACTGTTCCATCCATTACTTTACCTCTAGAATTTGCATGGTAACTAATAGATGTTTCTATTTTTTACTTTCATGATAACTCTTATCTTAACAACCAATAAAATCCCAAAGATATTCTAGTTTTACATTATAACTTACTTACTTACAAATGGCTTTTAAGGAACCCGGAGGTTCATTGCCGCCCTCACATAAGCCCGCCATCAGTCCCTATCCTGTGCAAGATTAATCAAGTCTCTATCATCATATCCCACCTCCTTCAAATCCATTTTAATATTATCCTCCCATCTACGTATCCGTCTACCCAAAGGTCTTTTACCCTCCGGCTTCCCAACTAAGACTTTATATGCATTTCTGGATTCGTCCATACGTGCTACATGCCCTGCCCATCTCAAACGTCTGGATTTAATGTTCCTAATTATGTCAGGTGAAGAATGCAATGCGTGCAGTTCTGCGTTGTGTATCTTTCTCCATTCTCCTGTAACTTCATCCCTTTTAGTCCAAAATATTTTCCTAAGAACCTTATTCTCAAACACCCTTAACCTATGTTCCTCTCTCAAAGTGAGAGTCCAAGTTTCACAACCCTACAGAACAACCGGTAATATGAATGTTTATAAATTCTAACTTTAAATTTTTTTGAGAGCAAACTAGATGACAAAAGTTTCTCAACCGAATAATAACACGCATTTCCCATATTTATTCTGCATTTAATTTCCTCTCGAGTGTCATTTATATTTGTTACTGTTGCTCCAAAATATTTGAATTTCTACCTCTTGAAAGGATAAATCTCAAATTTTTAGTTCAGTTTTGCATGATGTTTCAATTTCCCTCAGTTGTTTGTGAAATTCATGACAACGCTTGTTCTAACAGACTGTGCCTTGTCAAAGCGCTTCAGGGTCGTTGCCTTTGGCTAAGAAGGTTTGAGTAGTACATTTTTCATAGTTTACGCTGAGACTAGACTTTAAACATTAATTATGAGAAAGAAAAATGATTAAGCCATAAATAACATCTTCCAAAGTAGACATAAATGTACAAAAAGCACACTCCCTGAATCCACAGATCTGTGAGTCTACGGCGTCATATTTAACATGACGTCATAAAAGTCACATAAAGTACCGTGAAATGCTTTTATGTCTGTTTGCTGGAGATGTCGGAAAAAAAAGTATGTTCTTTTCGTATTCGAGATTCATTGCCGTCTTCACCTCACACGCTAGGAAATAAAATTTCCTGATCATTTTTCACTTGGACTCTTTCGAGTTTTGAAACAGAAATTGTCTGAATATTCTTCATTCTGGTGTGTGCAGCGGTTAGGACGTGGAGTCCACGCTGTCTAGGAGATACATTGGTGGATTTGAGCCCCAATGGCATGGTATAGATTCATTTCCCTTCTACTGGGTGTTCATTTCAAAGCGTGTCATGACGTCACTATTGTGAGTCGGCGATTTGAAGCGAGTTTCAGCGTTTATGTCAGAGAAGTTGCCTATTAATCAAGGCGTTTATTCTGAACTTGTGAACGTGTATGGTATAACTTGAATGTCGTAGCAACAGATGGCAGTCTGTAAAGTCTGTGTGCTACCATAACCTATTTCGAACTGTGTTTTGCGCGGGCAAGTCGTATGCAGGGTATTTGTTATCATCGGTTGCGTACGGCAACATTCCACAATACAAATCAAACGCTCCGTGTCCGTGTTGACCGTCGAAGTTAATGTCAACAAATACGTAAGTAATCGTCTTAACCATCTCCCCATATCCCGACAGTAAGAAAAAAAAACTCACCTCAGTACGTGTTTCCAAACAGTTCATATTCCTGCCACTACAGGCGTTACCGTACGTATCGGTAAGTACTCTTCGGAATGAACGCCGTACTTGCTAGGCAACTTCTCTGACACATAGGTAATACGCTTCTGCGGAAATGTAGGAAGATTGAATTCTATAGGCTTATTGACTAGCCACATGACGACATACAGCGAGCCATGACACACTTTGAACTGAACACCCAGTATATGGAATGGGTGCTTTACTTGTTCATCGTAGTTATTGGGTTGTTTTATAAGTGTGTCCTTATGCCGTATCTGAATGAAATGAATATGATAATGCCGGTGAAATGAGTCCGGAGTCTATCACCGATAGTTACACAGCATTTTCTCTTTATTGGGTTGAGGGAAACCCCGGAAAAAACCTCAACTATGTAACTTGCCCCAACATTTTTACAATACTTATTGCATTGAAAATATAAATTAATTATTGGACCTTGCATCCAAAAGCGGACATATCAATGATTTACTTTTTTCAGGAAACAAGAAAAACTGAAGTAAAAGTCTGAAAAACATTTGAGAGATCTGGTTTCTTCATACTAAACGAATGTCTTCTCTCTCAAGTACTTTAATGGTAAAGTGATAGACCAAATTGGATTTGTTCATTTTGGAGTTAATAATTTTTTTCTAGTTTTGATTGGAAAGTCCGTTAATATTTCGGTTATAATTTTATAACATATATTAATTTTTACCCCTGATTAACTTTACAACTTCTTTACCGTTTTAACTTTTTAGAAAATTACCTGGCTGACTAGTTTCTAAGTGATATCCATCATTGTCCAAAGTCTAGTGAAGATCCCGCGCTTTCTTATGGTTTCTTGTTATGGTGGGGTGTGTTTATGATCGTGTCGAAAAGGGTGTTTGTTCTGAAATTGAGTTGAGTGTTCAGGATGTGCTGAGGTTGTGTTTTTTTATGTTTGTAAATTTCATATTGTTCTAGAGTGTCAAGTTTCTGGTTTTTTGGCTGGATATGTAATATTTTCATGTCAGTGTCTATGTTGCTGTAGTTGTGATTGGAGTTTATGATGTGTTCTGCGTAGGTTGAATTGTTGTGTAGTTTGGTTATGGTTGTGATGTGTTCCTTGTAACGTGTTTGAAATGATCTTCCAATCTGTCCAATGTAGAAGTCGTTGCAATTGTTGTATGATAATAAATTCAAGACAAAAATTGTTCCGGAACCGGATATGGATCCCGAAACAATTTTTCCCTTGAATTTATTCAAGTCCGCTTCACAAGGAGCTGAAAGCTAGATTTGCATGTTGTATGATAGTTTTTATACTCCTTTTAAGTTTTTTTTTTCCATATAATAAAACCATGAATTTATTTAATATATTTTTTGATACATTCTCTCTAAAACAGTTGCCTTTCGGTGTATTATCAGTCAGAAAACTGAACTTTAGCGACCTAAGCCGCTAAAATCGTCATAGCAACTCTTTAGCGGACTTTTAAACAAAAGAATTGATTAATTGATTCAATATGTTATTTTCTACTAAATTGTTATATATTTTATCCATGACCATAACGAAAAACATGCCTTTACTAAATACTTTTGCGTGTGTAAAGTAGGCTATTATTCAACATTACTTTATTCCACTAGTGAGATAAAGACTTTACCTCACAGTTCATTAGTATTTTCCTAGTACCCGGGTACACACGTATACATTTCCATTGAACTATTACTCAAGAAGTTAATATATCAGTTACTAGATATCACTACCTCTACTTCTTTATTACCATTTCTTAAATATACATACACTCAATCTCCTTCTCTTTTCTTTATCTGCTACGTCGTAATTTGTACATTACATCCATATCTAATATGCATCTTTTTAAAATTTTGTAATAATTTACCTTTTGGGATGCGAGGAGACTTGAACCTACGAAGTTGGGTTTATAGGATTTTAAAACAACACGCGTTAGCCAACTGAGCTAAACAGACACGATGATTAATTAAGTTTTAATATTCCTCTTAAGTTCACAGAAGTAAAATGTGAAATTATTTTAATCACATTAGTTCCGTGAACACTTCTAAATAATCCCTGAAACTTCAAAAAGACGAAAATACACGTTTAAAGTAAAAAAATATATATTAAAATTATATAATTAATTATAATTTGTTATTTATCCAACGCCTTAGATACCATTCTTTACTAATCATGGCCTCCTACATCATGACCTACCTAGTAACGTATTGATTCTAAAATCCATGCCATGGTATGTGATTACATGAGGACTTATTTTCAACATATTTTCTTTTATAAAACAGAATTTTTCGTTATGGTCATGGATAAAATTACGTATGGTACTTGTGAGCGTGATCTTTACTGCACTCGTGTAATTTAAGCACGAGGCTTAAATCTTTCCACTCGTGCAATAAAGATGCACTTACCTCACAAGTACCATAAATAACTATTATTTGTCACATTAGAATATTGAAAAGTTACAGTGCTAGTTGTCTGTTTTCTGACCTTCTATCATCTTATCGATCACAATTTCAAAGTGATTTGAAGCACTATATCATAAACAATTTTCACCCCAGTGTTCCTAATAATAAACACAAGACACTGACAACCTGTAGTGTCGCTGTAATGTTACAAACAACTGTAAAGAACAAACTTCGGGACGCGTGAGAATGGGGCACAGTAATGATTCAGCTGATCATTTATGGTCGTTTATGCATTGCTCATAGATTTCTCAAGGGTGTGATAGCAGAATATGTTTTCAATATACTATATTACGAGAAATTAGCAACAAAACTAAAGGATGCGAAATACTCTCTACAGCTATAAACGAAATAAAATATTTCTTCCAACGATTTAGATTCTGGAAAAGTCCCCATAACACTTACAGCGTTCCCTCGTTGAATGGCAATACTATTTCTTTGGCGGAGGAAAGCCGTAGAGCGAGAGTCACCGTTGTGCTGATAAATACTTGCCGATATCAGAAGTTAACTTCGCCTCGGAACACCATGGGCCCACAGATTAAGTTGTGTTTGTTTGTGTTTTTTATTTGTGTGTTAAGATATTTTTTGTAGTATTCTCTGTTTTTTGTATGCAATGTTGTATTTTAATTTCTTGAAAGATGCTGCAATCTTGTATGTGTTCTTGTTTTCGTATGTTAGCGTGATGTATTTGTTTTATTCTTGTGTTTGTGTTGCGTTTTCTTGTTTGCGTTTAGTCTTTCTTATGATGTAGTCTATCATGTTGGGATTGTATCCATTTTCCTGTGCTATGTATTCGATAGTGTGTATTTCTTCCTTATAGTCTTGCTGTTTCATAGGAATGTTGATGAGTCTATATATCATGGATCGGAATGCTGAATATTTGTGTTGTGTGGACTGATTGGAGGTGTTGTGTATCTCTATTACCATGATATTGGATTCCCTGTATATTTTGAACATGTATGTTTGTTGTCTGTTTTTTATTATGATGTCTAAGAAATTTATGGAGTTGTTGCTTTTTTGTTTTAATTTTTATTGCGTTACAATATATTTTATGCTCGACCATGCCGAAATGTAGTAATTATACACCTAGTAGCAGTCCTTTAATACATGTAATTAAAGTACACCTATTCATTAAAGTTCAGGTTTTCGATTATTCTCGGATATGCAATCGAAAGACAACGAGGGAAACGTCACGGAGGCTGGAAATCCAATACTGTCGCAGAAGGTTATGTTCTATTACTATAATAATTAGCGTTAATTATAAATAATATTCAAATAAATTCAATTTGTCATCTCTTTTTTCAATTCTAAATCAATGTCCAGGTTATATCAAAATTAGTTCATGTGATTCTCTAAATTATATCAAGGTCAATGACATTATTGTTCCTCGGAAAAAAAAATCAATACTTTCGCGTCTGCGCACATCTCACAATTTACGAGCTATGAACAAGGTCACTTCCGATCTTCTGTCAGATACAAATGAAATGAATACTTCTGAATAATTTCAAGTTATAAATATGGTCGAGCATAAAAAGTCGTATGAAACTTGCCTATAATGGTAATTAAGACGCTCGTATGAAAATTATGAAACTCGCTTGCGCTCGTTTCATAAACAAACATACTCGCGTCTTAATTACTATCATTATAGGCTCGTTGCGTAATGTACTATTCGACTTTAACATGAGTTACATGAATTGGTGAAGAAGCAATTTCTTTACCCTATGCTTCGTTATTGAATCTGAAATTTTTTCGACCTATGCCCATTGAAATGAGTATGTTGGTTCCACACACTTTCTCGAATATACTTCTCTTCAGGTCTAAAATGTCTAGAAACCTTTAATACGCTTCATGTAGCCTAGTTGTTTTATATCCAGAAGCGTCCAGTTATTTTTCCTAGCCAATTAACTTAACCCATAAAAGAATGCAGATCGCAAAACTTCTCTTCAGTGGCGACAATTGAGTGCTTTCTCAGTAAATTGGTTGTAATTCATTGGTACTATTATGTCCTATAACAGCACCAGTGCAGTTATGAGTTGTAACGATGTAATAGAACGAAGATATTTTAACAATGAAATATCTCTTTCATGTTTTCATATTTTGCCGAAATAAACTTTTTATATTGAAAAAAAAAACTTCCTCATATTCTGCGGGTATCTAGTAATAATAGGCCTAATAATAATAATAATAATAATAATAATCATCATCATCATCATCACCATCATCATCATCCTTGCATGTATTAGGCCTAGTGGCCCGTTACGGTCTCTTGCCAACGCTTGAACGGTCTGCCCAAGGATCTCTTGCCCACAGGATGGTAATTTAAAATTTGGTGTGGAATTCTAGAACGAGACATTCTGATGACATGTGATCTCCAGTTTTGTCTGTATTTCTGTAGGTATTCCGTAATCGGTTCAATCTGCAGTTCTTTCATAATGTCAAAATTTTTAATGTGATCCATTCTCGTGTATTCCGCTGTACGACGCATAAATCTCATTTCTGCCGCCGTTAATCTTCGTGAATCAATATTACGAATCGTCCAAGCTTCACTACCAAAACAGAGTATAGGTCTGGCCAATGTTTTATAAATTCTGGTGCGCGTGTGTTTTTGTACTAAGGTTGGTTTGAATATCTGATTAATTATCCCCATTGCTCTGTTGAATTTAATAATTTTCTCATTCAAATCCTTTCCTTCTTCTTATGAAATTTGATAGCCGAGATAACTAAAATTTTTAACTTGTTCGATGATCTTATTATTGATGCAAATTTTGCTACGGACTGGTTACTTTCCTAAAAAAGCCATCGCTTTAGATTTGTCAGTTGAAATTTCCATATTGAAACTTTCTGCCATTTGATTAAAGTTGTAAACCAAACGTTGTAAATTATCTTCTGAAGTTGCCATGAACACAATATCATCAGCAAATAATAAGCTATCTATTTGGGACAAACGACTTATCGGTATACTTCCATGTGGTTTCAATCTCCATTCCTTAATAATGTGATTCATGTATATTATAAATAATAGCGGAGATAAACTACAACCCTGTCTCACTCCTTGATTTATTCGTTTCCATTCTGAATATTTGTTTTCAATGCTAACCTGTATATGATTATTATTATTATAAATATTGTAAATAGCTGTTATTAATTGATTTGGAATACCATCATGTGCTAAAATATTCAATAATTTGTTTCTAGTAATAATAATAATAATAATAATAATAATAATAATAATAATAATAATAATAATCTATACTAATAATAAATTTGTAGCCGAAATTTTTCTGGTAATTTTCGATTTTCCAAAAATAATTGGTCCTAACATATACAATTAACCACCCTGAAACCGAAAATCTCTTTTTTGAAATTTTTGTTTGTATGCCTGTCTGTATGTTTGTTACCTTTTCACGCGATAATGGCTGAACGGATTTCGATGAAAATTGGAATATAAATTAAGTTCGATGTAACTTAGATTTTAGGCTATATGTCATTCAAAATACATTATTTAAAAGGGGGGTTATAAGGGGCCCTGAATTAAATAAATCGAAATATCTCGCTTATTATTGATTTTTGTGAACAATGTTACATAACAAAAGTTTCTTTAAAAATAATTTCCGATAAGCTTTGTTCCTTGAAAAATTTTGATAGGACTGATATTTAATGAGATAAATGAGTTTTAAAATTAAAATAACTACCATCTAAGGCCGTGTAATGAATTAAAAAACAAATGACTTCGTCTATAAGAGGCCTTGGACAGCAACAATCGAAAGCTATGAAAGATAGCCTACAGGTAATGTTTCTGTGTTTGTATGACGTAATATCGGAAGCTAAATTAACCGATTTGTATAATTAATTATTAATTCACCATTGGAAAGTGTAGTTTCTCTGTATGGACATAATGCTATAATGTTATTACAGTAACTTCTGAGTGCATCGAGGACAGGTAAGATTAAAATAGCTTCTTATGCACAGAAAACTTGATAGGCTATTCTGTACATTCGTTTCCTGTATTTCCTAAAATAATTTTTATAACCAAATGAGTGGTCTCTGGATCAAAATGATCGCATTTTAGTTATGCAAATACAATTTAAATTAAGTAACATATTAAACGATTTATCCTTACATCAAACACGAATGTTCCCTGGATCAAATGTCCTATTTTAATTATGTAATTTCTTTATATTTATTTCTAACGGGTGCAGCGGAGCGCACGGGTACGGCTAGTAATAATAATAATAATAATAATAATAATAATAATAATAATAATACAGACGTGGACAAATTATTAGCAAAATTGAAGATCTTTATTATATATTTTTACAAAATATGATTCTTCAATTCAGACTACAGTTGACATTTTTGCGTAGTTCCAAATTATTAGCAAAATTGAAGATTTGTATTCTATATTTTTAGAAAATATGACTCTTCAATTTGGACTACATTTGATATTTTTGCATATTTACAAATTATTAGCAAAACTGAAGATTTTTATTACATATTTTTTCAAAATTCAACTCTTCAATTTAGACTGCAGTTCACATTTTGGATATTTCCAAATTATTGGCAAAACTGAAGATTTTTATTTTATATTTTTACAAAATTTGACTCTTCAATTTTGACTGCAGTTGACATTTTTGCATATTTATAAATTTTTAGCAAAATTAAAGATTTTTATTATGTATTTTTACAAAATTTGGCTCTTCAATTTAAACTACAGTTGACATTTTTGCATATTTCTGTCTACTATAATGATGGAAATATGCAAAATTGTCAACTGTAGTCTAAATTGAAAAGTCAAATTTTGTAAACAGAATTATCATAAAAATCTTCAATTTTGATAATAATTTGTCCACGTCTGTAATAATAATTTTTCACTGTTCCTTCGTAACAACAGGTTACACACACACGATAGTGATGTAGTTGTGAGAATGAAGAAATGGCGGCATGTATATGGGAAGGGAACTCTAAGTACTCGAAGCACACTTGTTTGCTGTGAGCTATATCTGGATCAAACCTCGTCTTCTTGGTGAGAACCCGCAGCGTCTGAATTGTCAATAAAACGTGCATTTTTGTTCCTATTCTCTGGCTCCATCTGCGGTCGTAGTTTGTATGGAGCAGGTATTCGTAAAGCAGAGGTCCGGACGTCTTATCCCGCATAAGCTCTCCTAACACCCCGGATTCGCCACTGCCTCATAATGGTCTGCTCTCAATGCACAATGGACGGCCCTCACTTGATCTCTGTGTTCTATCTGTCGTGCCCCCCCCCCCCGGTTCACGACTACACTACATTCTACGCAATTTGGAAGTTACTAATTTAATCTATCTTATGGGAGTATAAGGGTATAGTGCGTCAGTTATTCATAGATTTCAAAAAGGCATATGACTCGTTTAACAGAGAAGTTTTATATGATATTCTTATTGAATTTGGTATTCCCAAGAAACTAGTTCGATTAATTAAAATGTGTCTCAGTGAAACGTACAGCAGAGTTCATATAGGTCAGTTTCTGTCAGATGAATTTCCAATTCACTGTGGGCTAAAGCAAGGAGATACACTATCACCTTTACTTTTTAACTTTGCTCTAGAGTACGCCATTAGGAAAGTCCAGGATAACAGAGAGGGTTTAGAATTGAACGGGTTACATCAGCTGCTTGTCTATGCGGAGGACGTGAATATGTTAGGAGAAAATCCACAAACGATTAGGAAAAACACGGACATTCTACTTGAAGCAAGTAAAGAGATGGGGTTGGAAGTAAATCCCGAAAAGACAAAGTATATGATTATGTCTCGTGACCAGAATATTGTACGAAATGGAACTATACAAATAGGGGATTTATCCTTCGAAGAGGTGGAAAAATTCAAATATCTTGGAGCAACAGTAACAAATATAAATGACACTCGGGACGAAATTAAACGCAGAATAAATATGGGAAATGCTACAATTTATAAAACAGTTATATTACGTGTTGTTGTGTATGGTTGTGAAACTTGGACTCTCACTTTGAGAGAGGAACAGAGATTAAGGGTATGATTTGAGGCTTTCTCGGCGTTGGTTCTCTAATATGTTTTCGCGGGATATCAGCAGAGTTAAGATTTTGGAATGCTCCAAGCTTTCGACTGCTACCTCTGCAGCCATCTTCAGGGAAGTGATGTCCGAACAGAAAGTCGAAAGGTAATACATACTATCTTATCTTTAGTTTATCTTACGAGGAATGACAATTCCCGGCCCCGGATTGGCCGATACGCCAACCAATCCCGTTTCACCTGAGACAGCCTAACATCTATATTACCTTTCGACTTTCTGTTCGGACATCACTTCCCTGAAGATGGGTGCAGAGATAGCTGTCGAAAGCTTGGAGCATTCCAAAATCTTAACTCGGCTGATATCCCGCGAAAACATTAGCGAGAGATTAAGGGTGTTTGAGCATAAGGTTCTTAGGAAAATATTTGGGGCTAAGAGGGATGAAGTTACAGGAGAATAGAGAAAGTTACACAACGCAGAGC
Organism: Periplaneta americana; assembly: GCA_025594305.2. Lineage (NCBI taxonomy): Eukaryota > Metazoa > Arthropoda > Insecta > Blattodea > Blattidae > Periplaneta > Periplaneta americana. The sequence goes on from JAJSOF020000013.1 coordinate 149,632,973, forward strand.
TGCACGCATTGTATTCTTCACCTGACATAATTAGGAACATTAAATCCAGACGTTTGAGATGGGCAGGGCATGTAGCACGTATGAGCGAATCCAGAAATGCATATAGAGTGTTAGTTGGGAGGCTGGCGGGAAAAATACCTTTGGGAAGGCCGAGACGTAGATGGGAAGATAATATTAAAATGGATTTGAGGATGGTGGGATATGATGGTAGAGACTGGATTAATCTTGCTCAGGATAGGGATCAATGGCGGGCTTATGTGCGGGCGGCAATGAACCTCCGGGTTCCTTAAAAGCCAGTAAGTAAGTAAGTAAGTAAGTAAGTAAGTGAGTAAGTAAGTAGTAGAGTAGCCGGCAGCATATAAAATGTCTTTCTCTATTCGCAGTTTATCCTTGCATTGGAATACGATGTGATTCATTAGGAGTGTTTAAAACATTACCTGATTAAAGATATGTATATTTCGGTATCCACAAGTTGGGATACATGCAGTTTAATATAAAACATACCGTGTGTTTCTCTGGTTATAGAACGCAGGTACTTAATATTGCCATAACAAACCTATGTATAAAAACAATGAAGAAATAACTTAATCAATGGGCTATGTTTAGATATTAGCAGACCTTGACAGTTTGTAAAACACGAGAACAACATTTATAGTTACTAAGTAAAAGCCTGATGTTCTCTTGTTTTCAGATTGTGAAAGTCTGATAATCTCTAAACATGGCCCATTGATTAAGTTATTTATTCTTTTTTCTTATACACAGGTTTGTTATGGTAATGTCAAATTCCCATGTCCCATGTTCAGAAAAACACACTGTACAATTTCTTCCTGAGTTCTTGTACGTCTAAATGAGTGGAAGAGTAAATGAGGCGAGAAGTCAATGAATGAATGAATAAATAAATGAATGAATGAATGAATTAATTAATTAATGGGGAAGACAAGAGGTGAATGAATTAATGGAAAAAGGGAGAAGGAAACAGATTACTGAAGAAAGTGGTATATCAATTAATGGAGAGAATAATATAAGCTATGTATAATGAAAAGAACACATAAAGAAGAAAGAGAGAAACATTGGAATTATTACATAAGGGCGAAAAAGGGATTGTGGATTATACATAAAATAATTAATGAAAAATGGGCTTGTGAATTGGTAGGTTGGTGGATGAATAGGTTCATGAAAGGATATATGAATGAAAGAATGGGTTAATGAAATAATAATAATAATAATAATAATAATAATAATAATAATAATGATTTATTTAACCTGGCAGAGTTAAGGCCATACGGCCTTCTCTAACACTCAACCAGGAGTAAAAACTGCGTTATAGAAACACTACAAATTTACAAAGTACACACAAAATTGAATAAGATAATAATAATAAAATGTAAACAAGTAAGAAGAAATCAGACATAATATATAACATATAGAAAGAAAGAAAAAGCATAATAAAATGTGAACAGCAGGTCAAAAATAAATGAGGCCTGCAAAGTGTAAAAATAAGACAATTATTGAATAATAATAATAATAATAATAATAATAATAATAATAATAATAATAATAATAATAATAATAAATAAGAATAGTAATGATAATAATAATGATAATAATAATATTAATAATAATAAATAAAATAATAACAGGCCTAATAGTAATAATAATACTAATATTAGTAATACAATAGTGCAGTACAAAGCATACAATGAATACAATATTTTTAAGTATACACAGTAAGGAAAATTATGTTTATATATAGCTCAACTTATCACATTAGAGATATACCATTATCGGAAAATATGAAAACAAAAATATAAAATAAGTTAAATATCACTAGAACATAAAGAAAATGTGAATACGTGGAAACATGCAATACAACACTTGTCATAATAGTAAGTTAGTTTGGCAACTCGTCATAAGATAATTTTCTAACTTGGATTTGAAAGATTTCAATGTTTGGCAGCCCTTGACTTCAGGCGGCAGAGAGTTCCAGTGACGAGAGGTAGCAACAGTGAAAGATGAGGAATACAGAGATGATGTGTGAAGTGGAATTTCTAGCGTGTTATCGCGTTGTGATCGAGTATTAATATTGTGATAGCGAGAGAGAGTATGAAAACGAGCGAATAAATAATAGGGGGATGAAGTGTGCATAATTCGATATAGGAGAGAAAGTGAGTGCAGATTTCTCCTCTCATGTAACCTAAGCCATGATAACTTCTCGAAAGAAGGTGAGATATGATCATAGTATCAAACATTACAAATGAAGCGGACGCACGCGTTATGAACACGCTGTAGTTTCTGGGCGGAATCAATCCTGAGATCACTGCACAAAACGTCGCAATAATCGAAGTGAGGTAGAATGAGTGTCTGTACCAGCGTCTGTTTTAATTTAGATGGATAATGATACAATCTTTTTAGTGAATGGAGAATAGAGAATGCCTTCTTACATGTATATTTAATATGCGTATCCCAACTAAGATTAGATTCGAAATGCACTCCGAGATTTTTTACGGTAAAGCTAAACGGGATGATTGTTTTATCCAGTTTCACAGGTGGAATATTCAGGTCGTTGACTTCAGGAATTAATCTATGGTTCGCGAACAGAATAGCCTGTGATTTACATGCGTTTAGGTTAAGCCCAAATTGTACAGATTTATAAAAGGATGGACGATTAAGTGGATAGATGAATGAATGGATTGTTGGACGGATGGATGAATGGATTGACGGATGGATTAATAAATTAATTTACGGACGGATGAGTTAATCGACGGATGGTTTAATACATTGACGAACGGATGAGTTTATGGCTGATGGATGAATGGATTGACTGACGGATGGATAAATTAATTGACGGACGGATGAGTTAGTGGACGGATGGATAGTTAATTGAATTATGGATAAATGGATTGATGGACAGATGAGTTAATGGACGGATGGATAAATGGATTGACGGATGGATGAATTGATGATGGATGGATAAATGGATTGACGGATGGATAGTTAATTGAAGGATGTTTAAATGGATTGACGGACAGATGAGTTAATGACGGATAGGTAAATGAATTGGCGGACGGATGAGTTATTGGACGGATGGATAAATGTATTGACGGACGTACGATTAAATTAATTGAAGGACGGATGGATAAAGTAATTGGCGGATGGATGAGTTAATGGACGTATGGATGAATAGATTGACTGACGGATGAGTTAATGGAGGATGGATAAATGGATTGACGAATGGATAGTTAATTGAAGGATGGATAAATGAATTGATGTGCACATGAGTTAATGACAGATGGATAAATGGATTGACGGACAGATGAGTTATGGACGGATGGATAAATGGATTGACTGATGGATGAGTTAATGGAAGGATAGATAAATAGATTGACGGAAGGACGGATGGACACATTAATTGACAGATGGATGAGTTATTAGACGGATGGAAAATAGACTGACGGATGTTTGAGTTAATGGCAGAATGGATGAATGGATTGACGGATGGATGGATAGATAGATTTACGGATAGATGAGTTAATGGAAGAATGGATAAATGAATTGACGAACTGATGGATAAATGGATTGACGGATGGATGAGTTAATGACGGATGGATGAATGAATTGATGGATAAATGAATTGACGGACGGATGAGTTAATGACGGATGTATGGATGGATTGATGGAAGGATGGATAAATGAATTGACGGACGGATGGATTAATGGACTGACGGACATATGAGTTAATAGCCGGATGGATAAATGAATTTACGGATGGATGAGTTAATGGAAGAATGGATAAACGAATTGACGGACTGATGGATAAATGGATTGATGGATGGATGAGTTAATGACGGATGGATGAATGGATTGATGGAAGGATGGATAAATGAGTCCACACCTGTGGAGTAACGGTCAGCGCGTCTGGCTGCGAAACCAGGTGGCCCGGGTTCGATTCCCGGTCGGGGCAAGTTACCTGGTTGAGGTTTTTCCGGGGTTTTCCCTGAACCCAATGTGAGCAAATGCTGAGTAACTTTAGGTGCTGGACCCCGGACTCATTTCACCGACATTATCACCTTCATCTCATTCAGACGCTAAATAACCAAGATGTTGATACAGCGTCGTAAAATAACCCAACAAAATAAAAATAAAAAATGGATAAATGAATTGACGGACGGATGGATAAATGGATTGACGGACGGACGAGTTAATAGCCGGATGGATAAATGGATTTACGGATGGATGAATTAATGGAAGAATAGATAAATGAATTGACGGACTGATGGATAAATGGATTGACGGATGGATGAGTTAATGACGTGTGGATGAATGGATTGACGGAAGGATGGATAAATGAATCGACGGATGGATGAGTTAATGACGGATGGATAAAGAGATTGACGGACGGATGAGTTAGTAGATAGGGTAGATGAATTTATTGCTGAACGGATTATTAGAAAGAAGATAAAACTAATTATGCAAATGAAGGAGAAAAATAGGAATGATATTTAAAAAGGATGAAAGATGGATCAATAGATTGTTCGATGTGTGAAGGAATAAATAAATTAATGAAAGGAAGGTAAATTATGAAAAATGAAGAAAAGACTGAATGGACGAATAGTGGTTCAATTAACGAATGGAAAAGTGAATGAAGGGGCGATTAAAAAATATGGAAAAGAAGAGAGTTAGAGGAAGGGAGAGGAGAGAGAAAGAGAGGGAAGAAAAAATAAAATCTAAGAAAAAAATAATAACTTAGTGTCCACTTCACTTAAGAAAACACTGAAAATCGCATTCAAAAATACATCTCCATGTACGGGATTCGAACTCGCGATCTATCTGCATGGTATTTAGTAGTGATGTTAGATGAAGACGTTGCCTCCAAGTTGAGTGGAACATAGTTGAGAGGAACGTCGCATTCTGTAGGCTAGTATACCAGCGCTATTGTCTCCCCCTTGGAAAATATTGATTGCTGGGCTCAAAACTCCATTAGACCTGGGAGGATTTCCCGTAAATACGGAGAAAGGATGCCATTAATTAACGGTTAATTGGATTAATTACAGTCATTATTTGGCGCTGTACAAGTCCTCCCTCTTCCCTCCCTTCTGACCCCTCGATCGCACTGGTCCCTCTTCTGTTCCTGACGTCAGAGGGTCGCAGGACAAGTGGGGAGAGATGAGATAGAACAGGGAAGGGGGGTTCTTTACATGCTCACAAAAATCGCCCGGTGGCCACATTCTGCATTCTTACACACTTCACTAACATTCACGGAGGCGAATTCCAGCCTGTGAACATCTGGGACGCCTGAAAGTTTCCTTCTAATTAGGGAAAGAAAATGTCTTACCTCTTGAAATCCCTACGATGGACATTTCACTTTGTTATAAGATCAAGATAAATGGTTATTATGCTGCAAAAATCGATTAGATTTCCAACGAAAATTAAGGGTCCATCAAGTATTACACACGTTAAGGGAAGACTCCACTGAAAATCATGAAAATTTTTCCAAATTTTTTTTAGCTATTTCACTTATTCAGAATTTATATTTTCATACCCGAAATGGATTCAGCTCAATTCTGATTACAAATACTCGTATGTTTAAACTTTTTAAATTAAGGCTGGAAGGGGGCGTGGAATTTAAAGAGCTGTCAAAATTGTTTTTCATCGAAGAATTATTTTTTAAAATTTCTGATTACAAATCTAGTAACTTTTTGTTGCCTCCCTGAAGTTACTAGATGAATGTAGCGGAGGAGAATATTAATTTACATAAATATTCATTTTATTTTCAAATCTATTTTTCTGTGTTCATTTTTGATGATTCAACAGCAACTTTCTTATGCCAAATATTAATCAATCTGGATGAAAATTTTACCGTAAGTATTTATGAGGTAGCTGCATGTTTAAGAAAAATATTAATAAAATAAACTAGCAGCATTTCTCACAAAATAAATGCATAGAAACATGCAGCTACCTCAGAAATACTTGTAGTAAAAATTTCATCCACATTGATTAATATTTGGCATAAGAAAGTTGGTGTTGAATCAACAAAAATGAACACAGAAAAATATATTTGAAAATAAAATGAATATTTATGTAAATTAATATTCTCCTCCACTACATTCATCTACTAACTTCAGGGAGCCAACTCAAAAAGTTACTAGATTTGTAATCAGAAATTTTAAAAAAGAATTCTTCGATGAAAAACAATTTTGACAGCTCTTTAAATTCCACGCCCCCTTCCAGCCTTAATTTAAAAAGTGTAAACATACGAGTATTTGTAATCAGAATTGAGCTGAATCAATTTCGGGTATGAAAATATAAATTCTGAATAAGTGAAATAGCTAAAAAAAAATTGGAAAAATTCTCATGATTTTCACTGGAGTCTTCCCTTAAGTGAATCATTTCGAAGCCGTGTGTCAATTATTTTGTGCGAGATCGTGCGTATTTGCTTGGTTCCCGCACCAAACCAATCCGCGGTAAGTCTAAAATTCCACATTCAGTATTCCCAACCTAACACACATAACAATTTCCCTCTTCTTACCGCTTAAGTGACATATTGATTTTACTGCTTTAGGCTTTTAACATATTATTTTTAGAGACGTTCAATATAGTAATAATTATAAATTGGAAGCTTGCCACTGCAATTTCACCTAAATTGCACTGTCAATTATTGTTTTTAAATATTTGCAAAAATTAAGTAAACTCTACAACTCCACTAAAGTTACTGCATTCGTGATGCATGTAACATTAAGGAAGCCGTTTGTTTTAAGTTAGCATTTATAGACTGGGGAAAAAAAAGATAGACGTATATCACGGCCTGCTGGAGTATAGTAAACACAGAAAACATTTTAAAGCAACAATGTTGAAGATAGATATTTTTGTTTTGCAAATTTGCCGCCATTGAACAGAAACCAAGATGAAGATTTCATTGCAACTAATTAGAAATTCCTCTTTCAGGTATGAAATAAACGATCTTCGCACAAAATAATGTACGATACACGAGTGGTATGTTTTCTTTCAATTCTCGGAAATTAATAAAGCTCAACTACGTTTCGCTCTTTCAAACTTTTCTTCGAACATGAAAACTTCAACATACCGCTCTTGTAACGCATATTACTATTGCAGCAGTGTTTATATTTAGTGGACGCATTATGTAACGAAATGGAAAGTCTAAAATGAACCCTAGTGAATCAAATGTTATCCAGCTCACTTATAAGTAGAGAGCGGAATTTAGGCAAAAACATATTTTTTTCCTTGATACATACAGGCTTGAGATTTAATATTTACGTTTTTTATGGAAATATAGGTATAAATAAAGGGGTTTCATAGTGCCTAAAATGCCTATTTCGACGTTACTGCCTATTTTTAAGTTTTTTTTTTATTTTTGCATCATTTTTCGTAACTGTTTACTGTTTTTCTTAACATTCTGTACCGTTTACATTCCAAGACGGATAACAACAACTCCTTCCTAGCAGTGAGCAACACAATACAGAAGTACCTCCGGGCCACCCCTTCTCATTCTTACAATATTTCAATCCTAAAATTCCAACTTTCAGTCGGCCTGGGTAGCGTAGTCGGTATAGCGCTGTCTTCTTTGCTCGAGGTAGCGGGTTCAATCCCGGACAAGGTCAATGGCATTTAAGTGTGCTTAAATGCGACAGGCTCATGTCAGTAGATTTACTAGCATGTAAAAGAACTCCTGCGGGACAAACTATTATTATTATTATTATTATTATTATTATTATTATTATTATTATTATTATTATATCTTCCTCTGTCTGTCAGCAATTTAACACAAACTCGCTGGGTTGTTCCCAATAAGCATTCTCTTACATTCCAAGACAGATAACAACCCCTTCCTTTTTTCTCACCATTTGTAAGTACATCAGTGAGCGACACTGTAGGCACAATAGGTGCTGATCATCTACTGTGAAGCAAACTATGGAAATGTGATTGGTGAATGAAAAACACTAACTTAAAAACAGATTGTCTTCATTTTGTGTATGCATTCGTACCCTTGTAAAATGTGAAATGTGTGGAAGTTTCTTTTGATCCTAGAATTTTGCATTAAATAAATGTCGAATCTTATATTAGTGACATTATTTAAGAAAATAGTAATATGCGTTACAAGAGCGGTATGTTGAAGTTTTCATGTTCGAGGAAAGGTTTGAAAAAGCGAAACGTAGTTGATCTTTTTTAATTTCCGAGAATTGAAAGAAAACATACCGCTCGTGTATCGTACATTATTTTGTACGAAGATCGTTTATTACATACCTGAAAGAGGAATTTCTAATTAGTTGCAATGAAATCTCCATCTTGGTTTCTGTTCAATGACGGCAAATTTGCAAAACAAAAATATCTATCTTCAACATTATTGCTTTAAAATGTTTTCTGTGTTTACTATACTCCAGCAAGCCGTGATATACGTCTGTCTTGATGAGTCTGGAATCTTGTTGATTTTTTCACGGCTTCCTTAATGTTACTTGTATCACGAATGTAGTAACTTTAGTGGAGTTGTAGAATTTACTTAATTTTTGCAAATATTTAAAAACAATAATTAACAGTATAATTTAGGTGAAATTGCAGTGGTAAGTTTCCAACTTATAATTAATTATTACTATATTGAACGTCTCTAAAATAATATGTTAAAAGCCTAAAGCAGTAAAATCAATATGTCACTTAAGCGGTAAGAAGAGGGAAATTGTTATGTGTGTTAGGTTGGGAATACTGAATGTGGAATTTTAGACTTTCCGCGGATTGGTTTTGTGCGGAAACCAAGGAAATACGCACGATCTCGCAAAAAAGCCTATTTTTTATTTTATAAAGCCTAAATAAAGGAGTTTAAGAGCCTATTTTAGGTGCATAAAATGCCACTTTTTAGGGCCTAAAATTCCGCTTTCTCCTTACAAGTTAAAAACTGTCAATTACATGAAGTATCTCATGCTGAGTCATTGCGGTATCTACAGGTCTGTACTTAGAAAATTGACTTAGACTGCACATAACGTCTTAAAATTAAGTTCGTGAATTCATACTGTAAAAAGTGCTACATATCTCTTTGCTGACGCCGACGTCTAGTCTACCCTTCGAAGCAATTTTGGAACTCTGTTACTGGAATGATCAGCATTACCATAATGTCTTGAATGTAATAAAAATGTCTTCTTTTCAATATTTCTTGTATCTTCAGATGAAGAATAAAGTAATTGGAACCAGATCAGTGAAGTAGGGATAGTGTTCCAATACAGTTGTTCGCTGGCTAAAAACTCCTTCACATACAGTGCCGTGAGCTGGTGCATTGTTGTGATGAGGTGTTGGAGAAAAGTTGAAGTCGTTTTCGTCTTTCTCAAGCAGCCTTTTCAACACTTTCAAATAGTAAACTTGTTTGTCCAGTTGATACAAATTTGTCGAGACACTGATACACCAAGGTTATGAAAACTTACCGAGCTCTTTGCACATTGCAGCCAACGTAAGCGTACGGTGGCAAGTTCGCGAACTTAATTGTCAGACCACATGTAAGACACCTAGTGAAAAGCCTCCGACATAAACTGAATCAGTTAAACATCTCTTAAAGGCTTCACACCTCTGGACAGTTTCAAATACTTAGGATGTAATATAAGCAGTAACATGAGCTGCTCCAAGAAAGTCAAGAGGAGATAGCAATGGCCAAGGAAGCTACTAGCAGAAAAAGGAGCATATTCTAGGAATATCTGGAAAAATAACTAAGGAAGGCAATAGTAAAGTGCTTCGCGCGGAGTGTGACACTGAATGGGGCAGAAACATGAACATTGAGACAATGTGAAGAGAAACGATGTGAAATGGATAGATAAAATAAAAATGGAGCTGTGCTAGAAAGACTGGACGAAGAAAGAATAATGCTGAAACTGATTAGGAAGAGAAAAATAAATTGGGTGGATCACTGTCTAAGAGGAAACTGCCTACTGAAGGATGCACTGGAAGAAATGGTGAACGGGAGAAAAGTTCGGAGTAGAAGAAGATATCAGATAGACAATATTAAGATATATGGATCGTGTGCGGAGACTAAGAGGAAGGCAGAAAATAGGAAAGATTGAAGAATGCTGTGTTTGCAGTAAAAGACTTGTCCTTGGGCAGAAAACTATGTATGAATATTATTATTATTATTATTATTATTATTATTATTATTATTATTATTATTATTATTATGGGAAGATAATATTAAAATGGATTTGAGGGAGGTGGGATATGATGGTAGACCCTGGATTAATCTTGCTCAGGATAGGGATCGATGGCGGGCTTATGTGAGGGCAGCCATGAACCTCCAGGTTCCTTAAAAGCCAGTAAGTAAGTAAGTGTTATTATTATTATTATTATTATTATTATTATTATTATTATTATTATTATTATTATTATGGGAAGATAATATTAAAATGGATTTGAGGGAGGTGGGATATGATGGTAGACCCTGGATTAATCTTGCTCAGGATAGGGATCGATGGCGGGCTTATGTGAGGGTAGCCATGAACCTCCAGGTTCCTTAAAAGCCAGTAAGTAAGTAAGTAAGTAAGTAAGTAAGTAAGTAAGTAAGTATTATTATTATTATTATTATTATTATTATTACTATTATTATTATTGTTGTTTAGCCAACTGTCCAAAGACAGGTTTGAACCTCTTCAGTAACACCAAAAAGGCATCATTCATGAGGCAAATATGCCGGAAGATAATGAGGTAGGGTGGCCAGTTTTTTTCCTATCCATTGCACACATCGCCGATTAGCTATATATTTACTAATCAGACTTCAGTTGCATACAAACATATCGTCAAGTGAGATGTATTGCCTGTATATATATATATATATATATATATATATATATATATATATATATATAAAAATTAAAATTTTAAATTGTTAACTGCCTCCCATTGGAGCTAGCCCAGAAGGACTCAGTATACTCTCCTACAGTACATGAATTTTAAAATATTAAATGTTTACATAAATTTGTTGACAGAAAATTAAAATAAACATATATGAATTATAAAGTTAAGAGAAAAAAATTAAACAGAGTGAATATGATGACTCAGAATTTGGCGTTTCAAAACTGAAGTTATGTCAGCAGTAAGTGTCTGTGTTAGTTCGAAAGTCTTCCTGAAGCTTTCAAAGAACTTGGGCATCACACCACGAGCTCCAATAAGAAGACCAATCACCTCAAAGTCTTCAAGCTGGTATTTTGCTTTGAAGTAACCAACTGTTGGCAGATAAATGTTGATCTTTTCTTGATTGACATCCTCTGGCTGGCTACTCCCAGTGAGAACCTTAATCAGAATTATTATTATTATTATTATTATTATTATTATTATTATTATTATTATTGTTATTTTTGTTTTATATTTTGTGGCTGTTATTTTTAAATAATAGCTTATCAATAATATTGCCTGATACGTTACCATGTTCTATTTTATACCTATGTAATCAATGTATGTGTAAAATAATGTTAATCTAACTGAAATTAGGTTATAAATACATAGACAATTGACAAATACAACTTTGTAGGCTGTTATATTTGCTTTTAAAATAAGAATAAAAACATTCAATATGTTAAAAAATCCATTTTTGTCGCTGAATCTCGTATAGAATATTCCCCTGTGCGTGGTTCAACTAAAGCAAAGATGAGAGGTAGAAAAAAAAATAAAAGACAGTTTGGTGCCATAAATTCGGTTACCATAACAACCACTATAGCCTATAGCGCAAATAGGATATATTCGATTAGCAGAGCGAAAGGCTCGAGTAGTTGTAACGTGGCGTATCGCAAGTTAGTAGCCGGGCCCGCAAATGAAATATAACCAGACGTATTAATCTCAATCTAGTTATTGTGTATACATTATGACGGGGCTAAGAGGCACTTACATCCTTGGAATAGGAACAAAATGTGTATCAGTATGAATATCTGCGCCTCGCTCCTTCTAATTGGCTAAAAACATCTCCACGGCAACCTCGTATCGCTCCATATAAACTCTAGTGACAAAAGCATTATGTTTGTGTCGTGACGTGACCGAATAGTTCTAAACGAAGCGTACAGCTACGAAAGACACGTCTTGTGTTTTTTGTTTGTTTTTATTCTCCTTTGCACCGTCTCTGCCACCTCCTACCAACTGAGGATCAGTCTCTCTCTCTGTCATGTATAGACATCGGCTACTCTACCTGCCACATCCACACTTTCTGAAGTATCCCTTGTTTTATTACTCGCTTTCCTCTTTCCATTATTTTCTTTTCTTCTTTTTTATTTTTCTATCTGTTGAACCTCTTTTTTTTTTTCGAACCCCACGCGCTTGCGTAGAAGGCAAGCTTGAGGCGTGAAATGCCACGACTCGACTCTACATCTAATTAATTCCGTCTTGCATGCGTGAGTTAACCCAGCCATATCTCTCTGCCTGCCCGCCGTCTCTTAAAACATGGCTATAAATATAGCAATGTACAGAGAGAAATAAATACAGCAGGAGAAAAAAAAAAGAGGAGAGAGAGGCAGAAGGGATAGGGGGAGGGCGGAGGGCCAGTTTCCATACTCAGTACTGCAACTTGTTTTAGAATAATTTACAGTAAAGGCGTTGAATTTGTAGCAAAGTGAGGGGTTGGATTGTCTAAGTAGGTTTGCGGCGACAGACCGGTGTTACACTATATGCAGGGCATTATGAGAGGTCTAGGTCACGTGATGCACGGACTCAACCCACGTCTACACCCACGCAAACACAGCAGCCGTGGACGTTTTTCTCTTTATAGTTTCGGAGAAACCTTCACCTTCGCTCTGTAAGGTTAATCATTTTATAAAAAAATAAATACCAAAATCGTGTTCTGTTATAGTCGTACTAATAGTGTTTGCCAAATTTACTTTATATGGGAATTCAGTACTCTTCTTAGCTATAAAGTCAATTATCTTCAAATAATAATAATAATAATAATAATAATAATAATAATAATAATAATAATAATAATAATAATGATAATAATAATAATAATAATAATAATAATAATAATAATAATGTTACTAGTCAATGACGTATACAATGGAGAAGGAAGGAACTGGTTATCATCCCCCATTATCTCCTGGTCTAGTTGCCTCATGAATGATGCTTTAGTAGTGCTAATTAAGTGGTTCCAATCTGTCTTGGGACAGTTGACTAAATAATAATAATACTTACTTACTTACTGGCTTTTAAGGAACCCGGAGGTTCATTGCCGCCCTCACATAAGCCCGCCATTGGTCCCTATCCTGAGCAAGATTAATCCAGTCTCTACCATCATATTTCACCTCCCTCAAAATCCATTTTAATATTATCTTCCCAACTACGTCTCGGCCTCCCTAAAGGTCTTTTTCCCTCCGGCCTCCCAACTAACACTCTATATGCATTTCTGGATTCGCTCATACGTGCTACATGCCCTGCCCATCTCAAACGTCTGGATTTAATGTTCCTAATTATGTCAGGTGAACAATACAATGCGTGCAGTTCTGCGTTCTGTAATAATAATAATAATAATAATAATAATAATAATAATAATAATAAATAATAGTAATAATAATAATACTTACAACTTAGTTACAAATGGCTTTTAAGGAACCCTCAGGTTCACTGCCGCCTTCACATAATCCCGCCATCTGTCCCTATCCTGTGCAAGATTAATCCAGTCTCTGTCATTATATCCCATGTCCCTCAAATCCATTTTAATATTATCCTCCCATCTACGTCTCGGCCTCCCCAAAGGTCTTTTTCCCTCCTGTCTCCCAACTAACACTCTTTATGCATTTCTGGATTCGCTCATACGTGCTACATGCCCTGCCCATCTCAAACGTCTGGATTTAATGTTCCTAATTATGTCAGATGAAGAATACAATGCATGCAGTTCTGTGTTGTGTAACTTTCTCCATTCTCCTGTAAGTTCATCCCTCTTAGCCCCAAATATTTCCTAAGAAACTTATTCTCAAACACTCTTAATCTCTGTTCGTCTTTCAAAGTGAGAGACAAAGTTTCACAACCATACGGAACAACCGGTAATATAACTGTTACATAAATTCTAACTTTCAGATTTTTTAACACTGAGTAGATGACGAATCTTCTCAACCGAATAATAATAGGCGTTTCTCATAATTATTCTGCATTTAATTTCCTCCCGAGTGTCATTTATATTTGTTTTCTCCAATTTTTATATTTCCATTTCCTACAATATTCCGGTCACGAGACATAATCATATACTTTGTCTTTTCGGGATTTACTTCCAAACCTATCGCTTTACTTGCTTCGAGTAAAATTTCCGTGTTTTCCGTAATCGTTTGTGGATTTTCTCCTAACATATTCACGTCATCCCCATAGACAAGAAGCTGATGTAACCCGTTCAATTCCAAACCCTCTGTGTTATCCTGAATTTTCCTAATGACATATTCTAGAGCGAAGTTAAAAAGTAATAATAATAATAATAATAATAATAATAATAATAATAATAATAATAATAATAATAATATATATTTGTATTTATTCACACTGCAATGGGTATATACCCGGTGGCAGTGGTAACTAATTACACTCAATAATGACAATAATAAACTTGTTAATTAAAAATACACTTAATAAAAATACCAATAATTAATAAAAATAATTAATACTAACAATAATAATAATAATAATAATGATAATAATAATAATAATAATAATAATAATAATAATAATAATAATAATAATAATAATAGGGAATATCCTAAATTAAATGAAGCACGATCACTTAAAATAACATTTAAAATAAATCTAATTTGTATCTTAAATCTAAGTTCGAACTAAAACCCACGAGTATGATATGTTCATATCTGCACAAGTACCTTTCCACATTACACTCATTTCGCTGTCAACTCACTCACTGCACTGGAACTACGACACATTTCACTGGTTCTATCCTGATTTCACTAACACTTCAAAAACATTTCACTGTTCAAATACTTTGCACTGCCACTATAAACTATAAAGCTTCCCTGACAGGAACACGTTTCACTGACACAACACACTTCACTGACACAACATAATTCTTCACTGATAAAACACTTCAATAACAAAATATCATTTACATCCTTTACATACTGTGTATAATTATCGTCTATTAGTAAAGTCCTTAAGCCTATTTTTAAATACGTTTTTGGTTGTTGGTAAAGCCTTTAGTAAGTCTGCAGGTAAAGCATTCCAGTCCCTGATAGTACGATTGAGAAAAGAAAACTTTCCAGTGTCCAGGATAATAATGTTACTAGTCAGTGATGTATAAAATGGAGAAGGGAAGGAACTGGCCACCCTACCCCATTATTTCCTGGCCTATTTGCCTCATGAGTAATGCCTTATTGATATCACTTATGAGGTTCCAACCTGTCTTCGCACAGTTGACTGAACAACAACAACAATAAAAATAATAATAATAATAATAATAATAATAATAATAATAATAATAATAATAACGTGAGCGACAGGTCATTGAGACTATGGCCGACCAGTCGACTACAGGCTACACTTCCACATGCCTCAAGAGAGGTGAACGATCATCCAACAAGACAGGGTAACGTGTACGGAGAGTACTCTCCTCAGCAATTGTAGCTGGTTTTCGAAATCGGATTTCGCTACCTATCGCAGCTCCCCAAATTCATCACATTGTTGGGTGAGCACCGGTCCCATACATTGCTTCATAGATTACAGCAGACCCATAACAGTGGCGAGGAACTGTAAACTAGCAACATTAAACATAACACAGAAATCTGTACCTGGCAGTGTAATTAAGCCGGAAACACATTATTGCCACGGCATGTGTTCTCCTGTGAGATCATATAAGTTGGAAGGCACGTGCCGTGTCGCCACGCCATGCCACTTCACACTAAACTTACAATCTGTTCAGTCGCTATTTTATTCAGTAGCTTTCTGTAGCAGAGATGGAAGGTGAATGGGTTAGTAGTTCCAGTAGTTCTTCAGAGTTTGAAGAAGACATCGAAAATGTGGCTGCGGCTGTTATCATTCAGGAAAGAAGGTGTCGGAAGTGGGTGCATGATATAAACTTGAAACGGGAGGAATCTGGTGAATTTCATACTTTGTTTAAGCAACTAGAAGAAGACCCACAACGTTTTCATATGTACTTTAGAATGAATAAAGAAGAATTTGAATTTATTCACATTCAAATAAAAGAGAAAATACAGAAACAGAACACTGAATTTCGAATAGCAGTTAACACTCGAGAATATTCATTTTATCAATAGAATTATTTTGTGCTTCTCGAATCTTTCCTTTTCTCGTGTTCAAGTTGTTTAAATTTGGACAATCTGGATTATTACGCGTTATTCCTTGTCCAAATTCCAGATCTTGAGAAGCAGTGTTTTGAGACGTAGAATCTTCAAAATCGGGGTTTTCAGGTGAAGGGTGAGGAGCAGGCTGACTTTCACTCATTTCGGTTGTTGGGTCATCCTCTGGTTCATCTTGAGGTTCTTCTTGTAAATCCTCTAAGTTGTGATATGTCCTAAAATAAAAAGTATATTTTACTGAAAACTAGTAATATAAAAGACGACCTTAATAACTAGTTATTTATACTCACTTCCGATTTTCCAAATATGGCAAAAGGAAAGACATCTCCTGTTCAAATTTCCAGGGTGCAAATTTCCTAGCTGCCTGACCAGACTTTTTATTACGGCGTCTATTCATTGCTTGAAGGGAGCTTTTTCTTAGTT
Source organism: Periplaneta americana (assembly GCA_025594305.2). Classification (NCBI taxonomy): domain Eukaryota; kingdom Metazoa; phylum Arthropoda; class Insecta; order Blattodea; family Blattidae; genus Periplaneta; species Periplaneta americana. Next base: position 149,649,664 of record JAJSOF020000013.1, read on the forward strand.
TTTCCCAAATTTTCTTTTCCATCATAGCTGTAAAAATTAAAAGTGTAATTGTATAATTAATGCTAACCTCGCATTTTTTATACTCACTGTATCACTGTTCTCTACGTACAAAAAAAGTTTCATTGTATTTAGAAATTTTAAGGTCAATTTTCTCTATATTTCGGTCGATTTGAGATGGAATAGCTCTTGGAAATAAGTTAACATACAGTACTCACCGCTTATATTCATCTCTCTTCCTATTTCCTCCCAAGCTTCTTTTCTCAGGTTTAAGTCTCTGTAATTGGATGACTTAAAATTATACATAAATTCATATTGCCTTACTTTTTCAATGATATATTCCTCCATAATGAACCTGCACGTGCTCTCCACCGTCCAACAATGTCCGGTGCGACAGGAAATCTAAACGTGATGGCACGAGTGCTACACAGGAGAGGACGTGGCGTCCGTGGCGTGGGAATAGTGTAATTCTAAGCAACGTAAATAAATGGAGAAAACGACTACCACACATTGAATGCAGAACGTGACAGCACAGGAAATCACATTTCGTGCCGTGCCGTGCCGTGGCAATAATGTGTTTCTACCTTTATGGCTTCAATGGCGCAGCCAGGGCGTCAGCTTCCCACATCAGAGACCCCGCTCAATCCCGGTCAGTACAGGTGGAGTGCAGTGCGTGAAGAAGTTGAAGGTGCTTCTCCTGTTATAGATACTGTATTTCCACATAATTATTATAAGAAATATGACATAAATAAATGTAAAGAAATCAGCTACCTAATGGGGTTTGAAATATCTCGTGCTCTAAAGCCTTTTAATAGAACAGAATTTCTCAAAAGGGTAATGATTAAAATAGTTTAAATAACTTGTTCATAAGAAGTTTTTGTTTAATTTTGAAAAAAAAAAAAAAAACAACAACGAATTTCTCGACCAAGTATCGAGAGAAGAATTTAGAAAATTCCTGATTATATTCAAGAGAAAAGTTAAAAACAGAAGCAAGAAAAATCGTATATTATTAACTGGCTCTTGATGATAGCAGTGACATTACTGATACAGCAAAGCTTGAGATTTTTATCCGCGGAATTGATCACTACTGGTTGTAGTTTTCATGCAACGTACCTTTCCTCAGTCTCCTTACTTCATAGGCTGTCTGTCGCATGTAATCACTGCAGTTCGAGTTTTGATCACCGATGGTATAGAATGATCTTTCTTTTATGGAATGAGCCATTTTACCTACTGTAAACACCATCAATTATACATATTATTCCAAAAAGTAAAAATGAAGAGGCTGGATTTTCCGAGCTGGTACAAAATAGTACCGGGGCGGAATCGCCCTGGCACAACTACACTCCTGCTAATACTACTACTACTACAGGGACATTATTTTATTTTTACTTCAATTTTTATTGTACCTGAGTTTTGGAATGTACTTCACTCCCACCCCTTCTACTAGTAAACTTCCAACCCTTCACGACACAGACCCGAGGGCGCGTAAGCAGTACAGAGTTACTGAGTATAGTACGTTTCAGAAATATGTTCGCGTTTTCCAGTGACGAAAGAGCTTTCAATATTGAATCATATTTTCGTACGGGTACTGTCGTCCGTTTCCCTATGTCGCATCCCGGTTTCCCCCACCTGCTTCTGTTCGCCCCTTTGTAAAGTCTAGTAGCTGGGCTATCTTAGCTCTTTTCTGAAAACAATAATTTCTGTTAGGAATTGGACGTCTACGTAATATTATTCAAGTGTTTAAAATAACTTAAATAAAAGGGCCTCCTTAAGTAATTAACTGTCACGTGATTTCCCCCCCCCTTTTCTACAACCCTGCGACAAAACCACTTGAACGGACAGTAGATAGCATTTCTGAGTGATTTTATCTTTTCGGATCGGGCAGAAGTGAAGATTGAATTTACAGTACCTAAGGTACTCTTTTATAGAGTAGGTACAGAATTATTTCAACATGAGTTACTCGTACGAAGGACGAAACTGGTAATTGGAATTAGGTACAATTTTCTATAGTGCGATAATATGCACAAAAGAACTGAAGCCTGTATCGAAATGAACGGCCATCATTTTCTAAAATGTGTTTAAATATCCATATTTTAATTATTTTTCAATTTAACTTCATTCTCTATATAGTACGCTAATGTGCTGTAACAGTACAATATACACTGCATAATTAATACTTCCGAATGGATAGCTCAATTCGTGTGTAAAACACTAAGTGTTAATACATTACTGTATTTTGATTAAACAAAAACCTAATGAAAATTATCAAACTCAAAATTGCGATATTTCCTAGTTTACATAAATGGATGAACCACTTTTCTTCCCTCCTATACCTAGTAAAATTATTTGTATTTTACGCCAGTATCATCGAACTCCGTCGTGGAAAGGGTAGCAAACGGTGCTTCCTGTTTCAATCGTTAATAGAAAGGTATAGCCAGGTTAATATTAAAAATGTTAGTAAAAATAAAATGATGTCCCTGTACTACTACTACTACTGCTACTACTACTACTACTACTACTACTACTATTACTACTACTACTACTACTACTACTACTACTACTACTACTACTACTACTACTACTACTACTACTACTACTACCTGTCGTAAAAAATCTTGGCTTCTTTTTTGATAATAATCTAAGTTGGAATTTTCAAGTTAAAAAAACGATAAAAAAATCTGTTCCTCTATTCACTGTTTGAGTCGCTTGAGAAACTTCTTGCCCCAGCAACTAAAACTTACCCTAGTAATGCCGCACTTCGATTATTGTAACGTTTTGTTAAGTGACCTAAGTTCTGAACTGTCAGTCAAGTTACAGCGAGCTCAGAATTTGTGCGTCAGATACGTGTGCAACATCCGACGATATGATCACATATCACCATTCTTCGCAAGTCTTTCGTGGCTCCGACTTAAAGAACGCAGAACTTTACACTCTTTGTCTTTACTCTTTCGAATTCTGCACACCTTAACATCAAATTAACTTTCGTCTCGTTTCTCTTATCTATACTCTAACCACGACGTAAATACCAGATCACTTATCTGTGGCACGCTAAGTATACCTCTTCATAGAACATCTTGTTATTCATCATCTTTTACAGTATCCACCTTGCGTCAATGGAATTCCTTGTCACAAATTATTAGGGGCTGCAAGACAATAAACACCTTTAATAACAGCTTAAAAGATAACCTTATTAGCATTTCACTCCAATCATACTGATTTAAACTATAACTGACTACATTGTTACTTCTTTCTTTAGACATCATCCTGATAGTGCTGTATTTTCAAAATTGTCTCATAATAATCTCTTTCTATTATCTAATATTATTTGAAATATATTAACCTTCTACGTATTTTAGCTTAATTCTGCTACACAGTTTATTTCAGTGTTTAATTAATAGTTCATAGTATTTTGTTGTTTAATTCGTAAATAACTCTTGTACAGGGACATCATTTTATTTTTACTTCAATTTTTATTGTACCTGAGTTTTTGAATGTACTTAACTCCCACAACTTCTACTAAGGAAGTTCCAACTCCACACAGAACCAAGACCGCAGATAGTAAGCAGTACTGAGTTACTGAGTATAGTACGTTCCAGAAAATGTTCGCGTTTTCCAGTGACGAAAGAGCTTTCAATATTGAATCATATTTTCGCACAGGTACTGTCCGTTTGCCTACGTCGCATCCCGATTTCTCCCACCTGCTTCTGCTCGCCCCTCTGTAATAGCTGGGCTGTCTTAGCTCTTTTCTGAAAACATTAATTTCTCTTAGGAATTGGAAGTTTACGTAATATTATACAGCTGTTTAATTTAACTTAAATGAAAGGGCCTCGTTAAGTAATTAACTGTCACGTGATTTCCTCCCTTTCTACAATCCTGCGGCATAACCACTTGGACGGACAGTAGATAGCATGTCTGAGTAATTTTATATTTTCGGGTCGGGCAGAAGTGAAGATTGAATTCACAGTACGTAGAGTAGGTACAGAATTATTTCAACATGAGTTACTAGTACGAAGGACGAAACTGGCAATTAGAATTAGATGCAATAGTCTATAGTGCGATAATATGCACAAAATAACTGAAGCCTGTATCAAAATGAACGGCCACCATTTTCAAAATTGTGTTTAAATATTCATATTATGATTATTTTTCAATTTAACTTTTTCTCTATATTGTACGCTAATGTGCTGTAGACAGTATAATATACACTGCATAATGAATACGTTCGCATGGATGGAGTAAAAACACTTATTCTTAATACAGTACTGTACTTTGATTAAAGAAAAACCTAATGAAAATTATCAAACTCAAAATCGCGATATTTCCTAGTTTACGTAAATGGATGAACTACTTTTCTTCCTTCCTATACCTAGTAGAGTGATTTGTGTTTTACGCCAGTATCATCGAACTCCAGTCTTGGAGGGGGGAGCAAGCGGTGTTTCCGGTTCTCTAAAGGTATAGACAGGTTAATATTAGAAATGTTAGTAAAAATAAAATGATGTCCCTGTATATATGTAACTCTCATCTAAATCAAATTGTTGAATTCTTTGTAAGTTCATGCATATGTATATACACTTTCTGCTGGTTGAGTGGAAGAGAAGGCCTTACGGCCTTAACTCTGCCAGCTAAAATAAATTATTATTATTATTATTATTATTATTATTATTATTATTATTATTATTATTATTATTAGTACTGCTAATATTACTACACGCTTAAGTATGGTCTTTATGCTTTTGAACTTACACATTTCTCCAGATTCTTGCCAACGCTGGTGTTTCATCTCTCAGTTCTGGTTGGTCGTGTGGTTGTCATAGTGCATGCAGTACATTAAGGCGCGTTTCACGAAAGTAAAACAGGTCATTTAATTCTCCTGCAATTTATTACTTGAGCTTCTTAAATTTGCTGTATGGTTTACATAAGCAAATCGCAGATTTAACGCAAGGTGGACTGTGTGATTCAGACACAGAGGCTTAGGCCTATGAGTCGTTGGTTCTTATTTTCGTAGCATTTAAATTAAGAATTCTTGGAAGATAATTTTGCTGAACGCGGGGCAATAAAATCAGCGGCACTATTGTTTGTACTGGCACAATTCTATTAAAAAAAGTAAAGCGTAATATAACGAAAAGCCAGAAAAGAGATGGAAATGGAATGAGACGCGTTCCGCGCCGGCACTCCTTGAGTTCTGTCCAATTCCACGCGCCGGGTACAAAACTTCTAATCAATTTTGTCAAACCTTCTGACTCGGTTCAGATGTTATAACATACGGCCTGATAATAGAGACAGACGCAGCCGGAGTTATTCCCTCTTACAAGCATGCTCAAAACTGGGACAATTCAATTTAGAGCGCTTCCCTTATTTCCTTGTTCTCGGGCAGGCTGTTAGGTCCCTCACCTCTTCTTAGTTATTAACCTCTGTTTCGTGTTTTAGACTTCTTTCTCGGTGTTCAGTGGTTTCAGTGCTTGCTACTGTGTCAATGGAATTCCTTGTCACAAAGTATTAGGGGCTGCAAGACAATAAACACCTTTAAGAACAGCTTAAAAGATAACCTTATTAGCATTTCACTCCAATCATACTGATTTAAACTATCACTGACTACATTGTTACTTTTTTCTTTAGACATCATCCTGATTGTGCTGTATTTTAATTGTCTCGTAATAATCTCTTTCTATTACCTAATATTATTTGAAATATATTAACATTCTATGTATTTTAGTTTAATTCTGCTACACAGTTTATTTCAGAGTTTAATTAATAGTTCATAGTATTTTGTTGTTTAATTTGTAAATAACTTTTGTATACATGTAACTCTCATCTAAATCAAATTGTTGGATTCTTTGTAAGTTCATGCATATGTATATACACTTTTGCTGGTTGAGTGGAAGAGAAGGCCTTACGGCCTTAACTCTGCCAGCTAAAATAAATAATTATTATTATTATTATTATTATTATTATTATGTATCCGGGTTCAGTGAATCCAAACCTGGCCCGGAACGATAAAAATGCTTCCCAATATTTTCTTCGAAAACTTGCTCTGTTTTTTCTTTACGAATCAATTTATGCTTCCCGGTATGTATCCACAATTTTGAAACATTTTTTCTTCATTTGACTAAAGAAGAACGAATACAGGGTGCTTCAAAAGTGATGGCAAAAATTTATGAATGGGAAGTAAAGACGAAGTCATCAAAAAGTTCCATCAAACATGGGTCCGAAAATTAACTGTTCAGGAGATAATAGCTGGTATGCATAAGTTGAAGTAAATGCTATTGCTAAGCTTTTCGTAATATATACTACGGTTTTTATGTAAAGTACCTGAGGGTATTAAGGCTCAGCATGTTATAAGGCCCACTATCTAGTTTTGCCATAGTTATACACTTTTGCAAAAGAGAGAAACAGCTCTTAAAACCTTTTTTCTTCCTGCATTCGAGTGAGGTATAAAGAAATCAGATTCTCGTTCTTGTTTGTAGCTGACTGGTGGCAACAAGTTATGTGTGATTATTTCTGCTTTCTTCATAAAATTCTGCAAAATTTAAGTTGATATTTAATCGTTTTACTGTGTGTTATTAATGTAATATTAAATGCACGTTATTGTGTAAACATTAAGAAGTTTGGTGCTACCGTGAAACTTTCGCTAATGAGCGTATGAGCACTCCATAAGTTAAAATTGGCGCGAAGTAACAGAGCAGGAAATAAGGCCCATGAAATAAATACGTGGAAACGCCCACAAGTTCATAGAAGTCCCTGAACTATAAAGTTCAAACTCTGAAGCACAATATTTTTTGCAAGAAATGAAACAAACGAAAGACTGACAATTCCTAATGCAGAAAGATCATTGGATGAACCACCAATATAAAATATGAATGTATATTTCACTTTTCGGCAAGTCGGCGAAACAACACAAATTATTCAAATTGAGGATTTTTCATATCATTAACAGATTTTATTACATATAACTCATGATTAATTATTCAAACCATTGTTATGCTTATTACTGTGAACACCTTATTGGAATTATGTTTAGATTTCCTTGTAACATTTTCAATATCTGATGATGCCGTATAGGCGAAAAACGTTCATAAAATTACTTCTGTAAGATGTATTAGCAAATAATAATTTTGCAAAAAATTATAAATCATATGAGTAAAAACTTTAAAATAAACTTATAATCACGCTCAACGACTCACCGTTAACAACAGTAAACAACTTAAAATATCTAGGGGTGACCCTGCAATCGACAGCCAACTCATTCAGCTACCACATCCAGGAGAGAACAGCAGCAGCCACGAGAGCGATTCACCAGATTAACGACCTGACCAGACTATCGCTGGAAACAGCAATGGTGCTACTGAAGACAGTCATCACACCAATAGTGACATACGGAATCACCCTCATATGGGAAAAACTAACCCTCACGGACCTCGAGAGAATAGAGAAAGTCAAAGCACGCTTTCTCAAATGCACACTAGAAATAGGACGAAACGCACCTTCAAGACTAGTGTACGAGATGACCAGAGAAACTTTCTACGTAGAAGACATCAGACTCCAAATACTACTGCAATCGACACAGCCCTACAAAGACCTCCTAGAGAGAAGAGAAGACAAACGCCGTACGATAGACCCCGACTTCTACGCCACAGGTGCTATGGTAGACAGGAACTGGACTAAAGAAAATCAGACTCAAAGACATGCAATAACCCGCTTCGCGATACATGGTTTTCACCATAAATTGTGCAAGACAAAAAGTTACCACGAACCGTGTGAAAGTTGTGTGTGTGAGCTTTGCGACTTAAAATGTGAACATACCATCTGACGAAGTGCAAGAATAACGATAAGACGCTAAACGAATGCGCTAAGAAATGACCTAACAAGATCTCAAATGCCTTATCGGGCGCACCTTTATTATACTTACTTACTTACTTACAAGTGGCTTTTAAGGAACCCGAAGGTTCATTGCCGCCCTCACATAAGCCCGCCAGCGGTCCCTATCCTGAGCAAGATTAATCCAGTCTCTATCATCATACCCCACCTCCCTCAAATCCATTTTAATTTTATCCTCCCATCTACGTCTCGGCCTCCCTAAAGGTCTTTTTCCCTCCGGTCTCCCAACTAACACTCTATATGCATTTCTGGATTCGCCCATACGTGCTACATGCCCTGCCCATCTCAAACGTCTGGATTTAATGTTCCTAATTATGTCAGGTGAAGAATACAATGCGTGCAGTTCTGTGTTGTGTAACTTTCTCCATTCTCCTGTAACTTCATCCCGCTTAGCCCCAAATATTTTCCTAAGCACCTTATTCTCAAACACCCTGAACCTATGTTCCTCTCTCAGAGTGAGAGTCCAAGTTTCACAACCATACAGAAGAACCGGTAATATAACTGTTTTATAAATTCTAACTTTCAGATTTTTGGACAGCAGACTGGATGATAAGAGCTTCTCAACCGAATAATAACACGCATTTCCCATATTTATTCTGCGTTTAATTTCCTCCCGAGTGTCATTTATATTTGTTACTGTTGCTCCAAGATATTTGAATTTTTCCACCTCTTCGAAGGATAAATCTCCAATTTTTATATTTCCATTTCGTACAATATTCTGGTCACGAGACATAATCATATACTTTGTCTTTTCGGGATTTACTTCCAAACCGATCGCTCTACTTGCTTCAAATAAAATTTCCGTGTTTTCCCTAATCGTTTGTGTATTTTCTCCTAATATATTCACGTCATCCGCATAGACAAGAAGCTGATGTAACCCGTTCAATTCCAAACCCTGCCTGTTATCCTGAACTTTCCTAATGGCATATTCTAGCGCGAAGTTAAAAAGTAAAGGTGATAGTGCATCTCCCTGCTTTAGCCCGCAGTGAATTGGAAAAGCATCAGATAGAAACTGACCTATACGGACTCTGCTGTATGTTTCACTGAGACACATTTTAATTAATCGAACTATTATTATTATTATTATTATTATTATTATTATTATTATTATTATTATTATTATTATTATTAGGCCTATAATTATAATCTTGAACTGATTTATCTGAAAAATAAAAAATGAATTGTAAGATTTTCAACACAGTTAAATACTTTAGAATTGGACAATATTAAATTAATCAGTTCTGTCTTTATACTCCGAAAATTTATTATTCTCCATCACTTAATAGTATGATTAATATATTTTTTTATTGAAAGCGCAATATTTCGTTGAGCTTTTACACTTCAGAAAACGCTTCACGTGAATTTTTTCTAAGTCCATCTGATAAGAAATCACAGATCTACAGCAACTGTTTATAACTCGGCTCCCTTGCATAAAGATATAAATCACTGAAATAAGGAAGCATCAAAATACGTTATTCATCTATTAATTAATTAATACGTCATCGTAATTGTTGGAATTCCCTATATAAAGACACGACATCCCGGATGGCTGGATGGTTTCTTTCAGAAAATGCTGCGATGTACATACTGTATCTGCTAATATAATAAGCATAGGTTGCGAAATCCATTTGATCAATGTTATAGTAGAAGCATAACCTGGGCCATGAATGAGCAAATGAAGCTCTTTAACTAGCAGTGCATTGCGGGTGGCATAGATAGAACTCCCATAATGGGCAATTTTGCAATCTTGTTACAATTTTATTTACCTGGTCCTCCAGGTTGGGGGTTAGGCAGAGGGCTAGCAACCCACTACTGGAAAACAACTTAAGCTACGTTTCCCATGAAATATGATACAGCCGGACGGATTAAGTTGAGGAATGGGAATTCCAGTTGGAAATGAGACGGTGCACTCGCTGCTATTTGCAGACGATCAGGTGATAATTGCGCAATGTCGAGAAGATGCAAAATTTATGGTAAGGAAACTCCTTGAAGCATTTGAAGCAGGGGGACTGAAAGTTAATATGAGTAAAACCGAATACCTGGTGATAGGTGGAGATGGACGAAATATAAAGTTGCCCCCAGGAATAATTAAAATAGTGATGGAGTTTAAATATTTGGGTCGGTTTTGCATGAGACTGGAAATTGTAAAGAGGATATAGATTATAGGATAATGCAGGGTAGAGGAGCAATAAAGATGTTGAATGGAGTGCTATGGAGCAGGACAATAACTATGCAAACAAAAAAGAGAATTCTTGAGGTTATAGTGGAAAGTATATTGACATATGGGGCTGAAGGTTGGAGTCTATCGGAAGGCCAAAAAAGTAATATACAGGCAGTTGAAATGGACGGGCATAAGGAGAGGTGCTAGAATATCCAGGCTGGAAAAGAGAAGAAACGAGGATGTTAGAAGGATAATGAACATGGAAGAATCGGTGATTGCAAGAATTGAGAATAGACAACTTCAGTGGTATGGTCATGTAAGGAGGATGGATGAGGGGAGGTGGCCAAACGTGCTACTTCAATGGTCTCCAGCTGGTAGAAGGAAACGAGGAAGGCCTAGAAATTCATGGAGGGCTGGAATATTGAGGATGATGAATGATAGGGGACTAAATGAGCAGGATTGGAATGACAGACGCAGATGGAAAATGGGAATAAAGGGTAACCACTGAAAAGTGGAGAGGCCCTCAAAAGTAAAAGTAAGTTACAATTTTATTTGTGTCGAGTGGTACGCAGAGAAACGCTCCACGTTAAAAAAAAAAAAAAAAAAAAAAACATTTCATAGCCAAATCTGGTATAATTTTATTTGAATCAATCTCTAGCTCTTTTTGGTTGAAAACCTTCAGTCCAAAGTCTTGTCTTCGAATGAATATTGATATTTGAGCAATGGTGAAATAAATCGTAATACACGAAATAAATAATTATACACTAAGGTCATTAAACTCACAAGCAAAAATTCTCATTGAGGCAGATAAAAAAGTTGTTTTATTTCTCCCACCATGTTAATAATATCAAAACAAGTGCTTATACAAATTTTGGCCACTCGAGCGCAATTACGTGGACCGTAAGAATGTAAGTTTCCCTGGAGCCGTTTCGAGAAAGAAAAACAATTTTATGGAAAGATTTATTGGAACAGATGCAACATTTGTTGAGCTATTTTTCAACATATTCCCCAATGCAATTGTCATACCGTGGGATCAAATTTTGTATATCTGTGTCATAGACGTCTGCCGCCTGGGATCGGAACCAGTATGTGACAGCTGTCTGCACCTCTCTGTAGATCCCATGGAATGTCAAATGTCTCAGTTCTAGTGGAGAATATGTTGAAAAATAGTTCAACAGTTGTTGCATCTGTTCCAATAATTTTTTCCAATGAAATTGTGTTTTCTTTGTGTAAACGGCCCCGCGGAAAATTATTTATTTTGCAGCCATCGTAATTACGCTCGAGTGACAAAAATTTGTATACGGGCTAGTCCATATGAAATCGATCAGTAAAACCTTGCATTTTTTTAATACTCTAATTTTTTCCGTATTTATACAAGGTGCTGAGGACAGTGCATTTTCAAAAATATACTATCGAAAGTCAAACGGTTTTCGTACTATTGAGCGACAAATTTAGCGTATTTTATAAAAACAAGAACTTCAAATAGAACCCATTATGCAGTTCATCAGCAAATATCAACTTCAGTGGAAGGGTCATCTCGAACGAATGAATCGATGCAGAATTCCAAAAGCACTGCTTCATTACCATCCATATGGCAAAAGATCTCTAGGCCGTCCAAAGAAGAGATGGACTGAAAATTCTAGTTTGAGACCGTAACAGGCCACTTGGCCTAATACTTGTTAGGAAGATGATGATGATGATGATATAAAAACAAGTCTCTTTCAGCGCTCAGAACTCTGGAACCATTTACAGCAGAACATTGAACGGGAGCTCATTTTGAAGCTGACATTTGGTAGATTGTGTTAAGAAGTAATCCTTATTTTTATTGTATACAGAGAGAGACTGATAATCTGATTTTACTTACTTTTAGGCTTTTATCTATTTGTAAAAATGTAAAAATATTGAGAAAAAAACGTTGAATTATTAAGAGGGATTCGGCATTGTTTGCTTAGTGGCTCGGCAATAAGTTTCGGGGTTATTAAATAAAATATTTTCACACGCCTGGACTTGAACGGCGCAGTACCGCACGCACTGGCTGAGAGCTGAAGATAAGCGAGCGTTGGGCGTCATTTTACTCCTGTGTTTATGAAAACTTATGATAAAGCTAGCCTAGCTATGCGCTACTAGACGAAACATCACGTTTTTGTCCCCTGGCCTTGCTTATCTCGGCTAGCTCCCGTCTCACAGTCAGCTGGTTAGTTCACGCGCGTACTATTTATTTTCTTTATTTGATATTTTCAATACTTTCTTATCAACATACCATTTGTACTTTCAATGCGGTATCTAACTATATATTTTTTAAATATTTTTTCCCAGGCAAAGGCGTCTTAATGAAGAAAAATCTAAATTTCTCCATTTCCATAAAAAAGTAAGAAAAACTTTTTATATGTCAATATAAACTTTAATTTCTTAGCATCAAAATAAACCATGATTTTGTTCATTGGGTGAAAGGGTTTCGGAGCCACAACAGTTTAAAGTTGCTAATTTTATGAAAATACGATAAATTTAAATATTTTTAGCTCGACCATGCCGAAATGTAGTAATTATACACCTGGTAGCAGTCCTTTAATGCATGTCATTAAAGTACACCTACTCATTAAAGTGCAGGTCTTCAGCCAATGACAAGTCAGCTTTGTACCGTTATATCGATTATTCTCTGATATGCAATCGACAGACAATTAGCGAAAAGTCACGGAGGCTGGAAATCCAATACTGTCGCAGAAGGTTATGTTCTGTTACTATAATAATTAGAGTTAATTGTAAATAATACTCAAATAAATTCAATTTGTCGTCTCGTTTTTCAGTTCTAAATCAATTTCCAGGTTATATCAGACTAAAGTTCATTCTTATATTGTGCCAAGGTCAATGACATTCGGCCTCGGAAAAAATCAATACTTTCGCGTCTGCGCACATCTCACAATTCAGGTCAGTTTGCACATAACCATAAAAAGACCTAATTTTCAATACTTTCAAGTTAGCAATATGGTCGAGCATAGAAAGTCGTATGAAACTTGCCTATAATGGTAATTAAGACGCTCATATGAAAATTATGAAACTTGCTTGCTCTCGTTTCATAAACAATCATACTTGCGTCTTAATTTACTATCATTATAGGCTCGTTGCATAAGTACTATTAATTTAAACACTATGAAGTTGTGATGCCTCAAACTTTGCACAAAGCATTGTATCACAGTTGTCAACGGACAGAAAAAGTTTCATTGCATTTAAAAACTGCAAGGTCAATTTTCTCTACATTTCGGTCGATTTGAGATGGAATAGCCCATACGGACTTGTTTTTGACATTATTAACATGGTGGATGGAAAAGTAACTGTCAGGGATCGAGGCCCTGTCCCCTGTCCCCGCGCTGACTGCGCTGCGGTCAAGTTCCGACGGCCGCACTGTGGATTCAGACGGGCTACGAGGTGATCGAACTCGTCCAATAATGGAGTTGGTTTGATTGATAGCTTGTCACAAGCGCTCCAAGAGTTATGCCCTTGCCGTATACGCGGCACGATTTAATTCTGCGAACGGAATAGCAAGCACATCGAACCCTTGTAAGACATGCTCTGTGACGTCACATGAGCCAAACGAGAGCACAGACAGAGACAAACCACGGTTACTAGTCCTGACTACTGCGATTATTAAAATGTTACTATGTAGTACTCTTATTATCTGTCACCCCCGGTGGTCTGATGGCTACCGTGTCATTATGTCCTAGGTTCGCGTGTTCAGACCCGGATGAGGACATTCAAATTACAAATGGGAATAGCCTAGATATTAAGTTTTCAAGCAGATAAACAAATAAGTGAGCGTTAGTAAACCGATTGGCTGTACAGATTATACTTAATCCACTGTTTTTATTTTTTCATCACGAGAGGTTCGCCGTTCCCACCGATTTTCCCGAATCCGAATGGACGTTTTCCCGAAGCTACCTTTTCCCGAATGCTACTTTCCCGAAGCCAAGGTCCTGAATTTCATTTACTACTCAGTTTTCCGATTATACTTGGGTTGGATAAAAAGTAATGGCAACAGTTCGATATTTCTGACATGGCTTTATTCACAGGGGTACAACATTTACGTACCTTCTATATAGTCGCCTCCCATATTTATTACCTTTTGCCAAATGTTTGGTAGGCGTCGTACACCATCAGCGCGTCCATCTTTGTTGATGTTCCGTATTGACCGCCCTAAAGCACGGATAAGTTCATCTCTGGTATTGTACCGGGTCCTTCGCAGTGGTTCTTTCACTTTGGTGAAAAGATCGTAATCGCATGGATCATATCGGGTGAGTACGGAGGATGTTCCAGAATCTCCCATTGCCAGCGACGCAAGAGGTCCTTGCCAGCAGCAGCGGTGTGACTCTTTGCATTATCATGAAGAATGATGGGGTTCTGTACCACCAAGTATCGTCGTTTTCTCCTGAGGGCTGGACGACGGTGGTACTGCAGGAACCTGCAGTAGTAGTCCGCGTTTACTGTCTGCCTTGGAGGTACAGTGTGGTGCAGTATTACCCCATCAATGCCATACGCCACAATGGACATCACCTTCACAGCACTTCCAACAAGGCCTTCCCGAAACGCTTTAACCCATCGTGCCACTGTGCGATATGGCAACGCTGCATCGCCACATTCTTCATGCAGTCCCTGAAAACATTCTTGTGCACTACGACCTCGTGCCACTTCAATTTTGATCCAGAAACGTTGCTCTAGTTTTGTAAACATGATCTTAGGGCGCTCGCACTATCCCTATGAAAGTCAACGTTCTACACACTGCAGTAGATTGACAGAGTACTGTCGCCGCTGGCTACACTAACTCATCTAACAGTCCTTGTTCATATCCATACAGCTGGCAACTCTCGAACGCACCATCGTCACGTGACAGCAGTGTTGCCATTACTTTTTATCCAACCTATGTATTATGCGGGAAATTAAAATTACAAAACCTACATTTAAGCAAACAAATTTATTAATTCGGAATGTATATGATAAGACTTTTTTGTGTTAAATTTTAACCTTGTTAACATGTTTCGACCTATTTTGGGTCATCTTCAGAACTGGTCGTTGTTGGTCTTGGCGCCTCTTGTTTTCTGTGAGGGTGCGTTCGTAGTGTAGAGTCAAAGAACACATACACTCTTTGACTCTACACTACGAACGCACCCTCACAGGAAACAAGAGGCGCCAAGACCAACAACGACCATTTCTGAAGATGACCCAAAATAGGTCGAAACATTTTAACAACGTACGTTAAAATTTAACACAAGAAAGTCTTATCATACATATTCCGAAGTGATAGTGATACAGTGTTAAAAGTTGTGTAATCGCGATGTATAAATTTATTAAATTTATGTTATGAGAAACATGGCAGATGAAGCTACAATTATAAATTCAGCGTGAGGAGGTAAAAAGCTTTGCTGGAAGGTAACGTGTATTTAAAGAGAAATAGTGCGGCTGGAGGAAAAATATACCGGGTGTGCGAAAGTACCCTACGTTCCAAAGAATGTTATGCGATTACTTCTGGACCGTCTAATAACCTGAAAGTACTGAAGGGCCAGCCGCAGAGAGAGTGGCTACAACTGCAAACACGAATACGAATTATCGTGCAGGATTATCACGCCTATGCAGGCGATAACAGACATCTCAATTACCTGAGGACACTTGGACATTATTTCATCTTGTAAAGAGGAAGTGTAATTAATTATACTATAATTATATTAAATACATTTGTGTGGTAATATACAGTACTGTATTATCAGGAAAATGGAAATCAAAGAAATCGGGAATGTGAATTTGGAAATTTTATATTCGGGAAAATGGAATTTCGGGAAAATTGAAATCAAAGAAATCGGGAAAATGTCTGTCGGAAATGTGGATTCGGTAATTTTATATTCGGAAAAAATGCTATTCAGGAAAATGGATGTTCGGGATTGCGGATTCGGGAATCGAAGTAGGCCTATAGAGAGGAAAATATGATCCTATAAAAGATCGATTTTTGAAAATGGCGGTACTCAAGTCTTATGGTGAAGCACGCGTATACATATAGGTAACTTACTTACTTAGTTAGGGAAAGTTGCTTAATTGTGTTATAGAGTACCGCTATAAGAAATGTTTTGTTTATGTGTTGTAACTGTTTTCTGTATGTCTCAATTGATGACTGATGTTTGATTTCCAATCGCAATGTTTAAATTACTGATTGTTTAGGTTTTATTTCCATTGTGTAAGCTAATTTATTTTTCTTTTCAATTTGTTTTATGGTTAGGAATATTTTTTGTGTAAAACTATAGCCCTAGCATACATATGTAAAATAGGGCTACCCCCATTGGAGATACAATAATAATAATAATAATAATAATAATAATAATAATAATAATAATACTTACTTACTTACTTACTTACTTACTTACTTACTTACTTACTTACTTACTTACTTACTTACTTACTTACTTACTTACTTACTGGCTTTTGAGCAACCCGGAGGTTCATTGCCACCCTCACATAAGCCCGCCATTGGTCCCTATCCTGAGCAAGATTAATCCATTCTCTATCATCATATCCCACCTCCCTCAAATCCATTTTTATATTATCTTCCCATCTACGTCTAGGCCTCCCTAAAGGTCTTTTTCCCTCCGGCCTCTCAACTAACATTTAGCTAACAGCGTTGTCAAATATCAATTACTTAAAATGATATGTTAAACGTCCCAAAAACAACTTTCTGAGATATCGCTGCAAAACACACAGCGAAATGTAGCTATGTTGACTTACAACACAGTCTTTTGGCGCACGAATGAGTCACTTACAGTTGAGCTACGACAAAACACAATTATGCACACTTTGTTTAATAGAATGACCTGGTGCATCACCATATCTTACCGTGGCCGAGCATTTCCGAGCAGTATTGAATGATTCACTAGAGTACTTTGACGATGCAGGACCAAGGACTTCATAGGTACTGTCGGAACTTGACGGCATACATCAGAGCTGTTCTAAACGACATGAAATGGGATGGTAGACAAGACAGTGTGTTTGTGTAGGTTTGTTTCTACATTGAACACCTAGGCAAAGGTTGAGAACAACCCTAAGCTAGCAGTAGTATTACCAGTAGTTGTAGTAATATAAGCAGCATCAGCAATAGTAGTAGTAGCAGTAGCATCAGGAATAGTAGTTAGTAGTAGTAGTAGTAATAGTGGTAGTGGTAGTAATAGTAAGTTACTAGTAATAGCAGGAGCATCAGTAACAGTAGTAGTAACAGTAGCATCAGTAGTAATAGTAGCAGCAGTAGTAGTAGTAGTAGTAGTAGCAGTAGCATCAGTATTAGTAGTAGTATCAGTAGTACTAGCAGTAGTATCAGTAGTACTAGTAGTATCAGTAGTACTAGTAGTAGTAGCAGTAGTACTAGTAGTAGTATCAGTATTACTAGTAGTAGTATTATCAGTAGCAGTACTAATAGTAGTATCAGTAGTAGTACTAGTAGTATCAGTGGTAGTATCAGTAGTATTAGTGGTAGTATCAGTAGTATTAGTGGTAGTATCAGTAGTACTACTAGTAGCAGTATCAGTAGTACTAGGAGTAGTATCAGTAGTACTAGGAGTAGTATCAGTAGTAGTACTACTAGTAGTAGTATCAGGAGTATTAGTAGTAGTATCAGTAGTACTAGTAGTTGTGTCAGTAGTACTAATAGTAATATAAGTAGTAGTGGCAGTAGTACTAGTAGTAGTATAAGTAGTAATATCAGTAATACTACTAGTATTAGTAGTATCAGTAGTACTACTAGTATTAGTAGTAGTATCAGTAGTACTACTAGTATTAGTAATAGTATCAGTAGTACTAGTAGTAGTAGTAACAGTAGTAGTATTAGTATCAGTAGTACTAGTAGTAGTATCAGTATTACTAGTAGTAGTAGTATCAGTATTACTAGTATCAGTGTTACTAGTAGTACTAGTATCAGTATTACTAGTAGTAGTATCATCTGTAGTACTAATAGTAGTATCAGTGGTATTATCAGTAGTACTAGTGGTAGTATCAGTAGTACTACTAGTAATAGCATCAGTAGTACTAGTAGTAATATAAGTAGTAGTATCAGTAGTACTAGTAGTAATATAAGTAGTAGTGGCAGTAGTACTAGTAGTATAAGTAGTAGTATCAGTAATACTACTAGTGTTAGTAGTAGTAGTATCAGTAGTACTAGTAGTATTAGTGGTAGAATCAGTAGTTCTAGTGGTAGTAGTATCAGTAGTTGTAGTGGTAATATAGAAAGAAACTAACATTAAACCCAAAGGGACCAGCACATTTAAAATATTTACAAAAATAAAGCATTCCTTTTTGTTTGGGTCATAATACATATCGAGGACATCATAGCCTATCAGAAGAGCATATCGAAGAATTTTGAGTTACTGAAATCTTTTTATGGTTCTAGTATAAATTTGTAGTTTTTTTGATACGCCCTTCTGGCATGATGCCTTTGATGTAGAGTTCTTGTTTCCAGTAGGAGAGAATATTTGTACTACTAATTTCGTTGCAAATCAATTTGCAAATCTTTCCGTCCACTGAGCTACTTCTCTTGTGAAACTCAAGTTCTCTAGATGAACTTCATGCTGTTGTCGATCTGTGTGACACTGAATTTGCAGAATTCCTTAGAAATCGAAGGGAGCTGGTGACGGGTCACGCTCGCAGCATTAAACAGGGATCACATTTCCTATTCATTGTGGAAGTGTTTGGTATTCCAAATGAGGATAATCTACATTTCAAAATGCGTGCCAAATTTTGAGATCATCCGTGGAATCGAAACATCTGCTCATAGGCATGCAAGAGGACGTCTGGCAGCGGTACAAATATCCGAGATTCGATCACGAGCCCACACGCTTCGGTGTCACGTATCACAGTTTTAGACGCCAAGCCTATTGTCTGCTCTTCTCACTGATTCCGGAGTCATTTTGCTGGGAATTGCCCATTTGAAACACTTTATTACTAAGTATAAGAACCAAGGCTAGTCCAGCTAACTCCATTGAATTTCAAGAGCAGGTAAGTTATTTATCGTGTGTTGTTTTACATAACGTCATATGAATTATCATACCATATCACAACTACTGCCAACTTCACTCCCATCCTAAGGAAAAAGTTTTTTGTGTCTTTTCATACGCATAATTTGTAGTATGGGCACCTACAAGTCGGAATTTATTATCAACTGGGGCAAGATAATATGGAATAAAGATAATTGGCAGAGAAATTTTCATGTCGTTTGTACGTTTCACATAGGAGAGTTAATTGGCATAATTATCTGCACCTGAAAATGGAAGATAATAATAATAATAATAATAATAATAATAATAATAATAATAATAATAATAATAATGATAATGATAATAATGATCATCGTCATCATCATCGTCCTTGCAGGTATTAGGCCTAGTGGCCTGTTACGGTCTCCGTCCATCTTTTCAGGGGGCGTCCCAAAGATCGTCTTCCATCTGGTATATAGCGGAGAATTTGTCTTGGGAGTCTGGAACGGTCCATCCTATTGACATGGTTAAGCCATTTTTGTCTATAGTGGTTGAGATGTTCATAAATAGGTGTAATTTTCAATTCTTTTGTAATTAGTTCATTCCTTTTGTGGTCAAGCAAGCTGTAGCCGCCAGTCCTCCTTAGAAATCTCATTTCCGCAGTTGTTAGGCGTTGAACATCTGAGTTTCGGACAGTCCAGGCCTCACTACCATACATGAGGACAGATCTTGCTAGAACTTTATATGCTTTTAACCTGGTATGTTTTTTTGGGTTTTCGTGGTTGTGAAAACCTGGTTGATGGTTCTTAAGGCTCCTTTAAAATGTTGAATATTTTCAGATATGTCAAATAGCCTATGTCAAATTATAACCTGAATATTTAAATGAATTTACCTGTTCTAACGTATGGGTTCCAATGCAAATTTTACTCCTAACTGGCTGTTTACCTTGGAACGCTATAATTTTTGTTTTGTTTGGGGAAATTTTCGTATTAAAATTTTGTGCTATTATATTCAAATGATATATTGAGTATTGCAGCTCGTCTTCATTTGTAGCAAAAAGAACCTGATCATCTGCATATAATAATGTATCTAGAGTACAATTTCGGAAGAGCGGGATGTTTCCATGAATTGTTAGTCGCCAATGTCTGATGATAGAGTTGATGTATACAGGGTGTTTAAAAAATACGGGGCATAATTTCAGGTATATATTTCCCACATGTAGACAATCAAAATAGTTCATTACAACATGTGTCCGGAAATGCTTCATTTCCGAGTTATGGCCTTCACAACATTGAAATTCACCGGAACGTTTTTCTTTCCGCAGGTTGTTGTCATTACAGAAGATGTTCAAAATGTCCACCTCCTGCTTGAATTCAGACTTCACATCGATGTCTCATTGACCTGCGAACACGATCCCAAACTCCAGGAGTATTGCGTATGTCCTCAGAACATGCCACAATTCGATTCCGAAGGGATTCCAAATCAGGGACCGGAGACGAATAAACCAATGATTTTAAATGGCCCCACAAGTAGAAATCGAGAGGGTTCAGATCAGGTGAGCGTGGAGCCCAAGCAATTGGGCCACCTCTACCGTACATGAAGTGTATCTCTGCCAGCTCTTGATTTGAATACATGTCGCACAGTCTTAACGCCTATACAACACTGAATGTAACTTGGCCTCGGAATGAACTGTCAGAGTGCCCTCTTAATGTCTCCTTTGACGGCAACGACCTGCGGAAAGAAAAACGTTCCGGTGAATTTCAATGTTGTGAAGGCCATAACTCGGAAATAAATCATTTCCGGACACATGTTGTAATGAACTATTTTGATTGTCTACATGTGGGAAATACATACCTGAAATTATGCCCCGTATTTTTTAAAAACGTTCCGGTGAATTTCCATGTTGTGAAGCCCATAACTCGGAAATAAAGCATTTCCGGACACATGTTGTAATGAACTATTTTGATTGTCTACATGTGGGAAATACATACCTGAAATTATGCCCCGTATTTTTTAAAAACGTTCCGGTGAATTTCAATGTTGTGAAGCCCATAACTCAGAAATAAAGCATTTCCGGACACATGTTGTAATGAACTATTTTGATTGTCTACATGTGGGAAATACATACCTGAAATTATGCCCCGTATTTTTTAAAAACGTTCCGGTGAATTTCAATGTTGTGAAGCCCATAACTCGGAAATAAAGCATTTCCGGACACATGTTGTAATGAACTATTTTGATTGTGTACATGTGGGAAATACATACCTGAAATTATGCCCCGTATTTTTTAAAAACGTTCTGGTGAATTTCAATGTTGTGAAGCCCATAACTCGGAAATAAAGCATTTCCGGACACATGTTGTAATGAACTATTTTGATTGTCTACATGTGGGAAATACATACCTGAAATTATGCCCCGTATTTTTTAAAAACGTTCCGGTGAATTTCAATATTTTTAAAGTCCATAACTCGGAAAAAAATCATTTCCGGACACATGTTGTAATGAACTATTTTGATTGTCTACATGTGGGAAATACATACCTGAAATTATGCCCCGTATTTTTTAAAAACGTTCCGGTGAATTTCAATGTTGTGAAGCCCATAACTCAGAAATAAAGCATTTCCGGACACATGTTGTAATGAACTATTTTGATTGTGTACATGTGGGAAATACATACCTGAAATTATGCCCGTATTTTTAAAAACGTTCCGGTGAATTTAAATGTTGTGAAGCCCATAACTCGGAAATAAAGCATTTCCGGACACATGTTGTAATGAACTATTTTGATTGTCTACATGTGGGAAATACATACCTGAAATTATGCCCCGTATTTTTTAAAAACGTTCCGGTGAATTTCAATGTTGTGAAGCCCATAACTCGGAAATAAAGCATTTCCGGACACATGTTGTAATGAACTATTTTGATTGTCTACATGTGGGAAATACATACCTGAAATTATGCCCCGTATTTTTTAAAAACGTTCCGGTGAATTTCAATGTTGTGAAGCCCATAACTCGGAAATAAAGCATTTCCGGACACATGTTGTAATGAACTATTTTGATTGTGTACATGTGGGAAATACATACCTGAAATTATGCCCGTATTTTTTAAAAACGTTCCGGTGAATTTCAATGTTGTGAAGCCCATAACTCGGAAATAAAGCATTTCCGGACACATGTTGTAATGAACTATTTTGATTGTCTACATGTGGGAAATACATACCTGAAATTATGCCCGTATTTTTAAAAACGTTCCGGTGAATTTCAATGTTGTGAAGCCCATAACTCGGAAATAAAGCATTTCCGGACACATGTTGTAATGAACTATTTTGATTGTGTACATGTGGGAAATACATACCTGAAATTATGCCCGTATTTTTAAAAACGTTCCGGTGAATTTCAATGTTGTGAAGCCCATAACTCGGAAATAAAGCATTTCCGGACACATGTTGTAATGGACTATTTTGATTGTCTACATGTGGGAAATACATACCTGAAATTATGCCCGTATTTTTTAAAAACGTTCCGGTGAATTTAAATGTTGTGAAGCCCATAACTCGGAAATAAAGCATTTCCGGACACATGTTGTAATGAACTATTTTGATTGTCTACATGTGGGAAATACATACTTGAAATTATGCCCCGTATTTTTGAAACACTCTGTATATTGAATAAAAGTGGTGAGAGGGGGCATCCTTGACGAACTCCACAGTTTATCGGTTTCCAGTCGGTATGTTCTGATCCGATAGTAATTTTGATAATATTGTGGTTATAATAATAATAATGATAATAATAATAGTAATAATAATAATAAGCCTAAGGTAATAATAAATTGATTGAGCTCAATAAAAATAAATCTAAAACCATATAATTTATAAATATCTCACTCACGAAAAATCCTATGTTTGTGTTTGGGAGTGTTCTTGAAAAGGCAAAGGTAAAAAAATATACATTAAGATAATATGGGAATATAAACAGCATACATTACAAAATGAAATAAGATTAATTACTTAAAAATGAAGGCAATATTGTTAAGAGTCAATTTTTCTGTTAGAGAGAAGAATGCAAAAAGAATTTCTATAAATGTCGTTTTTTTAAAGCCAAATATTGCATTAATATTAGGTGAGGAAAACTATTAATAAAATAACTGTATAGTTTTGGGCCGAAATTAGAACTATTGCCTCAGATCAGATTCGGTATTACAAATTAGGATCAATTATTAGTGGGAGAGAAATAGCATTTATCCTTATAGAATAAGTATGGTAATTTGACAAGTACTTGATTTTGTTTCTGTGATAATAATTAATTTTATATATATATATATATATATATATATATATATATATATATAATACAATATCCTATGTAACAGAAGAGGAGACGATACTAAGGAGCTAAATGACAGCTGTGAGCAGTATAGGATGAAGATAATGGCAGACAAGAGGAAGACCATGGTTATCGGAACAAAAATAAAGAACGTAAACGTGCGAATTCGAGAACAAGTGGACAGCTTCTGATAATTGGGATGTATTGTAAGTAGTAACATGAGCTACTATCAAGAAGCCAAGAGGAGGATAGCAATGACAAATGAAAATCTTAATAGAAAAAGGAGCATCTTCTGCGGAACTCTGGAAAAGAACTAAGCAAGATACTAATGAAGTGCTTTGTTTGAAGTGTGACATTGTATGGGATAGAAACATGGACATTACGACGAAGTGAAGAGAAACAACTAGAAGCATTTGAAAAGTGGATATGGAGAAGAATGTAGCGTGTGAAGTGGACAGACAGAATAAGAAATAAAGTTGTGTTGGAAAAAGTGGGTGAAGAAAGGATAATACTGAAACTGATTAGGAATAGAAAAAGGAATTTGTTGGTCTCTGGCTGAGAAGAAACTGCCTGCTGAAGGATGCACTGGAAGGAATGGTGAACGGGAGAAAAGTTCGTGGCAGAAGAAGACATGAGATGATAGAAAGCATTAAGGGATTAGGTATAGCTTACAGCAGTAAAATTTTGGAAATATTAAACTTTATTTTTCCTCCATTACTGTATCTTGTACAATTTCAAAAAATAAAAAATATTTACATTTTTATTTTAAACATTCAGTTCACTGTGCAGTGATGAAGCGTTTCCCACATAACTAAAAAACTATCCAACATTCTGTGATGAAATTTGTTGTGTGTATTTATGCATGTCATATCCACAATATGATATAAGATTACTTCTCTACCTTTGATAGATTGTCTGATAAAAAATAAATGTGTTTCAAAAAATTGTCAAATATCAGTATTTTCTTCTAACAAGCAAACGTTCTGATGGGGGCAGATAAAAAAGTTAAATTTTTTTTCCACCATGTTAATAATGTCAAAAGAAGTGCTTATACAAATTTTGGCCACTCGACCGCAATTACGAGGGCCGTAAAAAAATAAGTTTGCCAGGGGCCGTTAACAGAAAAAAGAACACAATTTCATTGGACAAATTTATTGGAACGGACACACCAATTGTTGAGGTATTTTTCAATATATTTTCCAACAGAATTTAGACATTTCTCATATCATGGGATTGACAGAGAGAGGTGCAGACTCAGTCAAACGCTGGTTCCGATCTGAGGCGGCAGACTTCTACGACACAAAAATTGATCCTATGGTATGAAAAATGTCTCAGTTCGAGTGGAGGATATGTTGACAAATAGTGCAACAATTGCTGTATCCGTTTCAGTAAATATTTCTAAGCAATTGTGCTTTTTTCTATAAACGGCCCCAGGGAAAATCACTTTCTGGACGGTCTCGTAATTGCGGTCGAGTGGCCAAAATTTGTATAAGCACTTCTTTTGACATTATTAGCATGGTGGAAGAAAAAAATTTAACTTTTTTATCTGCCCCCATCAGAACGTTTGCTTGTGAGACAAAATAAAAAAATATATTATTTATTAATGAATGTAGTTGAAAGAGCATGATATTGTAAACATGAGTTTCAGCACTAAAATAAAAGAGAGAGAATATGAAAAAGTTAACAAGTTTATGAGTTATGAGGGAAACGCTTCATCACTGCACAGTAAACTGCCACCATTGTGAATTTGGAAAAAAATATATAAATAATTTTTTTTATTTGTAAAAATATTTTTTTCATGTAATAGAAGGACAGTGTTTTATACATACCAACTTTCGTTGTTGTACAAGGTACAGTAATGGAGGAAAAAAAATGTTGAATATTTCCACAAATTTTATTGCTGTAAGCTGTACCTAACCCCTCAAGATATGTGGATCATATGCGGAGACTAAGAGGAAGTGGAAAATAGGGAAGATTGGAAAATACTGGGTTAGCACTGAAAGACAGCTTTGTGCAGGAAATTATGAATAATTGAATATAATAATATAAATAAATCTTCTACACATATACAATTGTTTATGGATTCTTTACTGAACAATAATGGTTTGAATTTGTAATGTTCTCTCATTTCCCACAAGGGAACTTCGACATTTATTGCCTCCAAGAGAAAGTATTAATTTAGATAATTCTTTTTTAAATATATCTCCCCTGGCTGGTTTTGAATAGATGATAGCCTAATATATCTACTTCTAGAGCGAGCACGGCACGCACTAGAGCATTGCGATAATTAGCGACATGTAGGGTGACATGACTTTGTCACGCTAAACGGTGCATGTCATTTGTTTCCGTTGTCATGACTGCTAGTTTACTGTTTCACTTGTCACATACGCAAGAGCTACTATGACAAGGATATCACAAAACAAAACAACTTCACTTTATTACCGTCATATCTAAATGATATCTACTTTGAATGCTCTTTGTTGTGTACAAAAGTCCTTAAACAAGTACTTATGAGATAACTTCCATGAGATGTTAACGACTCTTTTAGGGATGAAGTGTACGATGTGATTGTTCACCACAAGAGAAACACGTTACCTATAGAAAAAAATTAAATTATGGTTTATTTAACGACGCTTGCAACTGCCGAGATTATATCAGCGTCGCCGGTGTGCCGGAATTTTGTCCCGCTGGAGTTCTTTCACATGTCAGTAAATCTACTAACATGAGCCTGTCAACAGAAACTGGCCTATACGGAGTCTACTGTACATTTCACTGAGACACATTTTAATTAATCTAACTAGTTTCTTCGGAATACCAATTTCTATAAGAATATTATATAAAACTTCCCTCTTAAGAGTCATATGTCTTTTTGAAATCTATGAATAACTGATGTAGGCCTACTGTATCCTTATACTCCCATTATTACAGCCCTTTGCCACTGCAAATAGTAAATGAAAATTGT
Source organism: Periplaneta americana (assembly GCA_025594305.2). Lineage (NCBI taxonomy): Eukaryota > Metazoa > Arthropoda > Insecta > Blattodea > Blattidae > Periplaneta > Periplaneta americana. The sequence continues at coordinate 149,675,977 of JAJSOF020000013.1, forward strand.
AAGTTCAATTTACTCTAACAAAAATTCTTAATAATGATCAAATTACATTGTAGAGATTGCAAAAATAAGTATAACATGCTTTCCAATAGCAGTGCATTTATAGCCTTATTTAGGTATCATAATTGATAAACATCTGAAATAAGACAAACATGTGAACTATCTTCGTAAAAATTTACATAAAAAAATATATATAATTTGAAATGGTAATGGAAATTACGGGAAAACGGCTGAACGGATTTTAATAAATGACCCCACATTTTGAAGCCTGGAACCCAACGTTTTTCAGAAAAATAGTAGTTTTTAGTGAAATGTCAATTTTCCTACATCATTTCTCTATTTTCCAAAATCCATCTGTCGTAAGTTTTGAGAAATAATGGCATTTCAAAATAAAACGAAACACAAACACACTACAATATAGAATATTACACGAAGGCCATGATCTGCAGGATTGCTGACATATTTAGCGTTCAAATTCAATTGGTTATTAAAAACTTCAAGATTCACAAAAAAATAATTTACAGGTCTGATTATGTGGTGTGTAATTTTCTGAATACAACTGTGTATTGGATATTATGCTGTACAAAACTTGAGGTGGTTTGATGACATTATTACAACTAGAAATGAAATATTGTTATAGTTAATGCCATGATGTGACTATTTGTCATTAATTATACATATTAATGCTATATTAATGATATGAAAGTGAAACGTTTTGGGGTTATATAAGTAGATGTAGAGAATATATAAAATTAGATCTTCATTTCTGTAATTTACTGAGTGACGGTTGTGTAATATATAACTACAAAATTTACGTAAGATAATATTGTTATTAAAAATGAAATATTTTATAGTTATTAATTATATGCGTCATTCTCTTCAGTATTGGCTCGAGAGAGCACAAAAATTATAGTTCCTAAGGAAAGATCAAAAGGTATTACTTACTGATAAAATAAGAAGCCTACAAAATTATGTAGTCTCCCGATCATTTCAGCAAGATCTCTTAGCAGGATAAAATGATTTTACCCTGTACATTTCAAGCTCTACATGCAGCAGCTATACCAAGATGCTATATCTACAGTATTGTTCGAAAGCATAGCAAACCTGACTTTTTTCAAACTTTCACCTACAATCCACGATGACCTGAAATATCTATTGATTTACTCCCACATGAAAACCCACTGGTCGTCCTGACATTGTTCCTTGCGTTTTCGCGTTGAAACTCAAAAACTGATGGTGGATACGTTCAATAAAAAGTATTTGGCATAAAAAACCATTCAGGGGGAGTACATTTCATTATTACGGAAGCAAATAATTTTCAAAATGTCTGGTATTCTTCATTGAAAATTAATCTGAAAAATTTTTATTTGAACGTCTAATGATCTTAGTTTGCAGCATTTGCTGCACAAGCCACTAGTATATTTAATTTTATTCAGCAGCGAATTTACTTACCAATAGACATACTACATAGCCTACAATTTACTTAGCCTTATTTCAGTCTGTAGTCCCATATGAAATTTTAGGATGAAATAGTGCTTACAGAACTAATCTTAATCCACTAAATTTATTACACACAACAACAGTTAAAATATGTCTGAAAAAAATATATTTGATTATTATTTTCGAAAACATCTTCGAAGTATTTAAGTATTTAAAATACATCACATTTATATCAATGTATTATTAAGTTGTATACACAAAAGTCACACAAGTTTCAGATCATTATATACTCTCAAACACAAAACCAAATGCATGAAAACATTAATTTTGTTTGAACCTAAGTGTTTAACGAACACTGCCTTCAAACATAGTAGTAATATTGACCCTACAATTTATAACAAATTAATAAAGAAATATCCTCATGTATTTAACTCCAGCGATTTTAAATTTAAAAATGTATGTAAGCACTTTGTTGCTAGAGAAAATTAATTTTTAAGATGTTATTTATTGTAATTTATCTATATAGTTTTATCATGACGTATTGAATCATTCCCTGAGCACGAGATCATCCCCTTTGAGGGGAGTGCTACAATTTTTAAATATTTTAAAATTTTCCTTCCTTGTATAATTTTATAGCAATAAACTAATGTATTATTATTACTTACTTAGAAATGACTTTAAGGGAACCCGGATGTTCATTGCCATCCTCACGTAAGCCCGCCACCGATCGCTACTCTGAGCAAGATTAATCCAGCCCTTACCATCATATCCCACCTCTCTCAAATCCATTTTAATAATGTCCTTCCAAATACGTCACGGCCTCCCAAAGATCGTTTTTCTCAGGTCTCCCAACTAACACTATATATATATATATATATATATATATATATATATATATATATATATATATATATTTCTGGATTCACCCATTCGTGCTATATGCCCTGCCCATCTCAAATGTCTGGAAGAATACAATGCGTGCAGTTCTGCGTTGTGTAACTTTCTCCATTCTCCTGTAACTTCATCCCTCTTAGCTCCAAATATTTTTAAGCACTTTATTCTCAAACACCCTTGACCTCTGTTCCTCTCTCAAAGTGAGAGTCCAAGTTTCACAACCATAGAGAATAACCGGTAATATAACTGTTTTATAGATTGTAATTTTCAGACTTTTTGACAGCAGACTAGATGACAAAGCTTCTCAACCGTATAATAACACGCATTTCCCATATTTATTCTGCGTTTAATTTCCTCCCGAGTGTCATTTATATTTGTTACTGTTGCTCCAAGATATTTCAATTTTTCCACCTCTTCAAAGGATAAATTTCCAATTTTTATATTTCTATTTCGTGCAATATGTTCTGGTCACGATACATAATCATATACTTTGTCTTTTCGGGATTTACTTCCAAACCTGTCGCTTTATTTGCTTCAAGACAAATTTCCGTGTTTTCCCTAATCGTTTGTGGATTTTCTCCTAACATGTTCTCGTCATTCGCAAAGACAAGAAGCTGATGTAACCAGTTCAATTCCAAATCCTCTCTGTTATCCTGGACTTTTCTAATGGCATATTCTAGACTTCTAGAGCAAAGTTAAAAAGTAAAGGTGATAGTGCATCTCCCTGCTTTAGCCCGCAGTGAATTGGAAACGCATCAGATAGAAACTGGCCTATACGGACTCTGCTGTACGTTTCACTGAGAAACATTTTAATTAATCGAACTAGAGTCCGTATAGGTCAATTTCTATCTGATGTTTTCCAATTCACTGCGGGCTAAAGCAGGGAGATGCACTATCACCTTTACTTTTTAACTTCGCTTTAGAATATGCCATTAGGAAAGTTCAGGATAAAAGGCAGGGTTTGGAATTGAACGGGTTACATCAGCTTCTTGTCTATGCGGATGACGTGAATATGTTAAGGAGAAAATCCACAAATGATTAGGGAAAGCACGAAAATTCTACTTGAAACAAGTAAAGCGATCGGTTTAGAAGTAAATCCTGAAAAGACAAAGTATATGATTATGTCTCGTGACCAGAATAGGCCTATTGTTCGAAATGGAAATATAAAAATTGGAGATTTATCCTTCGAAGAGGTGGAAAAATTCAAATATCTTAGAGCAACAGTAAAAAATATAAATGACACTCGGGAGGAAATTAAACGCAGAATAAATATGGGAAATGCCTGTTATTATTCGGTTGAAAAGCTTTTATCATCCAGTCTGCTGTCAAAAAATCTGAAAGTTAGAATTTATAAAACAGTTATATTAACGGTTGTTGTGTATGGTTGTGAAACTTGGACTCTCACTCTGAGAGAGGAACATAAGTTAAGGGTGTTTGAGAATAAGGTGCTTAGGAAAATATTTGGGGCTAAGAGGGATGAAGTGACAGGAGAATGGAGGAAGTTACACAACACAGAACTGCACGCATTGTATTCTTCACCTGACATAATTAGGAACATTAAATCCAGACGTTTGAGATGGGCAGGGCATGTAGCACGTATGGGCGAATCCAGAAATGCATATAGAGTGTTAGTTGGGAGGGCGGAGTGAAAAAGGCCTTTAGGGAGGCCGAGACGTAGATGGGACGATAATATTAAAATGGATTTGAGGGAGGTGGGATATGATGATAGAGACTGGATTAATTTTGCACAGGATAGGGAGCGATGGCGGGCTTATGTGAGGGCGGCAATGAACCTCCGGGTTTCTTAAAAGCCAGTAAGTAAGTAAGTAAGTAAGTAGTTATTGAGGATATCCTGACGTAACAAACACATGACAATGTTCTAAATAATTGTATGCTTCTGTTAACTCTACCCACATCCCTGTAACATCGAAAAGTGGTTCCGAAACGTTGGAAACCTTCCATTTCAGCACATTGTCAGCAGTTGCTGACAGGTCTCTTAATAGGATCTCGCCAACTTGCGTGTGACCAGCTCTGTGAGAAATGACTGCGCGACCCACCACGGCGGCGGGCAGACAATTAGAGAAAAACTCCTGTACACTTGGTAGGACACACAAGACAAATGACTGCGGTAGGGCGTATGGTTTCATTTCACGGGTTTGAGTCCAATACTACTTTTATTTGATGAAAAATCATTGTTCGTTTCCTAGTATTCTTACTGGAGTTATTTTGTGCTCGGTTTGTTTTGCTTGTTTTTCAATTGCTTCCGCTCGTATTCAGCCAGCACCTGTTGCCGTGGAGACGGGATGACTTTCAGTAACGGCAGAATGCCTTATTAAAAACCCTGATGCCAACTCAATCCAACTGACACGTCATTAACTGCCACAAAAGGAAGGAAATTGCTATAGTGTCTTACCAGATTCTGTAAACCCTTCACCAACTATCATAATAAAGACACGTTCTGTAAATAGTTGTGGTAGTAATAGTAATAATATTACACTTCTGTCATAATATGCGAATAAAAACCATATTAACACAAACAATGTCTCTATTATCACGTGAAGTGTAGACAGGTATGATTGTTATTTATACTAAATATCATAGTAGATACAAACAAAACAAAGCTCGTGTTTGAGTGTTAAAGTTAAAACACAAAAATATAGTAGCCTATATAAGAAGCAAGAAAAAACATAAAAACTTTATAAATATAATATCTAATAGTAGACCTACATTAGCCTATAATGGTAGTAATTAAGACGCGAGTATGTTTATGAAACGAGCGCAAGCTCGTTTCATAATTTTCATACGAGCGTCTTAATTACCATTATAGTCAAGTTTCATACGACTTTTTATGCTCGACCTTATTGATTTTTTCCGGCAATTCGTGAAATGAATTTGCGGGAATGTGCTTTGTGAAAGGCTGGAAGATGACGGTGAATTGATGTTAATTTGTGTGTTGTTTTTTTTCGACTGAGGTTAATATTGTCTAATCTCGCGTTAGTTGTCTTTCGATTGCATATCCGAGAATAATCGATACTTGCGCTTTCATATTGCTACAATGGTATTTTCTGATTGGTGGAACACCTGAACTTTAATGAATAGGTGTACTTTAATGAGGCCCATTAAAGGGCTGCTACCAGGTGTATAATTAGGTACTACATTTCGGCATGGTCGAGCATAAATATAATTTACAACACGATTAATTTTTTATTAAACTTAATAAAGGACAATATTTAAAATTTAGGATGAATTTTGATAACGCGGTTATATAATACTGCCCCTATACTAATACTGTGTTTTAAACCTGACGCTGTAAAAGAAATTGCTCTCTTGTATCATTATACAACACAATACAAATGGCTTTTAAGGAACCCGCAGGTTCATTGCCGCCCTCACATAAGCCCGCCATCGGTCCCTATCCTGTGCAAGATTAATCCAGTCTCTATCATCATACCCCACCTCTCTCAAATCCATTCTAATATTATCCTCCCATCTACGTCTCGGCCTCCCTAAAGGTCTTTTTCCCTCCGGTCTCCCAACTAACACTCTATATGCATTTCTGAATTCGCCCAAACGTGCTACATGCCCTGCCCATCTCAAAGTCTGGATTTTAAGTTCCTAATTATGTTAGGTGAAGAATACAATGCGTGCAGTTCTGCGTTGTGTAACTTTCTCCATTCTCCTGTAACTTCATCCCGCTTAGCCCCAAATATTTTCCTAAGCACCTTATTCTCAAATACCCTTAACCTATATTCCTCTCTCACAGTGAGAGTCCAAGTTTCACAACCATACAGAAGAACCGGTAATGTAACTGTTTTATAAATTCTAACTTTCAGATTTTTGGACAGCAGACTGGATGATAAGAGCTTCTCAACCGAATAATAAATTTATACTAAATATCGTAGTAGATACAAACAAAGCAAAACTTGTGTTCGAGTGTTAAATTTAATACACAGAACTATAGTACATATAATAAGCAGAAAAAACACAAAAACTTTGTAAATATAATATTTAAATATCATTTATAACACGATTCATTTTTTATGAAACTTCATCATCATCACCATCCTTCACGAATTAGGCCTCTGTAGACCTGTTTCGGCCCCATCTAGCAGTCTTCTAAAAGGTCTTCCTGGTCGACGATGTCCTCTAGGTTTATACTGCATCATAATTTTTGGGATTCTTGAATTTTCCATTCTTCTTACATAATCTAGCCAATTGAATTTGTATCTGCTGATTTTTTCTTCTACTGACTCTACTTCTAATTGTTCTAAAATTTCTTCATTCCTTTTTCGGTCTAAAAGAGTATATCCTGCTGTCCTCTTGAAAAATTTTATTTCCGTTGCTTTGATTCTGTTCATGCCTTTTTTCTTTAATGTCCAAATCTCGCTTCCGTATAAAAAGGGAGGGTAACGCTAGTGTATTATATATTCTTATTCTTGTAGATTTTTGTACTAATGTAGCTTTTAATGTATTGTTTATTATTCCTAGAATTTGTGTAAATTTGGTAATTTTCTTGTTCACATCTTTTTCATTTTGAAGGATATTTCACAATCCAGAGAATTGAAATTTTGTACTTGTTCCAGGCATTGGTTATTGTGTATTATCTTACTTCTGTCTGGGTCTTGTCCTAAAAATGCCTTACTTTTGATTTTTGTGCCGAAATTTCCATCCCAAAATCTTTTAATTTTATGGAACTTACTAAGTTTATTAAGTTTATGAAACTTAATAAAGGAAAATATTTAAAATTCAGAGTGAATTTTGATTACGCGGTTATATAATCTTGGTCCTAGACTAATACTGTGTTTTAAACCTGACGCTGTAAAAGAAATTGCTCTCTTGTATCATTATACAATGCAATATAAATGGCTTTTAAGGAACCCGCAGGTTCATTGACGCCCTCACATAAACCCGCCATTGGTCCCTATCCCGTGCAAGATTAATACAGTCTCTACCATCATATCCCACCTCCCTCAAATACATTTTAATATTATCCTCCCATCCACGTCTCGGTCTCCCCAAAGGTCTTTTTCCCTCCGGTCTCCCAACTAAAACTCTATATGCATTTCTGGATTCGTCCATACGTGCTACATGCCCTGCCCATCTCAAACGTTTGGATTTAATATGTTCCTAATTAGCCTATGTCAGGTGAAGAATACAATGCGTGCAGCTCTGCGTTGTGTAACTTTCTCTCCATTCTCCTGTAACTTCATCCCGCTTAGGTCCAAATATATTCCTAATAAACTTATTCTCAAACACCCTTAATCTCTGTTCCTCTCTCAAAGTGAGAGTCCAAGTTTCACAACCATACAGAAGAACCGGTAATATAACTGTTTTATAAATTCTAACTTTCAGATTTTTACTATTATAATTAACGTTTCACCTAGTATTGTAATCATAAGTAAATAGTGTAATATAATCTTTGCGATGTCTGTGAATAATAATTTCTCACAACGAAAGGGGGATGTCTGCCTCACAAACCAGGTGACAATTCAGATCCAAATTACAAACATACAAGAATTTAATTTAGTTAACATGAAAACTGTACTAGCTAATTTGGAAACTAATATTACTGACTATAAAATTTGCTATAAAATTTTAATACATCATAATTTTTATATTTGTATAATTCTTCAATCAATTAGATTTTAAATTTCAGTCAGTTACTCAGTTAATCATGCATTCAGTCAGTTAGTGAGATATCCAATCTTATATTCAGTCAGTTATTCAGTCAGTCAGATTTAAATATCTCAATTATCTCAATATCTCAATTATTGAACGAATGATTAACTGAATATCTCACTGAAAATAGTCAAATAGTGTTGGTAAGTTAGCCATTCATTTAAATATTCTGTACAGCCAGTTATTAATTCCTCAATTAATTTATTAAATATGACATTCATTAGACATTTTATTCAGTCAACCGTTGTGTCAATCATTTCTTCATCACGTAGTCACCAGACAGATGCTGTTGTCATTTGACATAGTGAATATGTATAATTGTTATATCCTTCCCGCACTCAATTTTCCTGCGAAATAAAAACTGAATCATTCCTTTGTGACTATTTGTGTTCATTTGAGGCGAGCAGGAAGCAAGCTCGTCAACACTTGAGCATTCTCTATTAATCTACATCAAGAGTCTCTCAAGCATGTCAGGGTGACGGAATAGTTTAACTATACCAGCCTCTTCAAGGCTTTATAAACTTTATTTACATAACCTTTTGCTTGGCTCTACAAGAACAATCTAATACATTTCTGACAACTTTTTGTAGTACCAACTTCAAGCACATTTTTATTATCTTTAACTGTTAGTAGAGTCAGTGGTAAGAGTTCTAGAATTTTAATAATATATTCGATCCGTTTTTTGTTTTTATTCTTTTGCTGCATTTCAGGCTTCAGTCTTGCCAGTTTCGTCCTCACAATATAGACCCTATATCTCTCCATCTTTCTCCTAATAACTTATGCCTACATCACTCTTTCCTTTCCGTCTACAATGGCACCGTCAACCGGGGTTACTTTACACACTTTTTTTGCTTATTCGTTAAAATAATTGAAGATTATCAAGTTAGATACACAAATTAATTTTTATATGAATGTTCCTGGTTAATTTGAGTAAATTTGAAAATCTAGTGGTTGTACATATGCATTATGACACACTTGTAAATAAACAATCACGTGTGTAAAGATGCCCCGTTTACGGGGTTACTTTACACACATATTTACTTTGCCTTATAATCGAGTATTCTGTTCAATATGGTCCAACATTGCACTGTTTCAAGTACTGGGATTGGAAAGGTAAAACATTTCTGAACAATATGATGTGTTTCGCAATTTATTAGCCCACTACAGTTAGCACAGTGAGAACAAAATATATTGGTAAATTCCTGAAAATGAAATATTTTATATAAAAGTAAAGAAATGTAATAACAGTACAATAAATGGTTATATGCTGTTCATGAATGTGTTGCTACATTGTGATTTTCCTGGGGAGGTGCTGTAGGAAGCCTTTTCAGAACCTGATGACGGTCCAACGGTTGAGGGATAGCGTCATGCTAACCACATGACTATACTGCTACCTACTAGTTGCAGTAACCGATTCAACTGGCATTGATCCTTCAGAGCTGACGTGCCACGGATTATTTAAAATAATAATAATGATAATAGTACTGATAATAATAATAATCTACAAGTAACGACCTTGTCTGTTTGAAAGTCATTTATTTTCCCCTATCATTGACGGGAATTGATCCTACCACCATTAATAGTGACATTATACATCAAATTATAAAGAGTTTTTATTTTTAATTAGTGTCCATAAACACTTCACATCTGTGTAAAGTTGCCCCGTTCAGAGGTACATTAGGTCATCATTCTTGTTTTCCCTCTCGCAGGGTAGCACATGCAACGAAAAACTGGTCAGGCAGTCATTTCCCGCGTCCGAAAGCTTCATAATTTCATACAATACTAGTCACAATTGAATGTATGAACTGAACTATTCAGTGCAACACAAAGTTTTTACACATAGAAAAAAGAGTAAAAATACTTGCCTCGTGAAATTCACCAGCAACAATGGTGTACAACAGCTTTAATAATGGCACACACTTCAGACTACTACACACATGTGCTGTTGTCACACAGAATCAGTTCCACGGAGTTGCTACACATTATCTGTAATGTATGGCCATCTAAACATTTTTTCTAGAAATGTGTAAAGTTACCCCCCTTGTGTAAAGTATACCCGGTTGACGGTATGTTATCTTCAGATGCTTTGTGTCGCTCATCTTCAGCTTATGTTGAAACCCGTTACTAGGTCTAAGATATTCTTGAGTTTTATTTATTGTTCCTTCCATATTTAATTTAATTCTTGTCCTAGGATTTAATTTTCAATTTGATCTCGTTAGTTGCATTCCTTTGTTGTTCTTAAAAAACCTCAATTCTGAGTTTTGAATTCTAGTTAGTTTTCCTTCTGAACACTAGCGTCGTGCATTACAGGCGTTATGTTCCGTTCAAGTTCGATGAGTATTCGCCGATGTTCGCTCTGCAGAAGGAGGATTGTCGTGTTTTTTCATCTTGTTATAAAAATATTCACTGTCCTCTACTCCACTCTTCCATTTTTAACCGCTTAAAGGATTTTTAACACGTAACTTTTCGCTTTGAAAATAACTTTTAAAATGTTATATTTGTTCGGATCAAATTTCTGCGCATTTAAAGGACAAAACTAAAATTGTTTCAGTCATATATTATCAACAGTAATCTCACTAGAGGTTTTGATTTATCTAGAGAAAATCAAAACTCGAGTGGGATTTAATTGACTTTTAAAGGATTGGAAGAAAGTATATAAAGATTAGAAGAAAATAAAGTACTCTAATACAATAAAATATTAAATGACTTACTGAAATTCTATTTCACTAATGTTAACTTCACGAAAACTTTTGAACGGAGCGCTATTTTCAGTTGATTGTCTATGCTGTAAACCAATGACGATCGCAAAGCATATTTTATAGTACCGTAAAGAATTTGCAGTTTGAAATGTTGGCAAACAAACAAACAAATGGTAGGAAGGTGATAAAAAAAGGAGAATGTATATAAAGATTAGAAGAAATAAAGTACTCTAATACAATAAAATAGATATTAATTAACTTACTAAAATTCTATTTCACTAAAGTTACCCTCAACAACATTTTTGAACGGAGCCGCCATTTTCAGTCAACTATCTATGCGGGAAACAAATGACGATCGCAAAGCATGTTTTATAGTACCGTAAAGAATTTGAAGTTTGAAATGTTGGCAAACAAAGAAATAAATGCTAGGGTAGTGATAAAAACAAACAAATTCTAGGGAAGCGATAAAATTAAAGAAATGCTAGCGAAGCGATAAAATTGTGCGATAAGTAGCCATGATTGGTTAAAAGACGTCCTTTCGTACCGTTTTATTGGTCAAAAGTAGTATGACATAGTAAAAGTGTAGTACCACAATCTAGTATATACAGTCACGAAGCTTGAGTTGTGAGGGTGCTAGGAACAATAGACTGTGCAGGTACTTTTTCGCATTGTCTGTAATGAGGCGATATTAGCGATCCTAGTGGTTAGCAACTATCTATGAATGCATATTTACTACATATTGAGCTTCGTGACTGTATATACTAGACTGTGGTAATACTCATAATAAACTGCTCTCTTAAACAGAGTGAGCATATTGGGAATAAAATCAATGATTTTCTCAAAACACGCAGTTAAATGTTTTTAAAAAGCAATTTATATCTTGAAAAGGAAGCAAAAAAAGAGCAAAATTGTAGACTATTAAACTTTTTTTGTACGAGATCGTGCGTATTTGCTTGTTTTCCGCACAGAACCAATACGCGGTGTGTGAAATACCACATTCAGTATTCCCAACGTAACACACATAACAATTTCCCTCTTCTTACCGCTTAAGCGCGACATTCATTTTACTGCTTTAGGCTTTTAACATATTATTTTTAGAAACATTTAACATAGTAATAATTATAAATTGGAAACTTACCACTGCAATTTCACCTAAATTGCAATTTAATTATTGTTTTTAAATATTTGCAAAAATTAAGTAAAGTCTACTACTCCACGAAACTTATTGCATTCCTGATACAAGTAACATTAAGGAAGCCGTGAAAAAATCAACGAGATTCCAGATGCAGATGTTATTACTGCAATATGTTATATAAATAATATTGTTAAAATATTAAAATGAAAAATAAATAATTACATAACCTTACCGTTTGTTTTAAGTTAGCATTTATAGACTGGGGGAAAAAAAGACAGACGTATATCACGGCGTGCTGGAGTATAGTAAACACAGAAATCATTTTACAGCAACAATGTTGAAGAAAGATATTTTGGTGTTCCGAAGTTGGCGTCATTAAACAGAAACCAAGATGGAGATTTCATTGCAACTAATTAGAAATTCGTCTTTCAGGTATGTAACAAACGATCTTCGCACAAAATAATGTACGATACACGAGCGGTATGTTTGTTTTCATGTTCTCGGAAATTAAAAAAGCTCAACTACGTTTCGCTTTTTCAATCTTTTCCTCGACCATGAAAACGTCAACATACCGCTCTTGTAACGTATATTACTATTATTGATATCTCGAAAAGTAACTCCTTGAAATGAATGACATTACTTTCTGTCCACTTCGTGTATGTGATTGAATACAATCATAATTAAATAACATTCTACCGCTGAAATAGATTACCTAAGTTGAATTTTTTTTCCCCAAATAACTATCGAAAGCTATTTCATATTCCCGTGATGCAATGTAATCTCGAAACTGAAACAGGAAGTTTGAAATAAGAAGTATGAATTTCAAATATCGAATAGTTCTTGAAATGACAATCATTTCTTATGTCAATGTTTTAACGATCTTTTTATTAAATATAACATGAATATCTATTCCTAAGGTTAAAATATATGAAACGCTTTTATGCTAACTTTAATTTTACAGTTGAATTCCAATATATTTTGTTACACTTGTAGAGGTTGTCTGATCTTCCAAGAACTCAGCGCCGCGTGTTACTATGTATTTGTAACGCAGTGGGAGTAAGAATGACTCTTATGATATCGAGAAAGTAACCCCCTCTTCCCGGTTATTATGACCGCTATGAAGCGTAACTGACGTGGTCAGTCACATCAAATATTGTCATGCTTTGACAAGTTCTCAGAAACGTTGACTACAAAATTTAGCCATGCTCCACAGTTAAAACGTAAGTCTAGGACACAATACTCAAGGCTTTCGTACAGATCGTGCGATGATGTAGATTTTTAATATTTTGTAAAATCAGGTGGTTTTCGAGATTGTCTTCATCATCGTAATTTTCTTAAAGTGTTTTCGTTTGTTCACTTTCTTCTCATCTTCTTTTATACTTCGACTGTACCTTCACATCCTCAGTTTTATGTTATTCCTTTCCTACGATACCTTGCCAGTACCTTCCCATGCTTATTCCCTTTCCTCATAAACCTCGTCCTCCACCTTCTACTTCCCTTCCTATTCCTTACTTTTCTTTTTCTTATTCTTCCCTTCATATTCCTTATCTTTTCTTCTTCTTCTTATTCTTCCCTTCATATTTCTTATCTCTTCTTCTTATTCTTCCCTTTATATTCCTTATCTTTTCTTCTTCTTATTCTTCAATTCATATTCCTTATCTTTTCTTCTTCTTATTCTTCCCTTTATATTCCTTATCTTTTCTTCTTCTTATTCTTCCCTTCATATTCCTTATCTTTTCTTCTTCTTATTCTTCCCTTCACATTCCTTATCTTTTCTTCTTCTTATTCTTCCCTTTATATTCCTTATCTTTTCTTCTTCTTATTCTTCCCTTCATATTCCTTATCTTTTCTTCTTCTTATTCTTCCCTTCATATTCCTTATCTTTTCTTCTTCTTCTTCTTCTTCTTCTTATTCTTCCCTTCCTATTCGTTATCTTTTCTTCTTCTTATTCTTCCCTTCATATTCCTTATCTTTTCTTCTTCTTATTCTTCCCTTCATATTCCTTATCTTTCCTTCTTCTTCTTATTCTTCCCGTCCTATTCGATATCTTTTCTTCTTCTTATTCTTCCCTTCATATTCCTTACTTTTTCTTTTTCTTATTCTTCCCGTCATATTCCTTATCTTTTCTTCTTCTTCTTATTGTTCCCTTCATATTTCTTATCTCTTCTTCTTCTTATTCTTCCCTTTATATTCCTTATCTTTTCTTCTTCTTATTCTTCCCTTCATATTCCTTATCTTTTCTTCTTCTTATTATTCTTCCCTTCATATTCCTTATCATTCTTCTTCTTATACTTCCCTTCATATTCCTTATCTTTTCTTCTTCTTGTTCTTCCCTTCATATTCCTCATCTTTTCTTCTTCTTATTCTTCCCTTCATATTCCTCATCTTTTCTTCTTCTTATTCTTACCTTCATATTCCTTATCTTTTCTTCTTCTTATTCTTCCCTTCATATTCCTTATCTTTTCTTCTTCTTATTCTTCCCTTCATATTCCTTATCTTTTCTTCTTCGTCTTCTTCTTCCCTTTATATTCCTTATCTTTTCTTCTTCTTATTCTTCCCTTCATATTCCTTATCTTTTCTTCTTCTTATTCTTCCCTTTACATTCCTTATATTTTCTTCTTCTTATTCTTCCCTTTATATTCCTTATCTTTTCTTCTTCTTATTCTTCCCTTCATATTCCTTATCTTTTCTTCTTCTTATTCTTCCCTTCCTAGTCCTTAACTTTTCTTCTTCAAATTATTCTTTCTGTTCCTTGTCTGTTCTTATAATTCTTCTCTTCCTTGTTTTTATTATGACCTCCTTCTCTTTCGTCTTCTTTCCCTTCTCTTTTTCTTACAACTCCGAATGAATCTCGTTTCTTTACTGTTCCTCCTCTACTGTTTTACTGTTTCTATTTCATTGCTCTGTTTCGTTTTTCTCCTTCTACCCTTCTTCCCCTCCTTATACTCATTTACTTTGAACAGGTTCATCATTTACCATTCACTTCTTTCTCATTCCCTTGTTTATTCTGCTTTTTCTTTTTTTATTCCGTATTCTCTGATATTTTCCTCCTTTCTCTTTATTTTGTAAGTACTGTTGCGTCTCCTCCTCCTTTTCATTCTCCCGCTTATTTCCTTTTCTCACTTTCTTCCTTTACTACTCCGTCCGTCCCTCTTTCTATTCTGTTTTCATCTTAATCTTTGTCTTTCTCTTTTTAGTAAAGTCTTTGCCTATTTTCTTCTTTCGTTTTACTATTGTCTCCTCATTATTTCACTCTATTTCTTATTTATTTTCTTCTATTTTTCATTTTCTTTTCCTTATGTCTTTTATTGTCATTTAAGTTTTCTTCCTTCACATTTTCTGTTTTGTGTTTATTCTTGTTTCTTTCTTCTAATTTACCTTTTATCTTTTCGTCTTTTCATGTATATTTTTCTTCTTCTCTTTCTTGTTGCCCCCAACCTATTCTCTTTCACTTTCCTTTCCTTCTTCCCTATCCCCTTGTTGCTTTCATTTTCATGTACGCAGATATTCGTATAACTGAATCACATTACTTCTCTCACATTCGTAGTTCTATCTCCTTTACTCACCCCGTTAAGCCAAATACAGTCTTAAATGCCACAAGCGTTGCTCAGGCGGTAGGCGGGTTTACCTGCTGATCCGGGGCTGCGTTTGGGAGTGGGTTGATTAGCGCTTCGATTGATTACCTGGTTTGGGATTTCCGAGGTTTTCCCCAACTGTCAAACATGTTGGGTAATCTATGAAGAATCCTTGGCCTCATCTCACTAAATACCATCTATCACCAATTTCGTCGACCTAAGTAACACAGTAGTTGATACGACGTCGTTAAATAATGAACTTAACATTCCTGATGACTGTGGCACTTGTAAGACGAAAGGATTGTATCGTCCTGCAGTGGTTCTGAACCGAGGTCTCTCTCTAATGGCTGGCATCGCAGTCGCACAACATCCCTCACTTAATGTGGGCTGATTGAGTCAAGCTCGGCGGCCTCCCCCAACCCTTCTAGATGGAGGGCAGGAATTTCCATCCAAAGAAAATATATCCTATTGTATGATTCAGTCACTAACAAATTGCCCGCCTTAATCCACGCCACATGCATATCAGGAGGCATTATTACAGCCCGCAGAGCTCGGCTACCCCCGCGGCACGAATCGCGTTACATCATTGCACAGCTGGACTCCTATGCACGCTCACAATGTGGACACGTTTTATGTACGATCTCTTGGTTCTGCTTGCATAATCATCATTGTCATATTCATCACAATCATCATTATCTCAAGCATCTTCTTTCATCGTCTTTCTCACTTCTGTTGTTTGCTTTATTATTATGTGATTACTGTCATAACATATCTTACAATAATAATAATAATAATAATAATAATAATAATAATAATAATAATAATAATAATAATAATAATAATAATAATAATAATATCAACTTCTACTAGAATTACAACTACTATTACTGAGTGAACAATCCTTCGCGCGCCCGCGTTTTCAGGCTTACGGCTAGTCGGCGGAACCAGCTGCTAAGTCTCCCGTCTCCACCGCGCTGAAGGTCGCGTCAGGCGTCAGTGTGAGTTGTACTCTTGCAAGATAAGCACGAGTTCTTTAAGCGACGTAATACAGTGTGTTAATTAAATTAATATGGCTCAATTCAGATATTCTATTCCCCAAAGAGTATTCATGTATGATTCATAAATGCGTACAGAATCGGTGTTTTGGTGTAAGGAGATTATTTCAAGAGAGTTTCCCTGGTGTTCAAGTACCAATTCGAAGTTCGATTCAAAGTGTATTAGTGTTTATTTTTTAAGTGTTTATTTCTAATAACTTGCGCGACAAACTGAGGTAGATTTACTGCGAACTTGCTGAAGTCCGTTCACCATGGTTGCCTGGCCTTTTATGCCCAAGGTTGCGGTTCGATGGCATTTAAGTGTGCTTAAATGCGACAGGCTCATGTCAGTAGATTTACTGGCATGTAAAAGAACTCCTGCGGGACAAAATTCCGGCACATCCGGCGACGCTGATATAACCTCTGCAGTTGCGAGCGTCGTTAAATATAACATAACATTATTTAACCATGGTTGCCGCCTTGACTCGCCCAAGACCAACAAGCAGTGGAAGCGGGCGCGCGGAGGATTGTTCACCCAGTAAAACAACTATTAATACTAGAACAACTAAAACTACAACTAAAAACAATTACAACAATTTGGGCATACTACTAAAACAACAATAATAACCATTACTATAAAAACTAGTGCATCTACTATTAAAACAACTAATATTATCACTACCACTAAAACAAAACAACAATTAACTGTATAACTGCTATCGCTACTAAAACAACTGTGTATGATACTACTAATGAAACAACCATTGCAACTACTGAAACAGCTACAATTACTAAAGTGAGTTAACTACTATCACTGAAACAACTATAACAGCTTTTACTAATAAAACAACTACAGTATTACCAAAACAACAATAGTAATTACAATTAAAACTAGCACTGCTAAAACAAGTATTGCTACCAAAACTACTAATACTAAAACAATAATAATAATGAAACTATTACTGAAATAACTGTTACTAAAGCTGTACTACTAAAACAAAATAACAATTATCTGTATAACTGCTACCGCTACTAAAACAACTGTCTACAATACTAATATTAAAAGAACTAACATAATAAATAAAATACTACTTAAACAACAATATTATTACTAAAGTAACTACTACTTCTACTAAATCGACAAATACAAAAACAATAATAACAGCCACAACTAATAAAATAACTAGTACCAAAGCAACAATAATAACTATAACTGCTAAAACAGGTACTGCTATTAAAGTAATGAACCAGCAAGAAAAACATAAACTTCTAAGAGAACTACCATTAGGCTGGAACAATTAGTACTACTACTGTTTAAACGACTACCGGCACTACTGTTACTAAAACAGCTACTTCTACAGTATAATAATACTACCAAAACTATTACTATTGAAGCTTCTTATAAAATAACTATCACAGCTAAAACAATTCTATCACTACTATTAAAAGAACTATCGGTACTACTACTGCTACTACAACTAATTTTATACTACTACTTTTAACCGGGTAGCTCAGTTGGTAGAGCGGTTGGCTACGGACTGGAAGGTACGGGGTTCGATCCCGAGTGGCAACGGGATTTTTCTCGTTGCCAAACTTTCAGAACTGCCCCGAGGTTCACTCAGCCTCCTATAAAATTGAGTACCGGGTCTTTTCCGGGGGTAAAAGGCGGTCAGAGCGTGGTGCCGACCACACCACCTCATTCTAGTGCCGAGGTCATAGAAAGCATGGGGCTCTACCTCCATGCCCCCCCAAGTGCCTTCATGGCATGTGACGGGGATACCTTTACCTTTTACCTTTTACTTTTAAAACCACTATTATGAGTACAACTACTAAAGCAACTATTTGTACTACTACTAAAACTACTTTTACACTGCTATTTTTAAAACTATTATTATAAGACAAGTACTAATAAAATAACTACAACTGAAATAATTACTACCAAAGAACTACTAAAGCAACTATCGGTACTACTACTAAACTACTTTTATACTGCTACTTTTAAAAATACTATTATAAGACAAGTACTAATAAAATAACTACAACTGAAATAATTACTACCAAACAACTACTAAAGCAACTATCGGTTCTACTACTAAAACTACTTTTAAAACTACTATTATGAGTACTAATAAAATAACTACAACTGAAATAATTACTACCACACAATTACTACCACACTACTAAAGCAACTATCGATACTATGACTGCTATTACTACTACAATTACTTCTATATTACTACCATTAAAACTACTACTATTACTAGTAATAAAATAACTACCATAACTAAAATAATTAATACCAAACAACTGTTACTATCACTACTGAAACAACTACTAAAACACCTACTGCTACTACTATTATTAATACTATCGTTATACATCACCGTTTCGAAACGGTAGGCCTATGCATAGTTAAATGAGGGCGTCAGATGAAGATTTACAATTGCACTTAATTCACATTAAGTCATACGGCAGAAATAACTTTCCGCTCCAAGTCTGAGTGAGTGGATACAATGCATTTATAATGACTGTGCCTGCGCGGATCTGTCTTGAGTGTTGAACGCTTTTGTTCCAAGTGACGATGATCAATTCCCGGCGAACAAAAACTCCGTGTCTCGCCCCATTCTTTCCACGTCAGTAATAATCCTTGACATGTGGATTTCAAAACACCCCGTCTCCCTCCACCCCTTTTGATTTGAATACCACTTGGCTCCGCGTGACGTCACATATGAGCGTGCCCTATTTCTCGACTTGCTATACAGAGGGCACGGAAGTAGCTTTCTGTGTACGTCATTTGTTTTCTGGCTCTTTTAATGGAATTTCTCCGGAGCAGTGTTCGATTCATGTCGCCAGGCGTCTATATGTTCGCGTCTCCCGCTGCATCTAATGCCACTTTATAAATTCTGGAGCAAAAGCCCGCCCTCGCTCCGCTCACTTTCTGGCTTTACAGAATCAGTGGGATGTGAAAAATATATGACGGCCTACCTGAAGTTTAATAACTTATTTGCATAGGCATTGAAACCCTTTTGAGTGTGAACCTATCCATCCTGCAGTCTGCTCCTAGGAGCTGTGCAACCCGTCACACGTTACGAAAAGAACGAGGCAGAAGAAGGGGACTTTTTTTTTTGCAAAAGGGAGTGTAAAAACTCACGTACACAATAGTAATATACGTTACAAGAGCGGTATGTTGACGTTTTCATGGTCGAGGAAAAGATTGAAAAAGCGAAACGTAGTTGAGCTTTTTTTAATTTCCGAGAACATGAAAACAAACATACCGCTCGTGTATCGTACATTATTTTGTGCGAAGATCGTTTATTACATACCTGAAAGACGAATTTCTGATTAGTTGCAATGAAATCTCTATGCTGGCTTCTATTTAATGACGGCAACTTTCTTCAACATTTTGCTATAAAATGTTTTCTGTGTTTACTATACTCCAGCAGGCCCTGATATACGTCTGTCTTTTTTTTCCCAGTCTATAAATGCGAACTTAAAACAAACGGTAAGGTTATGTAATGATTTATTTTTAATTTTAATATTTTAACAATATAATTTATATAACATATTGCAATAATAACATCGGCGTCTGGAATCTTGTTGATTTTTTCACGGCTTCCTTAACGTTACTTGTATCAGGAATGCAATAAGTTTCGTGGAGTAGTAGACTTTACTTAATTTTTGCAAATATTTAAAAACAATAATTAACATTGCAATTTAGGTGAAATTGCAGTGGTAAGTTTCCAATTTATAATTATTACTATGTTAAACGTCTCTAAAATAATATGTTAAAAGCCTAAAGCAGTAAAATGAATGTCGCGCTTAAGCGGTAAGAAGAGGGAAATTGTTATGTGTGTTACGTTGGGAATACTGAATGTGGTATTTTACACTTACCGCGTATTGGTTCTGTGCGGAAAACAAGCAAATACGCACGACCTCGCACAATAGTAATATATGTTACAAGAGCGGTATGTTGACGTTTTCATGGTCGAGGAAAAGATTGAAAAAGCGAAACGTAGTTGAGCTTTTTTAATTTCCGAGAACATGAAGACAAACATACCGCTCGTGTACCGTACATTATTTTGTGCGAAGATCGTTTATTACATACCTGAAAAACGAATTTCTAATTAGTTGCAATGAAATCTCCATGTTGGTTTCTGTTTAATGACGGCAACTTCGGAAATCCAAAATATCTTTCTTCAACATTGTTGCTATAAAATGTTTTCTGTGTTTACTATACTCCAGCAGGCCGTGATATACGTCTGTCTTTTTTTCCCCCAGTCTATAAATGCGAACTTAAAACAAACGGTAAGGTTATGTAATGATTTATTTTTCATTTTAATATTTTAACAATATTATTTATATAACATATTGCAATAATAACATCGGCATCTGGAATCTTGTTGATTTTTTTACGGCTTCATTAATGTTACTTCTATCAGGAATGCAATAAGTTTCGTGGTGTAGTAGACATTACTTAATTTTTGCAAATATTTAAAAACCATAATTAACATTGCAATTTAGGTGAAATTGCAGTGGTAAGTTTCCAATTTATAATTATTACTATGTTAAACGTTTCTAAAAATAATATGTTAAAAGCCTAAAGTAGTAAAATGAATGTCGCGCTTAAACGGTAAGAAGAGGGAAATTGTTATGTGTGTTACGTTGGGATTACTGAATGTGGTATTTTACACTTACCGCGTATTGGTTCTGTGCGGAAAACAAGCAAATACGCACGATCTCGCACAATAGTAATATATGTTACAAGAGCGGTATGTTGACGTTTTCATGGTCGAGGAAAAGATTGAAAAAGCGAAACGTAGTTGAGCTTTTTTAATTTCCGAGAACATGAAGACAAACATACCGCTCGTGTACCGTACATTATTTTGTGCGAAGATCGTTTATTACATACCTGAAAGAAGAATTTCTAATTAGTTGCAATGAAATCTCCATGTTGGTTTCTGTTTAATGACGGCAACTTCGGAAATCCAAAATATCTTTCTTCAACATTGTTGCTATAAAATGTTTTCTGTGTTTACTATACTCCAGCAGGCCGTGATATACGTCTGTCTTTTTTTCCCCCAGTCTATAAATGCGAACTTAAAACAAACGGTAAGGTTATGTAATGATTTATTTTTCATTTTAATATTTTAACAATATTATTTATATAACATATTGCAATAATAACATCGGCATCTGGAATCTTGTTGATTTTTTTACGGCTTCATTAATGTTACTTCTATCAGGAATGCAATAAGTTTCGTGGTGTAGTAGACATTACTTAATTTTTGCAAATATTTAAAAACCATAATTAACATTGCAATTTAGGTGAAATTGCAGTGGTAAGTTTCCAATTTATAATTATTACTATGTTAAACGTCTCTAAAATAATATGTTAAAAGCCTAAAGCAGTAAAATGAATGTCGCGCTTAAACGGTAAGAAGAGGGAAATTGTTATGTGTGTTACGTTGGGAATACTGAATGTGGTATTTCACACTTACCGCGTATTGGTTCTGTGCGGAAAACAACCAAATACGCACGATCTCGCACAAAATGTTTTTATATTATTACTAGTGGCTTGTGCAGCAAATGCTGCAAACTAAGTTCATTAGACGTTCAAATAAACAATTTATAGATTTATTTTCAATGAAGAATACCAGACATTCTGAAAGTTATTTGCTTCTCGAGCCAATACTGAAGAGAACCACGCATATAAATATCTACACCACACCGCCATTAAATATATGGAAAAGACCCAACCCCACTTGATTAATAACTATAAAAATATTTGATTTTTAATAATACTGTATTATTATCTTACGTAAGTTTTGTAGCTTTCAGTAACATATACTATATATACTATATAGCCGCCACTCAGTAAAATATAGAAATTAAAATCTAATTTAAGTTATTCTCTACATCTACTTATATAACCCGAAAACGTTCCACTTTCATATGATCAATATAGCACTAATATGTATAATTAATGAAAAATAGTCACATCATGGCATTAACTACAATAATATTTCAAAATGGTAATAATGTCATCAAACCACCTCAAGTTTAGTAGTTTTTAATATCCAATACACAGCTGTACCCAGAAAATTACACACCACAGAATCAAACCTGTAAATTATTTTTAGTAAGTTAAGTTTTTAATAGCCAATTTAATTTGAGCTCTAAATATGTCAGCATTCTTGCAGATCATGGCCTTCGTGTAATATTGTTTACTGTAGTGTGTGTTTTGTTTTATTCTGAAATGCAATTAGCTAGTTTTCAAAACTGACGACAGATGGATTTTGGAAAATATGAAAATCATGTAGGAAAATTGACATTTCACTGAAAACTACCACTTTTCTGAAAAACTTTGGGTTCCAAGCTTCAAAATGATGGATCATTTATTAAAATCCGTTCAGCCGTTTTCCCGTAATTTTCATTACCAGTTCAAATTATATATATATATATATATATATATATATATATATAGATATTTCAGTGGAGTATACGTGTTAAAAATTCTGGAAGTTATTTAGTTGCATATTTATATAAACTCGAGACAAAATTAATGGTATACTTTATTTATTTATTTATTTATTTATTTATTTATTTATTTATTTATTTATTTATTTATTTATTTATTTATTTATTTATTTGTTTATTTATTTATTTATTTATTTATTTATTTATTTACTTAATCATTGATTTATATCATTTTGTTAAATCTGGTGAAGTTAAGGCCATCATACCTTCTCTACCACTCCACCAGAATACAATTATTACACAAAAACCAAATATAGAGACAAGTAAATAAGAAAATTTACAAATACTTATGCTAGAACCGCAAGTACGAAAAGGGAGAAAAAATGCAATTACAAAAATAAATCACAATAGGTACAAAAGCTACTTACAACTTACAAATGGCTTTTAAGGAACCCGCAGGTTCATTGCCGCCCTCACATAAAACCGCCATCGGTCCCTATTCTGTGCAAGATTAATCCAGTTGATTCTGGTTCACGTTAACACCTTGTTTAAAAAAACTTAAAATTGTTTAACGATACGTTAAAAGTATTAAATTTAAAAAAAAGGTTTCGACGCCGGTTCTGCGTCATCTTCAGTGTTCTACGAACTACTTTGAACTACAGTTCTGAAGAAGGCCAATAACAGGCCGAAACATGTTAACCAGGTACGATTGAATTTAACACGAGAAGGACATATCTTCTATATATGTAAAATTTGAACTGGTAACGGGAAAACGACTGAACGGATTGTAATGAATGGCCCGTCATTTTGAAGCTTGGCACCCAAAGATTTTCAGAAAAATAGTAACTTTCAGTGAAGCGTCAGTTTTCCTACATAATTTTCCTATTTTCCAAAATCCATCTTTCGTCAATTTTGAGAACTATCAGAATAAAACAAAACAAACACTACAATAAACAATAGGCTATTACACGAAGGTCATGACCTGCAGGATTGCTGACATATTTAGAGTTCAAATTCAATTGGTTATTAGAAATTTCAAGAATTACTAAAAATAATTTACAGGTCCGATTTTGCAGTGCGTAATTTTCTGAGTACAGGCATGTATTGGATATTGAAATCTACAAACCTTGAGGTTTGATGACATTATAACCATTAGAAATGAAATATTATTATAGTTAATGTCATGATGTGACTATTTTTCATTAATTATACATATTAAACCTACATTAATGACATGAAAGTGAAACGTTCTGGGGTTATATAAGTAACTGTAGAGAATATCTTAAATTAGATCTTGACATTTTCTATAATTTACTGAGTGGCGGCTACAAAACCTACGTAAGATAATATTGTTAATAAAAATCAAATTTTTATAGTTATTAATCAAGTGGGGTTGGGTGTTTTTCATAAACTTAATGACGGTGTGTTGTACATATTTATATGCGTCATTTTCTTCAGCATTGGCTCCAGAGAGCGCAAAAATTACAGTTCCTAAGGAGAGACCAAAATGTATTACTTATTGATAAAATAAGAGGCCTACAAACCTACAATCCACAAAAACCTGAAATAGCTATTCCTTTACTCCCACATGAAAAACCTACTGATCGTCCTGACAGTGTTACTTGCGTATTCGCGTTGAAACTCAAAAACTGAAGGTGGATAGTTCAAGAAAAAGTATTTGGCATAAAAATCTATTCAGAAGGAGTATGTTTCATTATTACGGAAGCAAATAACTTTCAAAATGTCTGGTATTTTTAATTGAAAATAAATATGGAAAATTTTTAGTTGAACGTCTAATGAACTTTGTAGCATTTGCTGCACAAGCCACTAGTCTATATATATAATTTGAACTGGTAATGTAAATTACGGGAAAACGGCTGAACGGATTTTAATAAATGGCCCCTCATTTTGAAGCTTGGAACCTAAAGTTTTTCGGAAAAGTATTAGTTTTCAGTGAAATGTCAATTTTCCTACATAATTTCCCTATTTTCCAAAATCCATCTGTTGTTAGTTTTGAGAACTAATTTTATTCAATCACGGCCGACTTGATTGAATTTCAGAACAAAGCACACACTACAATAAACACTAGGCTATTACACGAAGGCCATGACCTGCAGATTGCCGACATATTTAGAGCTCAATTCAATTTGTTATTAAAAACTGGTTCTGCGGTGTATAATTTTCTGAGTACAGCTGTGTATTGGATATTCAAATCTACGAAACTTGAGGTGGCTTGATGACATTATTACTATTAGAAATTAAATATTATTATAGTTAATATGATGCATCTATTTTTTCATTAATTGTACATAATATTGATGCTATATTGATGACATGAAAGTGAAACTTTTGTGGTTATGTAAGTAAATGTAGAGAATATCTTAATTTAGATCTTCATTTCTATAATTTACTGAGTGGCTGCTATATATAACTACAAAACTTAAGTAAGATAATAATATTGTTATTAAAAATCAAATATGTTTATACTTATTAACCCAGTGGGGTTAGGTCTTTGGCGGTGTAGTGTAGATATTGATATGAGTCATTGTCTTCAGTATTGGCTCGAGAGAGCGCAAAAATTACAGTTCCTAAGGAAAGATCAAAAGGTATTACATACTGATAAAATAAGAGGCCTAGAAAATTTTGTAGTCTCCAGATCATTTCAGCAAGATCTCTTAGTAGGATAAAATGATTTTAAGCTCCACATTTCAAGTTCTACATGCAGCAGATATACGAAAATGCTATTGTTCGAAAGCTTAGCAAACCTGACATTTTTTTAACTTTTGCCTACAATCCACAATGACCTGAAATAGCTACTGCTATCGTCCTGACATTGACACTTGCGTTTTCGCGTTGAAACTCAAAAACTGATGTTGGATAGGTTCAAGAAAAAGTATTTGGCCTAAAAAAATCCATTCAGAGGGAGTATGTTTCATTATTATGGAAGCAAATAACTTTCAAAAAGACAAGTATTCTTCATTGAAAATAAATCTGAAAAATGTTTATTTGAACGTCTAACGAATTTAGTTTGCAGCAGTATTTGCTGCACAAGCCATTAGTAATATATATATTCCGATGTCATTTTTAGTTAAAAATTGGAAAAAAAAATCTGTGCAAAGCAACTGACAACACATTTTTAGCTTCAGAACACTAGCCAATTAAAGATATGACACTTGTGAATAGGTCATTCTCTATTTGTAATATTTTATGCCTTTAAAACTAAAGAAAAAAGGTATTTTAAAAACAATTTCAAATTAGTGTAATTCTGAAAATATTGAGATTAGGGCAAATGTTTGTATGACATTTTTTGCTCGGAATGTCTTCGGAAATAAGCTCCGTAAGTGACGGTAAATCCTCGTGAATTACCCTGTATAACCATGCGATTAGAATGCTGGGACTTTCCCACGAATAAATAATGGATTGAGGGGTCCTAGGTATCCGCATAAAGCGTCACCATACAAGTTTTGTCCAACATAAATCCCATAAAATCTTCGCGAATTCGAACCCTGATCCCCCTGCCCCGAAGCTGTCAGCTGATGTGGCTCTTGACCTTGGTGGCTATCGAACCCTCGACCTTCCTTAGGAAACCTCGGTTATTCATAGACAGTCGAGAGCCAAGTGTTTTGGTAACAGCTGTTCGTCTCCCTTAGTATCCCAAGCGTGAAGAGGGCGTCTCGGAGCCAAAGGTGAAGGGGCTTGAATGAAGGAGGCCGGTTTGTTATAAACAGCCGTCAATGAGCGAGCTAATGAGGGCACGAGGGCGTTCTAATCAGGTCCTTCTTGCATACAATTAAAATCACTATGTCCCATGAGTCTCTATAACCTTCATTCATCAGATCTTTCCTTTAAAACAATTGCTTTTGCGTTTACATTGTGAAAGTACGACAAAACACTCAATTTTATTCTTTCCGACTAGTTTCCATAGAAACCAACACGAAATTCTCACGTCGTGTTTTTATTCTTATGGCTAGTTTCTCCAATTAATGTATAATTTGGCTTAACATATTCATAATAGTAATATACGTTACAAGAGCGGTATGTTGATGTTTTCATGGTCGAGGAAAAGATTGAAAAAGCGAAACGTAGTTGAGCTTTTTTAATTTCCGAGAACATGAAAACAAACATACCGCTCGTGTATCGTACATTATTTTGTGCGAAGATCGTTTATTACATACCTGAAAGACGAATTTCTAATTAGTTGCAATGAAATCTCCATGTTGGTTTCTGTTTAATGACGCCAACTTCGGAACACCAAAATATCTTTCTTCAACATTGTTGCTGTAAAATGTTTTCTGTGTTTACTATACTCCAGCAGGCCGTGATATACGTCTGTCTTTTTTTCCCCCAGTCTATAAATGCGAACTTAAAACAAACGGTAAGGTTATGTAATGATTTATTTTTCATTTTAATATTTTAACAATATTATTTATATAACATATTGCAGTAAACATCGGCATCTGGAATCTCGTTGATTTTTTCACGGCTTCCTTAATGTTACTTGTATCAGGAATGCAATAAGTTTCGTGGAGTAGGCTAGTAGACTTTACTTAATTTTTGCTAATATTTAAAAACAATAATTAACATTGCAATTTAGGCGAAATTGCAGTGGTAAGTTTCCAATTTATAATTATTACTATGTTAAACGTCTCTAAAAATAATATGTTAAAAGCCTAAAGCAGTAAAATGAATGTCGCGCTTAAGCGGTAAGAAGAGGGAAATTGTTATGTGTGTTTACGTTGGGAATATTGAATGTGGTATATCACACTTACCGCGTATTGGTTCTGTGCGGAAAACAAGCAAATACGCACGATCTCGCACAAAATAATGTTATAAATTTTCAATCAAAGACACAACTATCTGCAAATGTTTATTCGCTACATGAATATAAGGTATATAAACGTTTTCTTGGGTTATTGTTATTCAATGTTTAGAGTCCACTTCAAACCATCAACACTCCCACATACACCGAGACATATACAATTCTTCCATATACACACATCTTAATTAAACACAATAATTCAACAACGATATGCATTATAAAAGATAGATCTTTAGATCTAAAGGAACAAGGATAACCACTATTTGCATCAAAACTAGACAACATTTAGATTACAATCAAGCAAAGTACTCTATACGATTGATAATTTATACGCACATCACAATCAACCTACAACATCGATTACTGCAAACTTCGGTATGATACGCATTCCTCCAACACGTGTCATTTTCTAAACGTTGAATAACTATAACCCAAGATTTTATCCATTTATTCATTTTAACATGATCATAATTTGCATAACGTTATTTGATAAATATGTATTATAATGTAACATGAGTTATATGTACACACAATTCCAATTTTAATCATATCTGAATTTACATTACATTGAAATTCATCATTTTATCTTATGTCTTGGTACAATTAGTATACATATACAGAGGTATGAAAATTATTAGAATAATCTTAATTTTAAAGGTTTTTTAATAGTTCCTTCACAAATATTCATTGAATTGATGAATATTGGTATATAATATTACTATACTGATGTAGGATATATTTACTACTAACAATGCCGGAAAGCATTGTTGTCCATTGGTATTTTTCTTATTTTACAATTGTTATGGGAATTCAGAAATTATTATATTATGTTGACGGAATTGGAAACATAAAAAATTAAGAAATGCTTTAAACAAATTGTTCTTTGCGTTTACATTGTTGTGAAGGTTCAAATGAACGTATACATCTGTTTTGTGCATATAATTTTTTATGTTTCCAATTCCGCCAACATAATATAATAATTTCTGAATTCCCATAACAATTGTAAAAAAAGAAAAAAAATACCAATGTACAACAATGCTTTCCGGCATTGTTAGTAGTAAATATATCCTACATCAGTATAGTAATATATACCAATATTCATCAATTCAATTAATATTTGTGAAGGAACTATTAAAAAATCTTTAAAATTAAGATTATTCTAATAATTTTCACACCTCTGTAACTCATGAAATTTTATCTCCATGTATTATACATTGTCCGTATTTGTTTTTATAAATCTAATTTAATCTAAGTTCAGATCACATAATTTTAATATATCTGATGATGCCCCACAAGGCGAAAACATTTATACACCTTATATTCATGGAGCAAATAAACATTTGCAGATAGTTGTGTCTCTGATTGAAAATTTATAACATTATTTTATGATATTACTAGACACATCTGAAATATAAAATGAACTGCAAATTAACATATTCACTTAGCAACCTGTTTATTTTTAAGATTTTTGTTGATATGTTTTTCATTTGTTCACTATAATCTCGTTGAAAAAAAAAACAACTTTTAACTATAATATTTTTTAGCATTATTTTAACGACTTAACATCAATTAGTAATGATTTCGCACGTGTAAGACAATTTTTATTGTCTGAAATAATTATTTAAATTGTTTTGTAGAGCATGTCGTGAAACATGTATAAAATCACAACCTGTTATAGCAGGCCATGATCCATAAACAAAAAAGTTGACAAATGAAAGTTGTAGCTTACTAGCATTCAATAATAAATAATTAGGCCTACTTATAAAATAAGGTTATAGTTCTAATGCTAAAATATGTCTTTCTGTTTCGAAAAATCTCAGCATTGTGACTACCAAAAAGGCTCGATTTTCTTGGGCATTGCTACTGTGATACACCGCGCACTCTGATTATGAAATCACTCACTACTGGTCTGTCACATCTCGCCGCAATTCAGCTGTCGGTGTGATTCCTGACGCACATGACGTCATTCAAATTCGTTATCAGGGATCGGAAACAACCCTCTGTATTCTTTTGGGACAGCTTGGAATGTATTTTCCTTTCTTACTTTTTTGTGTTCGGATTAAGCGAAGTCCGGCTTATCGGGGTCCGGATTAACGAGGTTTTTCTATATTATTATTATTATTATTATTATTATTATTATTATTATTATTATTATTATTATTATTATTATTATACCTTAGCATTTCTCGTGACGGGAATATTGTACGAAATGGAAATATATAAATTGGAAATTTATCTTTTGAAGAGGTGGAGAAGTTCAAATATCTTGGAGCAACAGTAACAAATATAAATTATACTCGGGAGGAAATTAAACACCGAATAAATATGGGAAATGCCTGTTATTTTTCGGTTGAGAAGCTTTTATCTTCCAGTCTGCTGTCAAAAAAATGTGAAAGTTAGAATTTGTAAAACAGTTATATTACCGGTTGTTCTTTATGGTTGTGAAACTTGGACTCTCACTTTGAGAGAGGAACATAGGTTAAGGGTGTTTGAGAATAAGGTGCTTAGGAAAATATTTGGAGCTAAGAGGGATGAAGTTACAGGAGAATGGAGAAAGTTACACAACACAGAACTGCACGCATTGTAGTCTTCACCTGACATAATAAGGACCATAAAATCCAGACGTTTGAGATGGGCAGGACATGTAGCACGTATGGGCGAATCCAGAAATGCATATAGAGTGTTAGTTGGGAGGCCAGAAGGAAAAAGACCTTTGGGAAGGCCGAGACGTAGATGGGAAGATAATATTAAAATGGATTTGAAGGAGGTGGGATATGATGATAGAGAATGGATTAATCTTGCTCAGGATGGGGACCAATGGCGGGCTTATGTGGGGGCGGCAATGAATCTCCGGGTTCCCTAAAAGCCAGTAAGTAAGTAAGTATTATACCTTATCATAATATCTAAGATTCTTAATATACCACTACATTAGACTCAGACAAATTTATTTACAGTTACAGAAAGGAAACCTTTTTATAATACTGACACAAAATTTAATAATAATACTTACTTACGTACTTACTTACTTACTTACTTACTTACTTACTTACTTACTTACTTACTGGCTTTTAAAGAACCCGAAGGTTCACTGCCGCTCTCACATAAGCCCGCCATTGGTCCCTATCCTGAGCAAGATTAATCCATTCTCTACATCATATCCCACCTCCCTCAAATCCATTTTAATATTATCTTCCCATCTATGTCTCGGCCTCCCTAAAGATCTTTTTTCCTCCGGCCTCGCAACTAACACTCTATATGCATTTCTGGATTCGTCCATACGTGCTATATGCCCTGCCCATCTCAAACGTCTGGATTTAATGTTCCTAATCATGTCAGGTGAAGAATACAATGCGTGCAGTTCTGTGTTGTGTAACTTTCTCCATTCTCCTGTAACTTCATCCCTCTTAGCCCCAAATATTTTCCTAAGCACCTTATTCTCAAACACCCTTAACCTATGTTCCTCTCTCAAAGTGAGAGTCCAAGTTTCACAACCATAAAGAACAACCGGAAATATAACTGTTTTATAAATTCTAACTTTCAGATTTTTTGACAGCAGACTGGATGACAAAAGCTTCTCAACCGAATAATAACAGGCATTTCCCATATTTATTCTGCGTTTAATTTCTTCCCGAGTGTCATTTATATTTGTTACTGTTGCTCCAAGATATTTTAACTTCTCCACCTCTTCAAAAGATAAATTTCCAATTTTTATAGTTCCATTTCGTACAATATTCCCGTCACGAGACATAATCATATAATTTGTCTTTTCGGGATTTACTTCCAAACCTATCTCTTTACTTTCTTCCAGTAAATAATAATAATAATAATAATAATAATAATAATAATAATAATAATAATAATAATAATAATAATAATAATAATAATAATAATGCCGTGTTCTGGCGTAGAAGAAAATAACAAAATTTATTAATTGCCACGGTTGTAGACAGAGTGCGCGGCAGTCGCGAGGTGGTAACAATTAATTTTTGACGCTCGGACGGGCGGTACCTTCGCTCCGTCTTGGCAGGCAGCACAACACAAAGATGGCCGGTTATGATAAGGCGATCCCTTAATGACGGGTTACCATGGCGACGCTTGTGGGCTGGCTGATCGAAGCCGTGCCGGGCCGAGCCGCCGGGGGGTTGAGGGGGGGGGTACTGGCCGGTCGACTGGCCGGCGAGCGGTCAGGTGGGGAGGCGACGCAAGGCATGGCGCCCGGCGTCCACTCTTTGAGACGCTGCCTCGCCACTTCTCAAGGAGAAGGAGATGATCGCCGCGCTTCAAAACTGTTGCCATGGTTACTAGCCAACTCCATTTCCGTCTCTATCATCGTACACATTTCTTATGCCCGTTCCTCAGAGTCCGTGTGGATATGTCTCCCATAAGAGTTAGTTTGTGTTTGAAGCCACTGCCTCTTTCTTATCCTCCGTACCACCAACATGATTATCATCATCATCTGTTTCTTTTTATTCATGCTTTTTCATCCTCTTGTTGATTATTTCATTAAATTATATTATTTTTCTCTTTTCCTTCTATTATTTTTTTATTTTAGAGGTTATTTTACGAAGCTTTATCAACATCTGAGGTTATTTAGCGTCTGAATGAGATGAATAATACCGGTGAAATGAGACCGGGGTCCAGCACCTAAAGTTACCCAGCATTTGCTCATATTTGGGTTAAGGGAAAACCCCGGAAAATACCTCAACCAAGTAACTTGCCCCAACCAGGAATCGAACTCGGGCCACCTGGTTTCGCGGCCAGACGCGCTAACATTTACTCCACAGGTGTGGACTTTTCCTTGTATCTTGTCCATTTTTATTTTCTTATTTCATTCTTCAAGACTTTCTTCTTGTACTTCTTTTTACTTTCTTCTGAATTTACATTTTTTATTTCACCATCTTATATCTTTTCTTTTTTTTTTCTCCATTTTCTTTCTTCCAAATTTTATTTCTCCTATGATGAAGGATGGGTGGACCGGAGAAAAATTCTCTCCGGCACCAGGACTCGAACCCGGGTTTTCAGCTCTACGTGCTGACGTTTTATCCCCTAAGCCACACCGGATTGCAGTTCCGATGCCGGATTGAATCCTTTCAGTTTAAGCTCCACCTCTTAGTTTCCCTTTAGTGGTCAACCCTCATGCACTGTGTCGCAGATGTGTGACAGTGGCACAATGTCCAACACACCATGTGAAGAGGTGCACTCATTACGAGTGACTAAGTGGCCGTGATCCGACGGAATGAGCGCCGTCTTAAATCACTAAGTGATTATTTATGCATACCGTACTTTCTTCTAATTATTTTTTATTTTCTCTCTTTTAACATTCCGTTTTAGTTCTTTCATTTTCTTTTTTTTTTCCTAGATTTTATTATTTTATCTTGTTTTTAACATTCCTTTATCTTAAAATAACTACTGAAGCTTTCCTGGCGACGTGATAATTCGAAATTTTCTCGGGCTTCCAGCCAGGTCATAAGTTGGTGATCGCCGTCTCCTTTGTCTTTTCCAATTTCTTTCTTCTAACTTCTCTTTTTACCTTTCATTTTATTTTCTCTGACTTCTATGTCTTATATTTTTTCCTGTAACTTTTTTTTACTGTATTCCTACTGACATTGTTATCTATTTTTAATTCCTTTTCTCTGACTTTTCTTTTCATTTCTTTTTATTCTTCTAATTTTGATTTTTTTATTTTCTTTCATCTAACATGTCTTTTTTTTCTCTTTTTTAATTGTCTCTAAATTTCTCTTTTTATATTGTCACTTTTTTTTCCAAATTTATATTTCTTTCCTTTCTCATGACTTTCTTTTTTATTTTATTGCTTCTAATATTTTTTATTACTCGTAATTCCATCTCCTAATTTTTCTTTTAATTTTGTCTCTCTTCTAATTCTTTTAGTTTATTTTCTTTCGTCTGATATTTAATTTTCTGTCTTCCAACTACTGTTCTTCTTTTACTTTCATTTTGTTTCTTTTGATTTCTTTTTATACATATTTTTCTTTCGTTCCAAATTTTTATTTTTATTTTATCTCTCCTAATTTTACTGTTTTATTTCTCATTTTTTTCTCCTACCTTTTATTCTTTTTTTTTTTTTTTGCTTTCTGCTTTGTTTTGTTTTTAATATTTTCTTTTTTCTATTTTTAATTTCTCTGTTTTAGATTCTTCTTCTATTTTTAATCTAGTTTTTTTTGTATTTGTCTTATTCATTCTTTTATCTTTAATTTTTCTATCTCTCTTTTTCTATAATATCTTTGTCCTTCTATCTTTCTTTTGTATTTTTTTCTTTTCTCTCTTTATCTACTCTTCAACCATTTTTTCTTTTCTTTGTTGTAATTTTTCTTTTTTCATTTTCTCCTTCTGTCTTTTTTCTATATTTTTCGTTCCTCTTTTTTCCTCTTTCTCTCTCAACATATTTATCACCGTCTCCTCCTCCTCCTTCTCTTATCCTTAATCATATCATCGACATTTCTCTTTCTTTATATTTTACAGCCATAATGTTCTCTCCATTTTGCATCGTCATCTTATCTTCATTTTCTCCTCTTCATATCATCATCATTGTCTAGTTCTCTTCATTGTCATCTTTTGATTTTTCTTCCTCTAGGAATCTTCTCTTATTCATTGTTTATTCTTTTTATTTTCTTTCATCATCATTGTTGTCAACGTCATGGTGATCTCCGAATCTTTTATATCATATCTATTCTCCTTAATCACCACCATCATTCTTCTATCTTTCATTCTTATCAAGTTTTGCTTTTCTTCCGTTGTCGTCATTTTTTTCCTTGTCATCGTGATATTCCCCATCATCATTATCAATATCATCGTCGCCTTTGCCGTTGTCTCCATTGTCATTATCTGTATCAGAAGTTTCTCCTTTTGGTTCGATCAGTCTTCACTGTTGCAGAGCTTCCTAACCAACACTGTAAGGTCATGATAAATAGAGATTCCTTGTCATATGATGAGCATAGCTTATTCAGCGCTTGAGACGAAACTACCATAATATCCAACTGCTATGCGAGGCGGCTGTATTGCCACATTTCTGACGAAGTCGAACTATGTTTGAAGCCGAAGAGCAGATGATCGGGGTAATCATGTGAACTATTGACAGATTTCGTAGCTATAACAGGAAAATACATGGCCTTCACCACACCATGCACTGCAAATTCCACTTGGAGTTGTCGAGACTGGAACGTGGATATCAAACATGAAAAGCAGACGTTCTAGCTGTCCTGCTAACTGAGCGCTGTTGAAACAGTGATTAATGTTGACGGGTACAGATTTTGTCTAATAATAATAATAATAATAATAATAATAATAATAATAATAATAATAACAATAATAATATTATTATTATCATTATTATTATCTATATATATAATTTGAACTGGTAATGGAAATTACGGGAAACGGCTGAACGGATTTTAATGAGTGATCCCTCATTTTCATGCATGGCATCCAAAGTTTTTCGGAAAAGTAGTATTTTTCAGTGAAATGTCAATTTTCCTACATAATTTTCCTATTTTCCAAAATCCATCTGTTGTCAGTTTTGAGAACTACTTTATTGAATCACGGCCGACTTGATTGAATTTCAGAACAAAACACACACTACAATAAACAATATGCTATTACACGAAGGCCATGACCTGCAGGATTGCCGACATATTTAGAGCTCAATTCAATTTGTCATTAAAAACTGATTCTGCAGTGTATAATTTTCTGAGTACAGCTGTGTATTGGATATTCAAATCTACGAAACTTGAGGTGGCTTGATGACATTATTACCATTAGAAATTAAATATTATTATAGTTAATATCATGATGCGTCTATTGTTCATTAATTGTACATAATATTGATGCTATGTTGATGACATGAAAGTGAAACGTTTTGAGGTTATGTCAGTAAATGTAGAGAATATCTTAATTTAGATCTTCATTTCTATAATTTATTGAGTGACTGCTATATATAACTACAAAACTTAAGTAAGATAATAATATTGTTATTAAAAATCAAATATTTTTATACTTATTAACCCAGTGGGGTTGGGTCTTTTTCATATACTTAATGGCGGTGTAGTGTAGATATTGATATGTGTCATTGTCTTCAGTATTGGCTCGAGAGAGCGCAAAAATTACAGTTCCTAAGGGAAAGACCAAAAGGTATTACTTACTGATAAAATAAGAGGCCTACAAAATTTTGTAGTCTCCAGATCATTTCAGCAAGATCTCTTAGTAGGAAAAAATGATTTTACGCTCTACATTTCAAATTCTACATGCAGCAGCTATACGAAAATGCTGTTGTTCGAAAGCTTAGCAAACCTGACATTTTTTTAACTTTTGCCTACAATCCACAATGACCCGAAATAGCTACTGCTATCGTCCTGACATTGATACTTGCGTTTTCGCGTTGAAACTCAAAAACTGAAGTTGGATAGGTTCAAGAAAAAGTATTTGACCTAAAAAATCCATTCAGAGGGAGTATGTTTCATTATTGTGGAAGCAAATAACTATTAAAAAAGACAAGTATTCTTCATTGAAAATAAATCTGAAAAATCTTTATTTGAACGTCTAACGAACTTAGTTTGCAGCAGCATTTGCTGCACAAGCCACTAGTTAAGCATATAATTACGTCTCGTGACGAGAATAATGTACGAAATGGAAATACACAAATTGGAAATTTACCTTTTGAAGAGGTGGAAAAATTCAAATACCTGGGAGCAACAGTAACAAATATAAATCATATACTCGGGAGGAAATTAAACACAGAATAAACATGGGAAATGCCTGTTATTATTCGGTTGGGAAGCTTTTATTATCCAGTCTGCTGTCAAAATAATCTGAAAGTTAGAATTTATAAAACAGTTATATTACCGGTTGTTCTGTATGGATGTGAAACTTGGACTCTCACTTTGAGAGAGGAACATAGGTTAAGGGTGTTTGAGAATAAGGTGCTTAGGAAAATATTTGGAGCTAAGAGGGATGAAGTTACAGGAGAATGGAGAAAGTTACACAACATAGAACTGCACCCATTGTATTCTTCACCTGACATAATTAGGAACATTAAATCCAGACGTTTGAGATGGGCAGGGCATGTAGCACGTATGAGCGAATCCAGAAATGCATATAGAGAGTTAGTTGGGAGGCCGGAGGAAAAAGACCTTTGGAGAGGCCGAGACGCAGATGGGAAGATAATATTAAAATGGATTTGAGGGAGGTGGGATATGATGATAGAAACTGGATTAATCTTGCTCAGGATAGGGACCAAGGCGGGCTTATGTGAGAACGGAAATGAACCTCCGGGTTCCTTAAAAGCCAGTAAATAATAATAGTAGTAGTAATAATAATAATAATAATAATAATAATAATAATAATAATAATAAAAACAATACTATATACTACTTTGCCCTCTTTGCTCTCTTTTAAAGATATTTTGAACCGAATGGGGTGCCTTACTATAAGCAGTAACATCTGCTGCTGCCAAGAACTCAAAAGGAGGATAGCAATGACAAAGGAAGCTTTTAATAGAAAAGGAAGCATCTTCTGCGGACCTTTGGAAAAAGAACTAAGGAAGATACTAGTGAAGTGTTTTGTCTGGAGTGTGGCATTTTTTGGGGAAGACACATGCACATTACGACGAAGTGAATATAAACGAATAAGGGCAGTTGCATATATATTGAATAAGCAATCGCGGACAGCCCATAAGAGATGGTCCTCCAGCTTGGGGGTTGGGCGAAGGGTTAACAACACATCACTGTAAAAAACAGCTTATTACGAAAACTCAACATAAGCCTCGGAATGGTTTTGTCATCCAGTCTGCTCTCAAAAAAGCTGAGAGTTAGAATTTGTAAAGCAGTTATGAAACTTGGGACTCTCACTTTGAGAGAGGAACAGAGGTTAAGGGTGTTTGACAATAAGCTGCTTAGGAAAATATATGGGGCTAAGAGAGATGAAGTTACAGGAGAATGAGAAAGTTACAAAACGCAGAACTGTACGCATTCTATTCTTCACCTGACATAATAATAATAATAATAATAATAATAATAATAATAATAATAATAATAATGATAATGATAATAATAATAATAATAATAATAATAATAATAATAATAATAATAATAATTAGGAACATTAAATCTAGACGTTTGAGACTGGCAGGGCATGTAGGACGTATGGGCGAATCCAGAAATGCATATTTATTTATTTATTTATTTATTTTGCTAATGAATGTAACATAAAATAAAAATAAACAGAAAAACTTTAGCTCGCCCCTGAAAGAGTAGAATTCGTCTCAGGGGCGGATTCCTGAAATGAAATTAAGTAGGCTATATAATACAATTTGTCTTATGTCTACTACACAATAAGAATATATAAATTTAAATTTACAATTTTTCCATTTTTATAAAATCCATACATAACTTTTTTAAATTTAATACTGTAACTATTAGAATTGACAAGATTAGGATATTTAAATATAAATTTGTTATATATTCTATATAGAGTGTTAGTTGGGAAGCCGGAGGAAAAAGACCTTTGAGGAGGCCGAGACGTAGATGGGAGGATAATATTAAAATGGATTTGAGGGAGGTGGGATATGATGATAGAGACTGGATTAATCTTGCTCAGCATAGGGATCGATGGCGGGTTTATCTGAGGGTGGCAATGAACCTTCGGGTTCTGTAAAAGTCATTTGTAAGTAAGCTGAGTTGGAAAGAGTGGGTGAAGAAGAATGATGCTGAAACTGATCAGGAAAAAAAAAAAAAAAAAAAAAAAAAAATTGGCAAGGTTATTGGCTATGAAGAAAATCCCTGCTGAAGGATGTGCTGGAAGGAATGGTGAACGGGAGATATTTCGGAGTAGAGGAAGATATCAGACGATAGACAACATTAAGGTAGGACCTATATGGATCTTATGGGGAGACTAAGAGAAAGGCGTAAAAGAGGGAAGATTGAAGAATGCTGGGTTTGCAGTGAAGGACCTGCCCTTGAACAGAAAAATATGAATGAATGAATGAGTAGACAGTTTCAAATCATCTGTTCAGCAGGCTCAGTTCACTGCTTGAGAGAACAAAAAAAAAAAAAAAAAAAAAAAAAAAAAAAACAAAAAAATAGAACTCAAAAGACGAGTAAAACAAACCTAGTCTCGGTGAAAGGGAAGTGATCCCCATTTTCCTAACCCACGTTTGCTGCATTTGTAACTGTAAACACCATCACTTGAGCTACAGTCTTCAAAATTATTTGGAGTCGAAATAACAGACAATCGTAGATTCGTTTTAAGAACTTTATTTTTTTCTTCGCTCGCTTTCTACATAGCAATTTATAGGATGGAGAAATGATCTGTATTTTTTAGTCCAGTAGAAAAATGAGGACGTGCGAGCTGTGTGTTTGATTTCTCTAAAGAAATGTTCACAGATTTCAATTTATCCACACGTTTATATACTGAAATGCGTTCAAAGGAGATCTAAATATTTTGACAGTTGCTTTCTGTATTCCTGAATTCAAGAAATCTTTCTGTCTTTGCCTCATAGATTACAGCAGACCCATAACAGCGGCGAGGAACTGTAAACTAGCAACATTAAACATAACACAGAAATCTGTACCTGGCAGTGTAATTATGGCTTCAATGGCGCAGCCAGGGCGTCAGCTTCCCACATCAGAGACCCCGCTCAATCCCGGTCAGTACAGGTGGAGTGCAGTGCGTGAAGAAATTGAAGGTGCTTCTGCTGTTATAGATGCTGTATTTCCACATAATTATCCTATCATAATACTATGTTCATGAAAGTACTCGTATTTCTGTTGCGTTACCTAGATACCAACATTTCTGGAAAACAAATGACATCGACGTACGAAACTTGGATCATTTTTCTTATCATTTATAGTCACTTCAGACGAGGCGACTTTTAGAAGCGCTACTAATGCGTTGTCGTTCGTGAATAATGTATTTAAATGGAGGCCTTCAGACAGAGCCACAGCTACAAAATCAGTCGCGCTGCAGACGCTCTGAGTGGTTGGCTTCGCCGCTGGTGGCGGCCACTAAAAGTAGCGCTTCTCATCGCGATACATAGAATTAAATGGTAGGTTTGCAATGAAAGACCTGCCCTTTGGCGGAAGTCTATGAATGAACATAGGCCTAGTCATATTTGTGAAAATATCCTTTTTGTTTCTACTTGAAATGGATACCGTTATATTCTTTATGAATAACCCTGTATATTTAAACGTATCTATTTTAGATTCAGTACAAGTGTATCACTATGACGGTAATGTAAGGAAAAAAGTGACAGGCGATACATTACATCCTTATAATTCCATCGGACGTTGATGCTGTTCGTGATCATGGATGGGATTGTAAGGGGTTTGGGATTTTAAATAAAAGTTTAACATTTATTTTCAGTTTAGTCTAAAGATAACAATATAATTGATAGTCGAAACGATTACACATCAATATGACGCCAATGAGTAGTTTGGAATTGTAATGAATAAGTAATAATTTGCCATTACAAAAAATTGTATTAACTTCGAAATTAGTACTCCAGTTCGGCAGTACTCAGAATTATAGTATTATGTTAAATTAATTATTTCTGTGTTTACACTTGCCGCTTCTATTAATTACACCCATTTGTGCAGGAATAATGATGAATTCATTATGATGTCACATTCATTTCGTTCATCCTCATATTTTATCACATCTGGCTGTATTCGAAATTACTTTGTTTTAAACTCACGAAGTTCAGTCACCCAAACCCTATTGTAATTAATGACGTTAGAGTATTAACAGAAAGTGTAAATAAGATAAGATAATACAATGAAAAAAAAAAACCTATTGCCGTATAAGTACTACATAGATTCGAACCAAGGCCACGAATTATTCTGATGTACATCATTATCCATTCCATTATGTCAACTTTGGCAATAATCTATATTAAACCTAACAATATTGTTTTAGAAAGGTATTCAATGTCTGTGTTCACTGTGTCTACTCTTCAAATCCCAGAAAATGGTATTAGTTTATTTAAAATATCGCGATCAAAATCCTGTTGCACTTATGCTCACCATATATAGTCTACGCTTATATAGACCTATACCTAATAAATCTATACTATGGAACCCCCGGTATTACCTCTCTTGCGACGAAATTCTATCTCTCTTAACATAATGTATCTGTTACATTTGAAGTATGTTGTGCACAGCTATAGGGTGGAGCACCAGGGTTGCCAGTGATATATGGTACTGGGTTCTAAGCCCGGGTAATGAATGTATCTTAGTGAATACCAGTTAATATGCTGAACCCGCTTAAAGAGCGTTCCGCCGTGTGTTTACCGAATTTAGAACGAGAAGGAATCCAAATATGTATTTTTTTAGTAGGTTACTTTACGATGCTTTATTAACATCTCAGGTTATTTAGCGTCTGAATGAGATGAAGGTGATAATGCCGGTGAAATGAGTCCGGGGTCCAGCACCGAAAGTTACCCAGCATTTGCTCACATTGGGTTGAGGGAAAACCCCGGAAAAAACCTCAACCAGGTAACTTGCCCCAACCGGGAATCGAACCCGGGCCACCTGGTTTCGCGGCTAGACGTGCTAGCCGTTACTCCACAGGTGTGGACTCCAAATATGTATCTTAGCTAATTCTCGCTCAGGTGTTCAGCACTACAGGAAGCAATTACATAGAATTGAAGAATAATGTAAGATATTTAATTATGTTGATCCAGTGCTAGTAGGTAAACAAAGTGTGGCTTATTCAGTGACAGAGACAAACTTGTGGACTTTGCGGAATTGAACCGCCCAAGTAGATCTTGTGCCAATTAGGAGAGCGGCATTATTTCAGCTTTTGTTTTCGTCCGACATCAAACGCAGGTGAGGAGAAATTTCCGTGTACACGTCATGATGGTTAGGCTATAGCAGGTTCCTATCCTGTACGAAGTAAGGTCACGTGGTCAGCACTGTACTCTTCCTGTCCTATATTTATTTATTTATTCTGGTAGAGTTAAGGCCATGAGGCCTTCTCTTCCACACTACCAGAAGTAAAATACATAGCCTAATGAAACAATGACAAAAATAGGAAAGTCATGCTTAAATATAAAAATAATTTTCATGCACATTAACAAGCTTGCATGGGCTATAATGAAATATTAACTAAACATGGTACATAATTAAGTTATTTACAATTTATATCCTAATTCTACTTTATGATAGGTCTAAATGACAATTTATATACACACAGAGTAACTTATAAAATTCGGCTAATACTCACAATTCAATTTCATGTAAAAGTTTGTAATTCTTAATTCTTACAGTCCGCGTCACCGTTTTTGGCGTGTGAAATAAGTAATGTGAACGTTGTGCGATTGTTTTACATTTGCCGCAGTCAGGCTGACAATTGTGTCTGGAAAATGGCTGATGTGATGTATATATGAAGTGGTACTATTCTCAGCTGCACTAGCAACATGCTCCCAAACTGGGCACTATATATCTAGGACACACGCCAAAAACGCTGACGCCAGCTATAATTTAAATTGATTAACCGTTCGGCAATCTCTGACATGACGAGGTAAGGATTTCCATAGGCGACAAACTGGCACTGTGAAAGAGGATGAATAGAAAGAAGTGCGGTAACGAGGAATGGGTAATAAGGTCTGATGTTGATTCCGTAACGTTGTAAGATATTCAAAGCGAGTTCTCAGATATTTAGGAGTAGAAGTGAATAATATTTTAAACAGAACAGATAAAGAATGTGCTATTCTACGTTCCTTTAGGCGGATCCAAGAAAGAACTTCAAAAGATGGCGTTATATGGTCAAATTTACGAGTATTGCAGATCAAGCGGACACACACATTATGGACACGTTGTAGTCTTTCAACTAAATTAACAGTTATATTTGTCAAGAGAGAATCGCAGTAATCAAAATGGGGCATCACTAGCGATTGAATAATGTTTCTTTTTGTGGAAAGAGGAAGACAGTTTCGTAAGTGATTTAGAGATTGGAGCAATGAAAATATTTTCTCACAGATGTGAGTTACTTGACTATTCCAGTTTAGATCTCTGTCCGTTAATAATCCAAGGTTTCTTACAGTGTCGCAATACTTAATAAACGATCCATTTATTTATTTATTTATTTATTTATTTATTTATTTATTTATTTATTTATTTATTTATTCTGGTGTAGTTAAGGCCATCAGGCCTTCTCTTCCACAACACCAGGAGTACAAATACAATAATAGAAATAAACAGAAAAAAATTCACTATACAAAGTAAAGCTACACAAGAAATAGAGAGAGAGACAGAGAGAGAGAGAGAGAGAGCGAGACTATAAACAAAGTAAAGCCGCACAAAAATATACACAGGTTGCAGTCACACAAACTTTATTGACAGTCTTGGTATGGTTTTGTCGTCAATTGCACTGAGTAAGCGTTGATGTCCCATTACAATTTCCTGCGATTTTCCTGGTTTTAACCTCAGTCCAAACTTACCTTTATGGGAAACAAAATATTTTTTATGTAAGAAGACCAAGTGCGCTCATCGGCATGAAAATTCCAGTCTTCACTTGTGGTCCGGATTAACGAGGTTTTACTGTATTATTATTATTATTATTATTATTATTATTATTATTATTATTATTATTATTATTATTATACCATATCATATCTAATATTCTTAATATCTCACTACATTAGACTCAGACAAATTTATTTACAGTCTGCGGACCTCTGGAAAAAGAACTAAGGAAGATACAAGAGAAGTGCTTTGTATGGAATGTAGCATTGTATGAGACAGAAACATGATAATTGCGACGAAGTGGAGATGCGAATAGAAGCATTTGAAATGTGGAAAAGAATAGAACGTGGAAGTGGACAGAGAGAATAAGAAATGAAGCTGTGTTGGAAAGAGTGGGTGAAGAAAGAATAATGC
Source organism: Periplaneta americana (assembly GCA_025594305.2). NCBI lineage: Eukaryota > Metazoa > Arthropoda > Insecta > Blattodea > Blattidae > Periplaneta > Periplaneta americana. The sequence continues at coordinate 149,719,613 of JAJSOF020000013.1, forward strand.
TGAAACTGATCAGAAAGGGGAAAAAGGAATTGGTTGGGTCACTGGTTGAGAAGAAACTGCCTACTGAAGGATGCACTGGAAGGAATTATGAACGGGAGAAGAGTTCGGAGCAGAAAAGAAGATATCAGATGATAGACGACATTAAGATATTATGGATCATATTATGAGGAGACAAATAGGAAGGCAGAAAATAGGAAAGACTGGAGAATGCTAGGTTTGCAGTGAAAGACCTGTCCTTGGGCAGAACACTGAATGAATGAATGAATGAATGAATGAATGAATGAATGAATGAATGAATGAATGAATGAATGAATGAATGAATGAATTAATTAATTAATTAATTAATGCATCAAAATTGCTAAATATTTTCTTCGGTGTCCGGATGTTTCAAAACAATAAACCTCTATTTTTTTAGTGGTAACGATCCTCCGTCTAGCGCATTTCAATTATAGAAAAATTATTATTATTATTATTATTATTATTATTATTATTATTATTATTATTATTATTATTATTATTATTATTCAAATATCTTGGAGCAACAGTAACAAATATAAATGACACTCGGGAGGAAATTAAACGCAGAATAAATATTGGAATTGCGTGTTATTATCAGAAGCTTTTGTCATCTATTCTGCTGTCAAAAAATCTGAAAGTTAGAATTTATAAAACAGTTATATTACCGGTTGTTCTGTATGGTTGTGAAACTTGGACTCTTACTTTGAGAGAGGGACAGAGATTAAGGGTGTTTCAGAATAATGTTCCTAGGAAAATATTTGGTGCTAAGAGGGATGAAGTTACAGGAGAATGGGGAAAGTTACACAACGCAGAACTTCACGCATTGTATTCTTCACCTGACATAATTAGGAACATTAAATTCAGACGTTTGAGATGGACAGGGCATGTAGCACGTATGGGCGAATCCAGAAATGTATATAGAGTGTCAGTTGGGAGGCCGGAGGGGAAAAAAACCTTTGGGGAGGCCGAGACGTAGATGAGAAGATAATATCAAAATGGATTTGAGGGATGTGGGATATGATGATAGAGAATGGATTAATCTTGCACTGGATAGGGTCCGATGGCGGGCTTATGTGAGGGCGGCAATGAACGTCCGGGTTCCTTAAAAGCCATTTGTAGGTAAGTTATTATTATTATTATTATTATTATTATTATTATTATTATTATCATTATTATAACGTGATATTATTCCTTCTATCATTTGTTGTAGGTTAAATTCTGTTTATAAATAAATAAATAAGTACATATATAAAGACATACCGTCACCACACTACTATTGAGACACACTTGAAGTCTATTCTGGATGCGTTAAAATGACAATTACTGGTCCAAATAATTATCACTAATGTTCTTACAATATCTAATGAATGGTCGGCCGTTATATCTTCAGAAGTAACTACTCGTACATTTCTCTCAAAGACCAGGTGTAATTAAAGAACTATTATTAAATGAAGCATAAAAACGGCTTGTTGCATTTGAAGTAAAAGAAAGGTAAGAATTTTTGAAAAACTTCCAGATACTTGTGTTCTTGCATTTTATCAAATATTTTCTCCTTGGGAGGGCTCGCACAGTTGCTATGCCAACAGCAAAACGTTACATGGACGCTCAGATCTTGGCTATTACTAGAATTTGACTATGACACAGGTTTGTTTAATGCAATCGGTCTCTTAAAATGCCGAGCAGCATTTCTTTTGTTGTGTGCTCATAACATGTGCTGCGATCGCCGGGCTCCCGGGTGCCAAATCTCGACCAGACGCCTTGCCAGCCACATACCGCGAGTTCACACGCTCCCCGATTTTTTTCTGTTTCCCGTCTCTACCTACAAAGCGCCATCACTAAGCAGTCAGGATTCCGAACTCAGAATAACTTATGTCGCCAGATTTTAGTCGATGAGTACTTAAAACTCTGCCATTGATGTGCACGGCGTTTAGGGCACAGGTTTGGAGTCACAGTCTGGGATGCTATACTCACCAGAAGAGTGTATATTCGTCTCTGTCCTCGAGATATCCTCTTTCTTAGAGATGTCCACGTTGTACTTAATCCTCGTGACGGGAAATACACGAATGTTCGTATAATATAGGCTTATTATAAACAAAATAGACACTTTCAATGTTGTATAAAAAAATTTATTATTTTATATCGACAATCAATGTTGTATAAAACGAAAACTATATTATTTTATATCGACATGTATTTTGCGCTGTTACTGTTAAAGATCTGCGTAAGTTTCGGTAACACATACTGTTGGTATTACTGCGCTGATTGTTATCCTGACGCAAGCATAATAGTTCGGATAACTATACCTGTCTATGATCTTTCTGAAGTCTAAATTGCGATAGAAAATCTGAAAAATTATAAGTCTCCAGGTACCTATCAAATTTCAGCACAATTAATACAAGAGGGTGTAAGCGCATTATCTAACGAAATTTATAAACTCGTACTTGCTATTTGGGAAAAGGAAATTGTGCCAGAACAATGGAACGAGTCCATAATCGTACCTATCTTTAAACAGGGGGACAAGACTAACTGTAGTAACTTTCGAGGAATATCACTTTTGTTGACGTCGTACAAAATTTTGTCCAATATTCTTTTGAGAAGATTAACTCCATATGTAGATGAAATTATTGGGGATCATCAGTGTGGTTTTAGGTGTAATAGATCAACTATTGACCAGATATTTTTTATTCGACAGATAATGCAAAAAAATTGGAGTATAAGGGTACAGTGCATCAGTTATTCATAGATTTCAAAAAGGCATATGACTCGGTTAAGTGAGAAGTTTTATATGATATTCTTATTGAATTTGGTATTCCCAAGAAACTAGTTCGATTAATTAAAATATGTCTCAGTGAAACGTATATCAGAGTCCGTATACGTCAGTTTCTCTCAGATGCGTTTCCAATTCACTGTGGGCTAAAGCAAGGATATACACTATCACCTTTACTTTTTAACTTTGCTCTAGAGTATGCCATTAGGAAAGTCCAGGATAACAGATAGGGTTTGGAATTGAACGGGTGACATCAGCTGCTTGTCTATGGGGATGACGTTAATATGTTAGGACAAAATCCACAAACAATTAGGGAAAATATGGGAATTTTATTTGAAGCAAGTAAAGCGATAGGTTTGGAAGTAAATCCCGAAAAGACAAAGTATATGATTATGTCTCGTGACGAGAATATTGTACGAAATGGAAATATAAAAATTGGAAATTTCTCCTTTGAAGAGGTGGAAAAATTCAAATACCTGGGAGCAACAGTAACAAATATAAACGATACTCGGGAGGAAATTAAACACAGAATAAATATGGGAAATGCGTGTTATTATTCGGTTGAGAAGCTTTTATCGTCCAGTCTGCTGTCAAAAAATCTGAAAGTTAGAATTTATAAAACAGCTATATTACCGGTTGTTGTTTATGGTTGTTAAACTTGGACTTTCACTTTGAGAGAGGAACATAGGTTAAGGGTGTCTGAGAATAAGATACTTAGGAAAGTATTTGGGGCTAAGAGGGATGAAGTTACAGGAGAATGGAGAAATTACACAACACACAACTGCACGCATTGTATTCTTCACCTGACATAATTAGGAACATTAAATCCAGACGTTTGAGATGGACAGGGAATGTAGCACGTATGGGCGAATCCAGAAATGCATATAGAGTGTTAGTTGAGAGGACGGAGGGAAAAAGACCTTTGTGGAGGCCGAGACTTAGATGGGAGGATAATATAAAAGTGTATTTGAGGGAGATGGGCTATGATTGCAGAGACTGAATTAATCTTGCACAGGATTGGGACCGATGAAGGGCTTATGTGAGAACGGCAATGTACCTGCGGATTCCTTAAAAACCATTTGTAATTTATTATTATTATTATTATTATTATTATTATTATTATTATTATTATTATTATTATTATTATTACACACCCGTAGGCGTACTAAACTTATGTTCTGACTAATTTACGCATTAAAGATATTTTTAAAAGTTTACATGCAGTAAACTATTTAAAATTCATTATTATTTAATTAAAATATGTTCACAGGTATTCCAAAATACTTTAAGCTAATATTTAAATGACATAATAGAAATACACAAAATATGGGATGGATTTGCGTACTTAAAGTGTTTAATACTGATTTCAGAGTTAGTTTTGAGGAAATTTGATATACACTCTGCTTATATTCGTTCATTAAAACGCAATTACAAAATATGCTAGATGTATCTTCACTCATTTCGTCGAATTGTTTAAATTTCATGTTACTCTAAACAACAGTGAAATACAAAACTCGCCAGTATTTTCTTCCGTAGAAGATAAGTCGCTTCTCTGTTGTTTAAATGTATTTATTTTCAGTTTGGTGAAATAAAATCACAGTGAATTATCACATTACAATGTAAGACAATTTAATGCCTCAATACGGAATCGCATTTACAGAGATTTCCACTCGAAAGATTCCTTGCAGCTGTCGTTGGAAACTTGATCATTGTTCGATCTCTTTGGGCGCCGTATCGCTACGCTGACGACATCTGTTGCACGTCTCTGTAACTATGCGAACCTGTTTCCTTCCTCCCTTGTCGTGCGTGGTGGCTTGCCTGCAGGGGAAAACAAAAGACATTAACTTGTACTGGATAGATTGTATTCTGACGATCTTTGCTTGTTTATTTCTCTACTGCGACGCTGGTAGAACGTGACGGATTAATAATGGATCCTGCGGAGACGTAGCAAGGAAGCAGGCGGGCGAAGATTTACTCAGAAGCTGTGAGAAAGATCCAAGGCCTTCTGGGGTTCGTGTTATCTTCGAGCCACTGGATTGTCATTTTGAACCAAGCCTTTCTAAAAACCTGTCCGTTTGTAAAGGAACTTCGTCTTCTATATCGGCTCATTTACTTGGATTAGTCAAGTAGCTTGTCATTAAAGAACACCGGTGTTCGATCCTAGAAAAGTTACACGAACTTTTTTTAAACGTCGGTGTTTTAAACTCGGGAGGAAATTAAATACAGAATAAATATAGGAAATGCCTGTTATTATTCGGTTGAGAAGCTTTTATCATCCAGTCTGCTGTCAAAAAATTTGAAAGTTAGAATTTATAAAACATTTATATTACCGGTTGTTCTTTATGGTTGTGAAACTTGGACTCTCACTTTGAGAGAGGAACATAGGTTAAGGGTATTTGAGAATAAGGTGCTTAGAAAAATGTTTGGGGCTGAGAGGGATGAAGTTACAGGACAATGGAGAAAGTTACACAACATAGAACTGCACGCATTGTATTCTTTACCTGACATAATTAGGAACATTAAATACAGACGTTTGAGATGGGCAAGGCATGTAGCACGTATGGGCGAATCCAGAAATGCATATAGAGTGTTAGTTGGGAGGCCGGAGGGGAAAATTACCTTTGGGGAGACAGAGACGTATGTGGGAAGATAATATTAAAATAGATTTGAGGGAGGTGGGATATGATGATAGAGACTGGATTAATCTTGCTCAGGATAGGGACCAATGGCGGGCTTATGTGAGGGCGGCAATGAATCTTCGGGTTCCTTAAAAGCCAGTAAGTAAAGAAAGTAAGTAAGTAAGTAACTAAGGTGTTTTAAACAATATCATACCAGACTCTTTTCGTTTACATGGAAATTCTTATCTGCATTCTTAATTTATAATTCGCTACTACCTTAACACTGAAACTAGTTAACTGCAAATGTCGTAATTTTACAGGAAGATAATTTTAATGTTTATTTTAAAATTCATTCATTCATAGTGTTCTGTCCAAGGGCAAGTCTTTCATTGCAAACCCAGCATTCTCCAATCTTTCATATATTCTACCTACCTCTTTGTCTCCGCATATGATCCATATATCTTAATGTCGTCTACCATCTGATATCTTCTTCTACCACGATCTCTTCTCCAGTTCACCATTCCTTCGAGTGCATCCTTCAATACGCAGTTTCTTCTGAAGAGTGACTCAGCTAATTCCTTTGCGTCTTCCTGATCAGTTTCAGCATCATTCTTTCTTCATCCACTCTTTCCAAAACAGCTTCGTTCCTTACTCTGTCTGTCCATTTCACACGCTCCATTCTTCTCCATATCCACATTTCAAATCCTACTATTTGCTTTTCTTCACTTCGTCGTAATGTACATGTTTCTGCCCTATACAACGCTACATACCACACAAAGCACTTCACTAGTCTCTTCCTTAGTTGTTTCTCCAGAGGTCCGGAGAAGATGCTCCTTTTTCTATTAAAAGCTTCCTTTGCCATTGCTATTCTCCTTTTGACTTCTTGGCAGCAGCTCATGTTACTGCTCGAAATTATAAGTATTTATATAGAATTATGAAGTTGATAATCAGAAAGACTACCAGGTGCGTAGGCCTACATTTTGAACACTTACTATGAAGAGTGTACTTACATAAACAACATATAGCCTTTCTCAGAAGATACCATTTTTGTTGCTTTGTGAGTAAACAATGAAAGTTAGAAAAAAATTTCAATAAAAGTTGTTTCTTTTCAAAAGTAGTTTCCAATGGCACCTTCAATAATCGATGTTCTTATTTGAAATTTCGAAGTTGACCACAAGTACCCCTACTTCTTGTTTGTTACGGGAAATGGTACTATCACCAATCGATTTTTTACATAGGTTTTGGTTATCAATTATTTTTATGAACAATCAGTATCACATGGAATGTAGGAAACAGAAAACGGATGTAGGTAAATTCTCATTTTTAAATAAAACTATAAATGATTGGAATGACCTACCTGCGGCGATCTTTGAGGGCTGTCCTTCCTTAAGAAGATTCAAGAATAACTTAAAAAGTTGTGTATAAAGTTGCAAATTAAAATTAAGGTGACATTTAACATTTATTATTTTAAGGTGGCATGTATTTATTTAGCCTGACGAGTTACTCCCTTCGTTTGATTGTAAATTATTTAAAAATAGCGTGTAAGAGGGCCTTAGACTAGAAATGTTTAGCTTAAATGTAGTTCTGTTTATAAGTATGCATAAGGGTGTAATTATTTGTCTTATTTGAACTGTTGTATCAGTGAAGCGAGGTGAGTCAGTGAGGTTATGGTTTTACAGTGCAGTGAACAGTTCCAATCAGTGATAATTTATAGCGTCAATTAAATGCGTTCTATAGTGTCAGTGAAATGTGTGCTAAAGTGTCAGTGAAATGCGTCATAGTGCCACTACAGTGAGTGAGATGAGAGTAAAGTGAAAGACTATTGAAAATTATGTAGAACCTATACATATGTAGGTTGTATTGTAAAATTAGGTATTTTATGTTTTATTATCAATTGTAATTATTGTGTCAAATTGTATTGTGTATTCTTATTGTATTGTGTATATAATTTTATTGTGTATTGTATAATTGTATTGAGTATTGTAATTTTATTGTGTATTGTTTATATTGTGTATAACCACTGCTACCGTGTGCTTGCCACTTGCAGTGTAAATACATACATACATACATACATACATACATACATACATACATACATACATACATACATACATACATACATACATACATACATACATACATACATACATACATACATACATACATACATACATACATACATACATACATACATACATACATACATACATACATACATACATACATACATACATACATACATACATACATACATACATACATACATACATACATACATACATGAAAAATGTTCTAACAATCAGGCAGAACAAATAGCAATCTTGAAGGTACTACAACACATTGAGAATGTAGAAATAACAGAAGAAACAGAGAATATTGCAGTAGTTAACACAGACAGCAAAGTGACACTGGACACTTTACAGAACAAAAATAAACATAATCCAATAATTGAAAATATAAAGAGAGAATTGAAAAAATTGGAGAGACAGCAATGGACAGTTCTCTTTAGGTGGGTGAAGGCCCATGTCGGAATAGTAGGGAATGAGATAGCTGACCGTCTTGCCAAACAAGCTGCCATAGAAGATGAAGGGGAAATAGCTTATAACAAAATACCGAGAGATACCATAGTAACAGAAGAGAGAGAAAAGACCTTAAGAAAATGGCAAGAGCAGTGGACTATCTCAACTAAGGGCGCAATAACGAAATCATTCTTCCCATCAATTAAAGATAGATTGAAGATAAATTTACCTGTCGGGGCAGAATTTACTTCTATTGTGACAGGTCACGGCTTCACAAGATCGTACCTTCACAGATTCAAGATTATTCCAACTCCAACGTGCCCTTGCAGACTAAAAGAAGAGCAGACAGTCAACCATATAATATTAAGATGTGCCACACTGACAAAAGAAAGAAGAATCCTACGAGCTAGTATAATACGCACAGGTCAAACCTGGCCTCCACCTTTTGATCAGTTCACAACAGCATACCTCAAAAGCTTCAGAAAATTTATAAAATCCATAGAATTTGGCAAAATGTAACAGAATTGAAATTAGAAATAATATTAACAATGATGGTAACCTAAAATATAAGAAGTACAATTAGGCAACACTTGTATCTATAAGAATTTCAAGATCGCAATCAAAATTGTCAATATCTTGTTCTCATAAATTATGTAACTAATTATTGTAATATTTTATGTAAAGCATGTAGTATTACTCCAATGTAATGGAGCATGCTGATATACATACATACATACATACATACATACATACATACATACATACATACATACATACATACATACATACATACATACATACATAGTTTTCGAGAAAAAAGGCTGATAGGGGTGGTCTGAAACACCTGGTGTGCGTGTGTCTGTGTGTATATATACTTATGTGCTACAAAAATGCTAGTGAAGGTACTTAATTTTAGCATTACAAATGAAATGTTAGTTGTTTTGATAAAACCGGTACCGGTACCTATTTTTTTACAACCAAAATTATAAGAACATGGAACAAAATCGCGTTTATATAGCTGTAGCATATGAAAAAGTATAATTCAAGCATTCAGGAAAAGTAGATAACTCATTTTCACGCAAAAGTCCAGTTACCTAGTTGTAGTATTAAGGTAGCGAATTATTATTATTATTATTATTATTATTATTATTATTATTATTATCATCATCATCATCATCATCATCATCATCATCATCACCATTATTACACTTCAGGATGTGCTTCTCTGTTGTAAGTGTATTTTCTCTGTGAACGTCTTGTAACTGTAGACTTAAATGATTTATTTCGTTAAAAAGGAAGAAGGAGACAGCAGCACTGTTAAAAGGATTTCTCTGTGCCCACTATTGTCACAAGGATTAGATCGAGTTGGAAGTCTTTCTCTACGAGCTCTTTGCCTCCTACGAGAAAAGCAAGACGAAGTTGTTCGCTGAGTCGAGAGACATGAATATCGCCTGCTAGATAGAGACACATGTCAAGCAATACAGTGCTCGACCTAACTAATTCTGAATTCCATTTACAACTTTGCCCAAGTTAAGATTTGTTCTCTATTCATTAAAATTTCATTTAGATTTAATAGGGGCTGGTGTGTATATATACACGTCTCGCCTTTGTAAATTTAATCCCTATGAAATTACGAAAATGGCATAAACAGAATGGCTTACGTACATTTTACTAGCTTTCCCTCTCCCTCCTTTATCTGTTTCTTCTTTCTTCTTTTCTATGTTTCTCCTAGTAACAGATGTTTTCCGTTCTGCCCATTAAGGCTGCATGTTGCTGATATTGTTTTCCTCATTTCAAAGTCTTTGCCAATACCGCCTTCCACATAATCATATTTGTATCACTAAATATGCTATTTTAAAAATAACATCATAATACTAAGTTCAATAAGACATATTTATAGAGAGTGACAAAAAATTAGATCAACGTACTCCAAGAGGTTTTATAGTATCCGCATCTAATTAATACCCAACCGGTGACAAAGAGAGCTCTTTGTTTTGAAGAGATAAGATAAGAGTTTATTTATTGTTTAGGCCTTCTCAGATGTCGTTCCTATCACAAGGAACGGTAACATATGTCTATCAATGATGAGTTAACAATTTAAGGTTTAATAAATAAATAAATAAATAAATAAACAAGTGAGTGAGTGAGTGAATTCATTTATTCACTTATTTTATTCCATAGATCTTACATGAGTAATGAAGCTTTAAGATGTGGAACAAGTCAAAATTTTACAATATTACAATTACAATTTTTACAAATTTTTATACTTTTACAATTTAGTAATTTTCTACAATTTTTACAATTTTGTGCTATTTTTTACAATATTTTAGCGAGATGTAGTGAGATGAGGTGAGGTCAGAGGATTCGCCAAAATATTACCCGGAATTTGCCTTTTGGTTGGGGAAAACTTCGGAAAAACCCAACCAGGTAATCAAATCAAAGGGGTTGATGCCAAGGATTCGCCATAGGCTCGCCATTGATCATCCTAATGAATGAATGAATGAATAAATAAATGAATCAATAAATTAATAAATGAGTCAATAAATGAATGAAACATGAATGAATCAATAAATGAATGAATCAATCAATCAATGAATCAATGAATGAATAAATTAATGAATCAAAAAATGAATAAATGAATGAATGAATCAATCAATAAATGAATAAATGAATGAATGAATAGTCCAAAAACATAAAATCTCAGGGGGAAACAAAAAAATACTTGGCTTGGGTGTTGTTGACACTTCAAGTATGAAATGCATCTTGCCATTTCTTTGAGGTATTGGGAAAACTGAAGTACGTTCATTTATAACTTAAATTGTCTTATAGAAATACATATGTAAATATAGGCAACTGTGGACAATGGTTGTTTTAATAAAAAATACTCTGTTGTGGCTGAAGTTTGGCTCTCCTAATATTCTTTTTTTTATATATATATCCTGTATGATTTCTTCTTCTTTCGTTGCTTACGTTTCTTCCATGGGGTTACTTCTGCACCTAAAAATGACTCCATTAACTAATACAACAATTCACGTGCTAAAGTATTTTTCTCTGCGGTGACTTTTGCCGCGAACATAAGAAGCCAATCTATTACAGTTTAAAATTGTATGGATAAATGTTTCAAGATGATATGAATGGGACATTTGTAAATGTTACCATCGTCTTGGACAGTGGCTGTTTTCACAAAAAAGTCTTCGGACTATTGTTGTTTTATGAAAACCACTGAAAATTTCCACGCCTGTAACATAATGACTATGGTATTTTTATTTCACTAACAATTAATAATTCAGCAGATGGCAGCAACAATACGCTCTCGACATGCCTAATATCTCATATTTCCATATTTTTACTATGGTTCGTTTTTTTTTTTTAAACCTTCAATTTTATTGCAATTGACGTTGTCATATCTATTCCAAGTGGAGTAAAAACCAATGTTCTCGTATCTGAAGTTGATACATGACGATAAAAAAGGTTAGTAATTTTAATTTCAATATTCATTAAAAGTAAACTCATAGCTTAAAATGGAGCCTACTATCCATTGTGGATGGTGGTGGTAGAAATCAAAGATTGAGACAGTATAAAAATAATTTATTGTAACCAGGAATTATGTTTGGAACGAAAATGTGACAACACCGCTTGACGTTACAAGAAGTATTGATGCGTTGAAAAAGATACAGGCTATCCAACGCAAAGCCTTCCGGTAGAATATTAATTGTATGTGCCGACTGTAACTAAATTCCTACAAAATATGACTCCTACTTTATCTTTCAAGTACGCACTACAGCACATTTAAATATCTTAATCACTTAATTTTACAGAAAAGTTTAAAATGTCTATCTTGATCTCTACATAACGCGATCTATCGTGTTTCGCGCGCTGGATGACGGCATTGAGACTCTGAGAAACGAACTGTGTGCGGCAGATACAAAGAACCTTTGTTTTACCAATCACTTTCTAATAATAATCTTTTTGCCTGGCCTACATCAGAGCTAGACAAATTTAATTGAGTGTTAGCCTACGTGTTTTGAATAGTTCTATAATATTAAAATAAAAAAAGTGTTTATACGCACCGACAGAATCTGCATGAGAAGTACGAAGGCAAGTTGGACAACAATTTCCTGATGTTAACCCAGTCAAGTCGTTCATCTATCATTTGCGAATTTCGGGAAACTGAGACAAAAATCCAACTGTAAGCGTCGAGTGCTTACAGAAGAAACGTTGTACGACATTGCATTTCGACTAGAAAATTCTCCTAAATATCTCTTAGACTGCTTTGTCAATAAACAGGAATTTCCTACGGTTCGGTTCAGAGAGCAACAAAATTCTTAAAACTCAAATCCTGTCATGTTACAATGACACATGAATTAACACCAGGTGATCCAGTCTAGACTTCGCCAAGTCTCGTTCCTGAATATGCCTTCTTCTGTCAACATTATTTAATATCATATCCTCTAATAAATCATCTTCACTGCCACCAAATGCTGTGATCTGACACAGTTCTTTCTTTCTTCTTCTTCTTCTTCTTCTTCTTCTTCTTCTTCTTCTTCTTCTTCTTCCTCCTCCTCCTCCTCCTGCTCCTCCTCCTCTTCCTCCTCCTCCTCCTCCTCCTCCTCCTCCTCCTCTTCCTCCTCCTCCTCTTTCTCCTCTTCCTCCTCCTCCTCTTCCTCCTCCTCCTCTTCCTCCTCCTCCTCTTTCTCCTCCTCCTCCTCTTCCTCCTCTTCCTCCTCCTCCTCTTCCTCCTCCTCCTCTTCCTCCTCTTCCTCCTCCTCTTCCTCCTCCTCTTCCTCCTCCTCTTCCTCCTCCTCCTCTTCCTCCTCCTCTTCCTCCTCCTCCTCTTCCTCCTCCTCTTCCTCCCTCCTCCTCTTCCTCCTCCTCCTCTTCCTCCTCTTCCTCCTCCTCTTCCTCTTCCTCCTCTTCCTCCTCCTCTTCCTCCTCCTCCTCTTCCCCCTCCTCCTCCTCTTCCCCTCCTCCTCCTCCTCCCCCTCCTCCTCCTCTTCCTCCTCCTCCTCCTCCTCCTCCTCCTCCTCCCGTATCGCGTCACTCGTAACTGGCAAACATTCTCTCATACTAGAGATTGTTAATGGTTACCGTATTTTTTTCATGTGACCCATATCAAGAATAACGTTATTGCATAAATTCTCTATTAATATTTCTCCTCCCATTTCTCCTATTTATTCTATCATACCCATCCTGCATGTGGTAGTGTTTATTTAATCCTTATATCCATTCTTGCCAACCTAAAAATTTCATAGGTACCAAAATTAACCTCTTCCCTTACTATATATTTTACCAATTTTGTGAAGATAAGAATTATATTTTTTATTTTTGTATAGAGGTCATTTAATATTACAGAATCACTGTACATCACTAATTTTCTTACATACCTAAAAACTCACTATAAAATAGACATACATTCATACCTGAATTATTATCCCGAGTTATCTCGTGCACCTTGATTCCAGCTCTGGTAGTTGTCCCACTTTGATTTTCTCCTGAACTAATTACCAACTTATGTTTTTTTATGGATTAATTTATTAGGTACAATACCAGTGCTGTTATCAAGGCGTTAAATGTTGCTTGTCGTGTGATAGACTCGAAAGCAGGGTCTTACGCACAGTGGCACATTTCATTCCGGACAGTAGTATCTGCTCTTGTGTCGAATTTGATTGTATCTTGAGTCTCTCGCAATACTACACATGAAATCCTGTCTGTTTGGGTTGTTCTTCTTCAGAGTTCGTGGAATAACTTCTGGAAAATGTCTACCTGTAAGCCGAAATGGGTTGGGCGATTTTCCTGGGCATCCTGCCTTGAGTGATGGGACATGTTGTGTGTATTTTTCGAAAATCTTACGAATTACCACCATTCGATAGTCAAAGGGTGTCTTCCTGCCTTCAGATATCGTATACCAAACGTAGGAAACCCACCACCAGATGTAGCAATATCACTAACTTCTGTAGCCATCTAGTCAGGAAAAGTTAATGAAATGATGGAAACGTATAGCCTATATTCGGGATAATAATCCTTAGCAGCGAAAATGGGACTCACACGAGTTAACTCGAGTTAATAAATTTTGACAGAAGTTAGCAACCCGAGTTAACTTGGGTTAATCACGGAAGTGGTTAAAGACATTTCAGACAATTAAAATAGGTTTCAATAGGTTTTTCGGTCATATTTTGTGACAATATTCTGTACATAAAATTTTAGTGCTATTTTAAACCGGCAAATTAGTTATTATTTTACTTTCTTTGTTGTTGTAGGACAGAATATTTTGTCTGGGGCCCTCAAATTGGAGATAGGATCTTCTTCGTGCCTTAGATTTATGACACGAACCTTCCAGCTGTAGTAACCTCCTGGGGGAAACTATGGTAAGTGCTCACTGAGATATATCTATTGCCACTTTATTGTAGTTTAATAGAATAACTGATTTTTACTGAAAAGATTAAAAGTTAAAATATTTTCGTCATGATTCCCATCATTCAACAATTCGGATGAACCACATTGAAAGTGCGAATAAATGTTTAAAACTACAAAGGGAAAATCAAAAGAACGAATTACAAATTATATCTACCAGAGAACTATTTGAAGATAGGTGCTGTATTTGATCTGTTTGACAAAAGATTATCCTGCCATTCGTAGAGAAGGTTGGCACTACATTGCAACACACGTAGCAGCGTTGCAAGATACCTCTAACGCGATTATGTCAGCATAAATCTTAAATAATAGCTACCAGACTCTGCTAGATGATGCTACATTTTCAATAACTCTAGCTTTATTTCAGAAACTTATTTTATTTTGGCGTATGTTTAGGTATTATCAATTCAATTTATTTAGTTTGTAACTATAGTGTAAAATCTGCTAATTGTTTGGAGTTTTCATGTTGCCAGCGCTGCCGAAATTAGTGCAGTAGCGAGATTACTGTGATAATGGTAACAGCTGATTGCTAGGAAATTGTGAGTTGTTTTAATAAGTCAGTTTCAAAACTGTTTCCATGAAGACAAAATAAATAACCATGCAAAAAATTAATACTTACCAATATGACGATACTTGTGGAGCTGTCATAGGCCTACATCTTATTCTGGACTTTATAACAAGCGTTGCCTATTACAGTCTGTAATAGATTGTATTGTATTGCATTTATTTACATTCCATGATATTCGTACATCGCTTCGCAGCTAGAATACGAAACATATCAAAAAATGCTTAATAGTACTACAAAGTCTTAATTATAGTCACAGTGTAGTTGAAATATATACAGAAGAGTTTTACAATATAGTATACTAGTACAACACAAAGATTTACTATCAATACTTAATACAAGACAGAAATAGTGTATTCATGCAGTGTTGTTTAATATCATGAATTCACCTACAGAATTAGAAGGCATGAGAAATTAGGTACTTCTTTAATTTGGCCCTAAATAATCTTATGTTTTGAGTTAGATTTTTTAATATCGATAGGGAGGCTATTAAAAATTTTTACTGCCATATAACGCACTCCTTTTTGATAGCACGATAGACTAGCCGATGGAGTATGAAAGTCATTTTTGACGCGTATTTATGCTATGAACTGTTGAATTAGTTACAAAGTTTTCACGATTACATACGAGGAAGTTTATTAATAAAAAAATATACTGACAAGCCGTGGGCATTATTTGTAGCTTTTTTAAATGGTCCTACACGATTTCCTAGATTTGGCACCTACTATTATTCTAATTACTCTTTTTCATAGTTGGAATATACTGTTACTATCTGTGGAATTTCCCCAGAATATTATTCCAAAACTCATTATCGAGTGGAAGTGTGCAAAGTATATCGTTTTTAAGGTATTGATATTAAATTTTACTACCTCTTGCATAGATCTAATAGCAAAACATGCTGATTGTAGTTTGGTGGTAATGTATTTAATATGATTTTTCAAATTCAGTACATTATCGATTTGTAAGCCAAGAAATTTGGTCAAGGGCGCCCGCATGGGGTAGCCAGTGGTAGCAATTGCTACCACTGAGGTTTTTACTTTTACGAGTTTTTTTATATTTCTTTATGAGTTTGATACATGTTTTCTCAAACCCTCAGTAAACAATTCAACAAGAGCGATTGTTTCAAACTATGAATGCATGCGCAGAGTAATTTGTAGCCTACTGTACTGTATTTCAGAACTGGCTATTTTTTATGTTCAATTTTCTTTCTTCTCGTCCATCCGTTTCCTCTAATTTTGTAACTATCTCGCCCTTGAATTTGGTTGTTGTTGTTGTTTCTATTAGGGACCTATTATTAATAATTGTGCTTGAAATTTGCGAGGTCCTATTTGGGTAGGAATTAAACTTTAACACTGGAGAACTCTGTACGATATATTGAAAACAACAGAAAACGAAAAACTAGAAGTCGACAGTAGCACCAAAATAAAAGATTTGAAAAATTGCACATTATTTGTTAATGTGGCTAGGTAGACCTACTATACATGTCGCGATGCTAGATCTAGATTAATCATAATCGATTTTGCAACTAGTATCGATGTTGGCATAATGGGAAATCTAGCATAATTTCATCTTAATTATATTGAAAAAAGTGTCTATTTAATGACCAGAAATTTCACTCTCTTAACAAGGTGGTCCTTATGCATAACTGTCATTTTGTGATCTTAAATTAAATATTGTTCAGAATTTATTCTGAAAATGTAGTGGAGAAAAATACAGTTGTATTTTCATATAGAAAATTACAGTGATCTACTAGAATAGATGTTAAAGGATTAATAAATTGTTCCTTTCACTTCATACCTTTCACTTTTCCAATAATTCAATTTTATTAAAGCGATATTGCTGGTTTTCAGAATTTTTCATTCCGAAAAATAATGCATCTACCATAGCGAGCGGCACGTTTTAAAATACACAAAACGTAAGTTACTGTATAGGTCTACATTCTGTTTCAATGCATTAATATTGGAGGATTTATACCTTTTACTATTCCAATAGTTCAATTTTATTAAAGCGATACTGTTGGCTTACAGAATTTTTCATTCTGAAAATAATGGATCTACCATAGCGAGCGGCATGTTTTAAAATACACAAAACGTAAGTTACTGTACAGGTCTACATTCTATTTCAATTCATTAATATTGGAGGATTTATACCTTTTACTTTTCCAATAGTTCAATTTTATTAAAGCGATACTGTTGGCTTACAGAATTTTTCATTCTGAAAATAATGGATCTACCATAGCGAGCGGCACGTTTTAAAATACACAAAACGTAAGTTACTGTACAGGTCTACATTCTATTTCAATTCATTAATATTGGAGGATTTATACCTTTTACTATTCCAATAGTTCAATTTTATTAAAGCGATACTGTTGGCTTACAGAATTTTCATTCTGAAAATAATGGATCTACCATAGCGAGCGGCATGTTTTAAAATACACAAAACGTAAGTTACTGTACAGGTCTACATTCTGTTTCAATGCATTAATATTGGAGGATTCATACATTTTACTTTTCCAATAATTCAATTTTATTAAAGCGACACTGCTGGTTTTCAGAATTTTTCATTCTGAAAAATAATGGATCTACCATAGTGAGCGGCATGTTTTAAAATACACAAAACGTAAGTTACTGTACAGGTCTACATTCTATTTCAATTCATTAATATTGGAGGATTCATACCTTTTACTTTTCCAATAGTTCAATTTTATTAAAGCGATACTGCTGGTTTTCAGAATTTTTCATTCTGAAAAATAATGAATCTACCATAGCGAGCGGCATGTTTTAAAATACACAAAACGTAAGTTACTGTACAGGTCTACATTCTATTTCAATTCATTAATATTGGAGGATTCATACCTTTTACTTTTCCAATAGTTCAATTTTATTAAAGCGATACTGCTGGTTTTCAGAATTTTTCATTCTGAAAAATAATGAATCTACCATAGCGAGCGGCATGTTTTAAAATACACAAAACGTAAGTTACTGTACAGGTCTACATTCTATTTCAATTCATTAATATTGGAGGATTCATACCTTTTACTTTTCCAATAGTTCAATTTTATTAAAGCGATACTGCTGGTTTTCAGAATTTTTCATTCTGAAAAATAATGAATCTACCATAGCGAGCGGCATGTTTTAAAATACACAAAACGTAAGTTACTGTACAGGTCTACATTCTGTTTCAATGCATTAATATTGGAGGATTCATACCTTTTACTTTTCCAATAGTTCAATTTTATTAAAGCGATACTGCTGGTTTTCAGAATTTTTCATTCTGAAAAATAATGGATCTACCATAGCGAGCGGCATGTTTTAAAATACACAAAACGTAAGTTACTGTACAGTTCTATATTCTGTTTCAATGCATTAATATTGGAGGATTGACTGTATACATGTAGATGTTACACGCAATCATACGGATTTTCTCAAATTTTATATAATTTTTTGGTAATGGACACAACAGATAGGTACAAAAACTCAAAAAAGCCATCACCGTATTCATAATGAAATCTTACACGTGTCATCGAGTCTCTGCCTAAGATAACGAAGAAAGAAGAGTTGGGGTTTCAAGTGAGATTCGAACCAGCCGGTGTGTTCGCCAGTTCTGTAGCTAATAATAATAACGATTCTTCAGCGTAACTTAATTGAAAACGAAATCGCATGAAGACGTCCTCATAGAGGAGATCGCCGTCGGTAATTACGCAGCAATGAAATGGTATCGCGCCGCCTTAACGAAGATGTCTTAATGCCTACCTGGTGGAGAAAGAGAGAACTCTGATAACGAAAGAGGCGCAGCGGTGTGGGACAAAGAGAGAGATAGAGCGGTTTACAGTTCTTACCCTTAACGTCTTCCAAAAGCTACCCTGGAATGTCCCATCATCAAAATGCTGAGGAGAAGATTCTGAGATGAATTGAGGGTAAGAAGAAAGGAGTCGAGTTGGGGGAGGGAGAGAGGGCAGGACAGAAATGGAATTAAGGAAAACGGTACCGCGTATCCAATTATAACTTGGAAACGAATTTCTCATTTCAAGACAATTAAGGCGCATATTATAGTCGCTCAAGCGTTGTACTATAGGACGGTGTAGCAATACAGCTTGGGAAGAAGGGCGGCGGGGAAAGGAGGGAGGCTGCGTCTCCACAAATTATACTTTGGGGAACATTAATTTCCATGATGCTGGCTGAGCAGTGTTGTGCTTTTACAGATAATGACGCACCTCCCCAACAAAAACAGGCAATGAAATATCGGCACTGGATCATTTTATCTGTTTAATTAAAATTGAAAAGACTAGGCTTTCGATAGTCGGATGTGGACGCCCTTCATTTGTCGCCAGTGTCCCGGCTGTATGTTTTCTCGTCACAAGTCTAACACCAGTTTCAAAGTCCGAAGCTACCTCACACTAAACACAACAAGATTTCCCTCATTACTAACACAGCCAGGAATTTCTGTGTTATCCCTTACCGGTCATTAATCTATACCAGAATTCCTTGTCCTAAAAGTGGGGGTATATCCTCCCATGTCGGAGGACCGAGTTCATCTCCAGACATCAAACTGCAATTCGAAGTGTCAGTTAAGACTATCAACTGGTTCCTCTTGCATAGACCTAAAATAAATATTTTACTGGCGACAAATTATTTTAGTATTAGTATTAGTATTTATTTATTTAACCTGGTAGAGATAAGGCCGTCACGCCTTCTCTGCCCCTCTACCAGGAGATTCCAACTACAATATCAACAATAAAATTACAATTAGTATTAAATTTACAATTACAATTACAAATAATATTACAGTTAGTATTAAATTTACAATTACAATAAAATCAAAGTACGAAAAGATTACCTGAATAATTAAAGCTAGATAATTTATCATAGAGAAACAAAGAATATTTTATATTTACTGAATTACAAATTAAATCTAGAATAACAAAATTGTATAGTGATGAAATTACTGAATATTGAAATATTTTGTCATAGATTAAAGAAACTATTTACAAGTAATCAATTACTGACCAAGTGCCTAGTAAGTTTTCGTTTGAATTCAATTTTATTTCGACAGTCCATGATGCTAGCAGGTAGCGAATTCCAGAGTCTTGGCAGGGCTTATTATAGTAAATAAGTAAAAAAAAAGTCTTCTTCTTCTTCTTCACTTCAAGGATTAGGCGAATCGCCTGTTCCGAACTCATAATGATTCCCTCCATCTCTTCCGAGGTCTTCCTACATCCCTTAGTCCTCTTGGTTTATATTGATATGCTACTTTGGGCAATCTTGTTTCTTCCATTCTCTGGACATGCTGTTCCCAACCGATGCGGTGTTGTTGAAATCTATCATTTATTGAGTATATTTCTAATTCTCTTCTAATTTCCTCATTTCTTATGTGGTCTAATTTTGTGCATCCTTTGACCCTTCTTAGAAAATTCATTTCTACACTTTGCATGCTACTCGAGCTCTTCTTATTTATTACCCAGTACTCGCTACCATACAGAAGCATCGGTACCGCCATTGTCTTGTAAAACTTCAATCTTGTATCTTTCCTTGTTTTCTGTCTTAATGTTCTATGAATGGTGCCACATATCATTTGGAATTTTTATAATTTGTTATCAATATCATTTCCTGTTTCATATTCAGAAGACACTTCACAACCTACTTACTTACTGGCTTTTAAGGAACCCGGAGGTTCATTGCCGCCCTCACATAAGCCCGCCATCGGTCCCTATCCTGAGCAAGATTAATCCACTCTCCATCATCATATCCCACCTCCCTCAAATCCATTTTAATATTATCTTCCCATCTACGTCTCGCTAGGTCGTTAACATATATATTAAAAGGAGTGGGCGATATACTACACCCTTGTCGAACACCTGTATTTATTAAAATTTCCTCTGTTCCTTTCTGTCCTGTGTTAATTATGATTTTCGATTTGTGGTATATGTTTTTTAATACTTGTATTAAATGTTGTGGGTATCCTTGTCTTTCTATTATGAGTCATAATTTACTTCTGTTTACTTTATCGAATGCTTTCTCGAAATCAATGAAGGCAATATGTGTTTATAAATTATATTCTTTCCTTTTCTTAAAAAAAGTCAATTGTAATAATTATTTTATAGTTTCCGTCTACAACATATAAATTAATACTGAAACAATATTGTTATTTCTGTTATTTCACATTACAAGGTTATAATTCCACTAATATTTTCGATTTTTTAAATCATTTCCAGGTAGAGAGACATAAATTGACAAATTGGGCATAGGTGAAATAAAAGAAAAAAAAACATATGCGTTTATTACGAATTAAGTTAAAACATGTATAAAACCAATTTAAAATTATATAAGATGTGGTTCTAAGTCATTTTAACATGTAGTAAACATTTGTAAAATTTATATATATTAAATTAAAGGTCTTTTTAAGATGACCATACTATTTGAATCTTTTGTTGTTACATGACGAGTTTCAATCATAAAAATTATGCACGTATTGACAATCAAAAGTTTAAAATTTAATTTAAACTTAAACCCATTAGTGATCTGTTTCACAGAGTACTTCGATTCTTCTTCGACTGATTACTTGGTTGGGGTTTTCCGAGGTTTTCCCCAATCTGAAGACAAATGTCAGGCAATTTATGGAGAATCCTCGGCCTCATCTCTCCAAATACCACCTCACTGTCACCAATCCAATCGATGCTAAATAACCTAGTTGATATAGCGTCGTTAAATAACTCACTAAAATAATAATAATAATAATAATAATAATAATAATAATAATAATTTATTATTAGTCCTAGGCAATGGATAAAGAATCCTGTTCCTAATTAATGATTATTATTTTCTACCCCATAGTACAAGTAAGTTAATCTTCTATTGGTGATATGTAATTCCCATCAAGCCTTACGTCCCATATTCCCACAAAGTCCGTATGGCTGAATCCAGAAATGCATTTAAAGTATTAGTTAGGATATCTGAAGAAAAAAGACCTTTGAGGAGGCCGAGACATAGATGGGAGGATAATATTAAAATGTTTTTAAGGGAGGTAGGGTATGATGCTAGGGACTAAATTAACCTTGCTCAATATAGAGACCGATGGCGGACTTATAACATGAGGGCGACAATGAACCTCCGGGTTCTCTGAAAACCATTTGTAAGAAAATAAGTAATAATAATAATAATAATAATAATAATAATAATAATAATAATAATAATAATAATAATAATAATAATAATAATAAAATATATTGTTTGTATAATGGATACCCAAGTGGCCCGTGTTCGATTTCCGGTTGGGGCAAGTTACCTGGTTGAGGTTTTTTCCGGGGTTTTCCCTCAACCCAATATGAGCAAATACTGGGTAACTTTCGGTGTTGGACCCCGGACTCATTTCACCGGCATTATCACCTTCATAACATTCAGACGCTAAATAACCTAAGATGTTGATAAAGCGTCGTAAAATAGCCTACTAAAATAAAAATAAAAAATATAATGGATACTTGTAGTACCGATCGGGTTATGTAACGAGATGTAGTTCCGATTTTTGTCACTATTGGCTTTAACATTCGCTTTTAAATTTCAATAGTCCCTCGAACGTATGTATTCTGTTGGAGGTCTTTCTATGTTATTTGTCTATGTTTTTACTTAAGGGGAGAGGATGGTATTTTTGATGAAAAATGACTAAATTTAAAAAAAAAAAATTCTTTAAAATACTTTGTGATATATGTGGATCGCCATTTTTAAACTTCCTGCATTATGGATTTTTAAATCACTCGCCCACTTTTATTGTTGTTTCCGGTAAATTAAATTTTCAAACAATTTTTTTCTTTAAAATACCCTTTGATATATGTGGAATGCATTGCATAACATTTTGTGGGTATTTGTGCCCTTATCGGAGGTTGAGACGTCATTTTTAAACTTCCTGCGCTATGGATTTTTAAATCACACGCCCGCTTTTATCGGTTTCCAGTTAATTTTTTTGCTACATTGCCAGACAAAATGGATATAATTTCTGAACTATTAAAGATACATGCATGAAATTTAGAACACACATCCTTTAGACTATTAGGAAACTTTTCTCTGTAGCAGAATTTTGTTAATTGATTTCATTTTAAAAATACGTCCGTTTGTTTGCAAGAAAAGAAATCAGAAAATTGTTACTAAATTTTAATTGTTTATTTTACAAACGTAGGGACTAATATCAAAATTCTGTTACAGACAGTTTGTAGAACATACTTTTGCAAAACTATTTGAATCTATCTTTAAAAACGGTTTAGATATATCGGTTTTAGTACAATCCTGCATTGGGTATATATTTTTTTTCAAATTTGGGCCCCCCAAATAATTTTTTTTTTTCAAAATATTTTTATTTGGTTGAGTTGCCACAGCTATGAGCTCTCTACATACAAAAAATTAATAATTTACACCAAATAGGAAAAAAGTTTTAAAAAATACCATCCTCTTAAGGTATGAATGAAAACTGAATATACTTGTAGGCCTACAAAGGTAGCAATTTCCATACAACTCCAAAGATGGTTAATAGTTGAATACCATTATTTCATTAATAGTAATTATATCACTAATAATATTATATTATTATTTTTTACGAACATGTTATGCCTGTCTCTCGTGACCGAGGACAGCAGCAGGATTTTGCTTTAGTTACGTGTATCACTTAATGTATTACAATTATGACAGACTGGAACTGTACGGTATTCGAACCCAGGTCTTCTGCGTGTAAAGGAAACATCTAGCGTACGGCGCGCCATGACAGCATTTGTGCACTTTAATAAAACCGGACCCATAGAAGTGAGCGCCGTTGCATATCGTAAAACAAGAAAATTCTTGGTGGCCACGGCCGTTAAAAAAATCGAATGGTTACATACAGATAGCCGCGCAACATGAAGAGAATTACAGCGAATGGACCAATCATGTGCTGGCTTCCAACACGTTTAGGCTGGCCCCTAGGCCGCAATCATTCCCTCCCACAGTAAAGAAAAGGCCACAAAAACGCACCCCACCCATCTGTCCCTCCTCCTCCCTCCACACGTTTTGTCTTCCATTTTAGATTCTATAGCCCATAATTCTTATTCTTGGGACGTCGCTTTTATTGGCTGCCAGGGCACCACGGGCTGGTCATCCTTCTGTCTCCTTCTACCCTGCAACCTCCCCAGAATGTTTCTTTCCCTTCTTTTCCATTCGATCAATATTTTGTTTCCGATACCAGCCACCCCTCACCCACCCCCACATATACGCCGGGTACACGTCCCCCAGGAGCAAAAGTTCACAGATAAAGAAAAGCGGCATCAGTGATATCAGTGTCTTCGTATCGGACCATTTAGCAAGTGTTACTTCTAAGGTTAAAATTTTATCCCAGCAAGCCGTAATAAATAAATAAAAATATACATATATTTGGTACTCAAGAAAGGAAAATTCTTGATTCCCCATTTTGTATCCTCTTGCATTATTAACACTCTTTATTGTCTCGTCCATGACTAAAAATGGATTTAAATAGCCTCGGTCTCAAGAAATCGCTCTGTCCGCACTCACCTATCGTGAAAAATCAAGGAATATACAGGATGATCCGTTTGGCTATGGATAAAATAAAACCACCGTAAAACATCTACTACACAGAATAAATATGGGAAATGCCTGTTATTATTCGGTTGAGAAGCTTTTATCATCCAGTCTGCTGTCAAAAAATCTGAAAGTTAGAATTTATAAAACAGTTATATTACCGGTTGCTCTTTATGGTTGTGGTTGCTTGGTTTCCGCACAAAATCAATCCGCGGAAAGTCTAAAATTCCACATTCAGTATTCCCAACCTAACACACATAAATATTTCCCTCTTCTTACCGCTTAAGTGACATATTGATTTTACTGCTTTAGGCTTTTAACATATTATTTTTAGAGACGTTCAATATAGTAATACAGACGTGGACAAATTATTAACAAAATTGACGATTTTTATGATAATTCTGTTTACAAAATTTGACTTTTCAATTTAGACTACAGTTGAAAATTTTGCATATTTCCATCATTACAGAAGACAGAAATATGCAAAAATGTCAACTGTAGTTTAAATTGAAGAGTCAAGTTTTGTAAAAATATATAATCAAAATCTTCAATTTTGCTAATAATTTGTAAATTAGCAAAAATGTCAACTGCATTGAAGAGTCAAATTTTGTAAAAATATAAAACAAAAATCTTCAGTTTTGCTAATAATTTGGAAATATCCAAAATGTCAACTGTAGTCCAAATTGAAGAATCGAATTTTGTAAAAATATACTATAAAAACATTCAGTTTTGCTAATAATTTGTAAATATGCAAAAATATCAAATGTACTCCAAATTAAAGAGTTAAATTTTGAAAAATATACAATACAAATCTTCAATTTTGCTAATAATTTGGAAATACACAAAAATGTCAACTGTAGTCTAAATTGAAGAATCATATTTTATAAAAATATATAATAAAAATCTTCAATTTTGCTAATAATTTGTCCACGTCTGTAATTATAAATTGGAAACTTACAACTGCAATTTCACCTAAATTGCACTGTTAATTGTTGTTTTTAAGCAAAAATTAAGTAAACTCTACAACTCCAATAAAGTTACTGCATTCGTGATGCAAGTAACATTAAGGAAGCCGTGAAAAAATCAACAAGATTCCAGAGACTGGGGGAAAAAAGACAGACGGCCTGCTGGAGTATAGTAAACACTGAAAACATTTTAAAGCAACAATGTTGAAGATAGATATTTTTGTTTTGCAAATTTGCCGTCATTGAACAGAAACTAAGATGGAGATTTCATTGCAACTAATTAGAAATTCCTCTTTCAGGTATGTAATAAACGATCTTCGCACAAAATAATGTACGATACACGAGCGGTATGTTTTCTTTCAATTCTCGGAAATTAAACTACGTTCCGCTTTTTCAAACTTTTCCTAGAACATGAAAACTTCAACATACCGCTCTTGTAACGCATATTACTATTAGATAAGGTCGCAAATAGCGTAGCGTGCAAATTAATCCGAACAACGTAATTACTTACGCAAAAACACTCAAACGGGATAAAAAAAAAGGATCTAAGACATACCTCAGTAATCTATGTGGCCTCCCTTGTTCCTAATAACAGCTCTGAGACGATTTGACATGGATTCCACTAATTTCTCACAAATATTCTTCATTTCTTCATCGCGAAACCATACACCAATGAGGGCAGAAATCATCTTCTCCTTTATAGAAGAATCAATTTTTTGCATTCTTCTTTTGCAAATTGACCACAAGTTCTTAATGGGGTTGATGTCGGGTGAGTTGCCTGGCCAGGGGAGTACCTGAATATTCGTCTTGTTGAAGAATTCTGTAGTTTTTCGAGAAGTATGGCATGGTGCCAGGTCTTGTTGGAACACACCTCTGCCATCCGGAAATGACTTTTGCAGCTGGGGTATGATTCTGGTTTCCAATAAGTGAATATATTTGTCAGAATTTATCATTCCCTTGATAGGTATTAATGCTCCAGGCCCTTCATGTGTAAAACAATCCCAAAACATTACTTTAGGGGGGTATTTGGGTGCTTGTTGGAGATGAGCTGCTGTTACTTTTTCAGATCCTTTCCGTACGTAAGAAACACGGTGGCCGTGGACCTCGAAATGAGACTCATCGGAAAAAAGTACATTCTTCCAGTCATTCACTGTCCAGTGTTGATGTAATTTTGCCCACATTAAGCGTTTTTTGCACATAACAGGGGTTAGCAGTTGCTTCTTAACAGGCTTACGAGCCCTTCGTCCAGCTTCCAAAAGCCTACGCCGCACTGTTGTGACGTGAATATTCGCCCCAGTGGTAGCCATTAACTCGCGGGTTAAGTCTACAGCAGTTAGTCTAGGATTTAATTTACTTTTCCTGAAATTAAACTATCATCTGCAGGTGAAGTATTCCTTTTCCGGCCACAGTTTCCTTTTTTCTGGGGTGTGATGGATCCAGTCTCCCTGTATCGTTTTATGATCGAATTAACAGTAGCCAAACCGATGTGACATTCTGCAGCAATTTGCCTCTGTGTCATAGAAGAATGCTCTGCTAATGTTATAATTTTAGACCGTTTTCGTGGAGTTGTATCCATTTGTGAAGACGACAGAATGTACACAGGGTTGCAGTATTAAGTCTTCAACACAACTGAAATGCTTATAAGTACAAAACGACAGGCAAAATGTCACATATTATAAAAAAAAAATAATAACGACAGCCCTTCAACAATGGAATTACACGTACTACAGATGTCAATTAAAGCGGTATGAGCAGCTGTGAGGCCAACAATGACAGAAAATGTAAAAAAAATGTCGTGTTCGGATTAATTTGCACGCTACTGTAGTAGCTGACGCGCCCTTTTTAAACCCCACTAACTAACCTTCAGGGATCGAACTCGAGAACTTGAGATGCAATGGTAGACCACGGAGGTAGACACTGAGAACTGTGTCTTAACAACTGTGTGCACCGCGGACATCTTGTTAACTGCGGGAGGTAAATGTGGACGGTTGGCAAGCCTGGGATCTACCTGCAACGAGTTTTTGTAATGAATGAGGCCATCGTGTAAGGTTTGATATTCTCTTTACTGCAGGCTCAGCGAGCTATTCCTCTTGTTTAAGTGGGGGGCGCGGCTCGGACAGCGCCGCTTGTACACGCGGCTGGGAGTGGAGCTACGACGGCATACTGGCTATTTTATCTTTCCCTCTTTTTTTCCCATCTTCGGTCCCTACTCCGTCTTCCCATTCTGCGCCTCCAATCCCCGCGATGCAACCTGCTCGACTACCACGTCAGCAGAACATGACCAAGAGTGCACACACACACACACACACACACGCGCACACACACACCAGAAGTTATGATGGTTGCGGGACTTGAAGGAAAATACTTTTCGCTTCGCTCCTCGTGTTCTTTCTAGAGCACGTACGCCCTCTTCCCGCCCCCGCCCCTCTCTCCCAATTCCCTATTGCCTTCATCCGACTGGGAGAGATGGATCTACTACTCATCTCAAACCAGGGACTCAATATCTTGTCTCACGTTTCGAGCAAGGGGCACGTCTGCTAAACAAATAGAGTCGATTTTCCTCACCGAAGACCACGGTCTAAACATAGGCTATTCTATGTATGTCTGTATGTATGTATTTATTCAAATTTCAAATGGGTAAATACCGGGTGGCACTAGTAACTAATTACACTCAATAATGAGAATTATTAGGAGAAAATCCACAAACGATTAGGGAAAACGCGGAAATTCTAGTTGAAGCAAGTAAAGCGATAGGGTTGGAAGTAAATCCCGAAAAGACTCGTGACCAGAATATTGTACGAAATGGAACTATAAAAATTGGAGATTTATCCTTCGAAGAGGTGGAAAAATTTAAATATCTTGGAGCAACAGTAACAAATATAAATGACACTCGGGAGAAAATTAAGCGCAGAATAAATATGGGAAATGCCTGTTATTATTCGGCTGAGAAGATTTTGTCATCTAGTCTGCTGTCAAACAATCTGAAAGTTAGAATTTATAAAACAGTTATATTACCGGTTGTTCTTCATGATTGTGAAACTTGGACTCTCACTTTGAGAGAGGAACATAGGTTAAGGGTGTTTGAGAATAAGGTTCTTAGGAAAATATTTGGGGCTAAGAGGGATGAAGTTACAGGAGAATGGAGAAAGTTACACAACACAGAACTGTATTCTTCACCTGACATAATTAGGAACATTAAATCCAGACGTTTGAGATGGGCAGGACATGTAGCACGTATAGGCGAATCCAGAAATACATATAGAGTGTTAGTTGGGAGCCCGGAGGGAAAAAGACCTTTGGGGAGACCGAGACGTAGATGGGAAGATAATATTAAAATGGATTTGAGGGAGGTGGGATATGATGATAGGGACTGGATTGAGCTTGCTCAGGATAGGGACCGATGGCGGGCTTATGTGAGGGCGGCAATGAACCGCCGGGTTCCTTAAAAGCCAGTAAGTAAGTATAATAATATTAACAAGAAGCATCCTAAATTAAATGAAGCACGATCACTTACAATAACATTTAAAGTAAATCTAATTTGTATCTTAACCCTAAGTTCGAAGTAAAACCCACGAATGCGATATATTCATACCTGCACTTGTTTCTTTCAGCACTACACTCATTTCGCTCTCAACTCACTCACTGCACTGGAACTACGATACATTTCACTGACACTATCCTGATTTCACTAACACTTCAAAAACATTTCACTGTTCAAATACTTTGCACTACAACTAGACTATAAACTGTAAAACTTCAGTGATACAAACACGGTTCACTGACACAACACAATCCTTCACTAATACAACACTTCAAATATCAATTACACACTTCTTATTCCATAGAATCGTACTTACTATGTTAACCTCAAAATCGCTAGCCTAGACCTTATTGCAAGCTATTTTAGCACGTTCACTATAACTCACACACTTTCACTGTAAATATAACTCATTTCTCTGCCACTGTAACTCTCAAGATTTTGCTCTGACGCTCACTGCACTTTCACTACAATACACTGCATATCCAATATAAATCACTAGAGTTTCACGAAATACCTTACTGTCATAATACCGCTCAGCTAGCAGTTCTGATACCTAGGTGGCAAGCAAGCTGTAATTTAGTATAATGTAGATTGTTACTGTGCTAGTAAATACTTATACTAATTAGTGCTTAAATGTCAGGGTGTATGTGTGCTGTTTATAACTGCTACAATTACATTACAAACTGCTCCAATTCGTACTTTCGATTTCCGACAGATCATTAAAACTTGAATCAACAACATTCTTTAGTAGATCTAATGCCTTCGTCTCTGTGTTGATAGAACAATAAAAATTAGTTTTTCATTTAGGCCTAATAAATAAATAGAAGTTAAAATGTATTGGAAATTTTAAAGTTTCATCAAATTAAGTTTTATTGTTGTCCACATGCCTTTACTAATTATTACAAGCATCATATTACTATCAAATTGATCTTTGCAGCTGTCAGCAATGGGTATAAAATGCGTTATTGTAAATTCATTCTTAATGTAGGAATTAATTTTGTCTCACTAAAGCAAACAAAAAATAATTAATTACGGAAAGCAATACGAAGTATGCAATATTTCTCATAATATTCAGCTTTGATACAAAATAATAATATTACATTAAATACTATTCAACATTTCTTAAGTGTCTCATGTATTATTCCACATTAGTACCATAAGGTCCACACCCAGTAACCAGGTGGCCCGGGTTCGTTTCCCGGTCGGGGCAAGTTACCTGATTCAGGTTTTTTCCGGGGTTTTCCCACAACGCATTACGAGCAAATGCTGGGTAACTATCGGTGCTGGACCCCGGACTCATTTCACTGGCATTATCACCTTCACCTCATTCAGACGCTAAATAACCTAAGATATTGATAAAGTGTCGTAAAATAACCTACTAAAATAAAAAAATACCTCATGTTTTAAACAATAGTCCGATTCCCACTATGTTAATATTTGCATTTGTGGACGTAATTCCATACCGCTCCGCTAGATGTCAGGTCCGCGATATTTCGCACTCAAGTCAATGCAGCTGTCTGGTATTATTATAGTAAGGTATTTGCTACAAATGTAACTTCAGAATAATAAGGGCTAAAATATAGATATGAATGTTACATTTGTTACTTATTTGTGTTGTAATGTTTGAGTTTGATGTTTGAGATTTGAGGTTTGATTCTGATCTCTTGTAACCATGAATTTGCGAGGCCTCCCTTTTCTTCTTCTCCCATACGGACACCATTTCAGCACCATTTTAGGTAGCCTTTCTTCTGGCATTCTTCTCACATGCCCATACCAGGTATAATAATAGTAGTAATAATAATTATTATTATAATCATCATTATCATCATCCTTGCATGTATTGGGCCTAGTGGCCCGTTACGGTCTCTTGCCAACTCTTGAAGAGTCTGCCCAAGGATCTCTTGCCCACAGGATGGTAATTTAAAATTTGGCGTGGAATTCTAGAACGAGGCATTCTGATGACATGTGATCTCCAGTTTTGTCTGTATTTCTGTAGATATTCCGTAATCGCTTCAATCTGCAGTTCTTTCATAATGTCAACATTTCTAATGTGATCCATTCTCGTATATCCCGCTGTACGACGCATAAATCTCATTTCTGCCGCCGTTAATCTTTGTCAATCAATATTACGAATCGTCCAAGCTTCACTACCAAAACAGAGTAGGGTAAACATTGGTAATTTCCTGGCAGCGGTTATTTCGTGATACTTTTTTTTTTTTTGCTCTCTTGTGAACTAACCAATGGTGTTACGAGATCCAAATTTCCGCCAAGGGATTGCATATGTTGTCCAGTTTCCAGAAACATACAGCTAAGCTTTGTGTGACTATTGTAGTTGCTTCAGTGAGCTTTTATGTTTGGAGAGAGCAAGTTTGCGTCGACTTCTCAGGCGTACAAATTTTGTGGATGTTTGTAATTACATTACAGGCTTATGACTAAA
Organism: Periplaneta americana; assembly: GCA_025594305.2. NCBI lineage: Eukaryota > Metazoa > Arthropoda > Insecta > Blattodea > Blattidae > Periplaneta > Periplaneta americana. The sequence goes on from JAJSOF020000013.1 coordinate 149,751,005, forward strand.
GGTAAGCATATAATATTTGGTACAAATATTTATTATATCTTCATGATATTTTAGGAAATGTTTTGGAATTTTAGATACACCTGTAGTCGCCATATAGGCTTAGTTTTACTGTTAGAAATCTTAGCTGTTTGAGGCGAAATTTTGTTGAGCATTAAGTGTTACATTTTATACTATTTTAAAAATTGTATTACAATACGAATTTTAAAAATCTGAAGATAAGATGTGATAACAAAAAAGAAAACGGAGACGCAATGGGTTCAGTGTAGCTTCTGTTTGATTTGTTATCATGCTAAGTGTCAATGATAAGTGATAGATGACTTACTTGCAAGAATTGTGACAGAAGATGAAACATGGCTCCACCATTTTGGACCGGAGACAGAGACAGACAATGAAGTGGCATCATGCAAATTCACCAAAGAAACAGAAATTCAAAAGTACATCTTCGGCAGGAAAAGTTATGGCTACTGTGTTTTTCGATTCAGAAAGACTCTTGCTTGTGGACATCATGCCACACGGAACCACCATTAATTCTGACGGGTATGTGGCAACTCTCAAGAAACTTCAAAAGTTAGACTGAGTCGTGTTCGTCGACATCGGGAGAAGCAGGATGTTCTGCTATTGCACGACAACGCACAACCATATGTCAGTCACAAGACCACAGACCAGATCAGAAAATTCGGATAGACAACACTGAAACATCCGCCTTACAGTCCTGGACTGGCACCGTGCGATTACCTCTCTTTGGTAAACTGAAGGAGCCCTTCGCGGAACGAGGTTAGAAGATGACTCCCTTGTGCACGCTGCTAAAGAGTGGCTCAGACGTGTTGGTCCAGACTTTTACCATGCTGGTCTACAGGCTCTCGTTCCTAGGTTACGTAAGGCAGTTGAAAGGGACGGGGATTATGTGGAAAAGTGACATTTTGTTCCTTAAGGATGCATCTACATTCTGTGAAAATAGCAAAGCTGTAGGATAAAAATATAATTTTTAAACAAACGTTATGTATTACATTTGGAGTTACCCTAGTAATATAGACTATAGTAAAGTCCGTAATAAAAGTGTTCACCCTTTCAGGGCAAAGAAGATCCCTTTTCAATTTCAATTTTTACTTTGATTTCATTCTTATTATATGTTGATATGTATTTCTATGTTTTCTTGTTATGAATATTAGACGGAATTACTATGTTTGAAGTCTTGTAACAATAAATGAGAATTTCATTTGACTTTAATGAATTTTTCCACAATTCTTCTACCTCTCACGAAATTATCAATGTAATATCACGAAATTACCAAGGTTATCACGAAATAACCAACCTTTCAGCTTAAGTTGTAAAAGTGGTTTTTGGCACATATTCAAGAACGTATCCAATCTTTTATGTCTCCAGATTTGTACAGCAAGTTATCGTCTTTTAGATGAAAAAATCGGAATAAGGATATATTTACACATTTGCATTTTAAATTAGTTTTCATGAAATTATCACGAAATTACCTATGTTTACCCTATAGGTCTGGCCAATGTTTTATAAATTCTGGTGCGCGTGTGTTTTTGTACTAAGGTTGGTTTGAATATCTAATTAATTATCCCCATTGCTCTGTTGAATTTAATAATTTTCTTATTCAAATCTTTTTACCAGGTATAATAATAATAATAATAATAATAATAATAATAATAATAATAATAAAGCTATCTTTTTCGACCAATATTGAAGATATTATGAACCCTGAAAGTAGTGATAAACACCGTAGCTTACTGTGATATCATCACAGACTTCTTCCTCCGCGGACTCCTTCCAATGTTTTTGAAACGGATATAGTGTGCAGAAATCTGGAGAGGGAAATATATATAAATGAAATGATAAGGGGTGCAAGTGGGCGGCGCTCCGCCCCGGTTGCCTATATACGGGGGGTTTTATATAAGTTTGGGAGAGCCACGATTTTGCGAAGATGTCACGTTTTCTGATGCAGTAGCAGGAGAGAAAAGAAAAAAACTTTTTTCCCCCTTTACTTCTTGTGTGTAGAGAGAGGCAAGCCAACTGAAGAAGCGATATCATCTCTCGCGGATGGTGGTCGGGGTTGGTGGGGTGAGGGGGTGCTTCTCGTCTCTACAGGAAATATTTTATTTTCCCCCGGGTATGAGAACGTGTATCGAAATTCCTGGTATTGGTTGGTGCTTGCTCTTCTTTTCCACGCCGAGGCTCTTTCCTCCGAACCTAGGGACGTGCAAAGTAACGCCCACTCACCGGGCGTGTGACCCTTGTGTGGTAGTTTCAAAAACAATAAACGTCCCAGTTCTATTTACCATTTTGATAAGCCTACTCGTTGGTGTAACTGTTATAGTCTGCTCGTTCATTTGTTACACAGGCGGCATCGAAGTGATCGTTTTTCTTTTATCTTTAATTGCGGCATTCTTGAGTCTGTGTTAAGTATATAGGGTGAACCTTAAATAATGTACGATGAAAGAGTAATGGAACGGAGAAAAATTCTCTCCGGCGCCGGGATTTGAACCCGGGTTCTCAGCTCTACGTGCTGATGCTTTATCCACTAAGCCACACCGGATACCCACCCCGGCGTCGGACAGTATCGTCTCAGTTTAAGTTCCAACTCTTGGGTTCCCTGTAGTGGCCGCCCTCTGCACTACGTCATAGAAGTCTATGAACGTAGGACTGAAGTCCACACATGTGCTGAGGTGCACTCGTTATGAGTGACTAGTTGGCCGGGATCCGACGGAATAAGCGCCGTCTTAAATCACGAAGTGATTTACGCATATCATATATATTATTTTAATGTACCGAAGTACATATTATATTTCCATGCAGATATTCTGCGTCATCATACGATGAAAGAGTAATGGAACGGAGAAAAATTCTTTCCGGCGCCGGGATTTGAACCGGTGTGGCTTAGTGGATAAAGCATCAGCACGTAGAGCTGAAAACCTGGGTTCAAATCCCGGCGCCGAAGAGAATTTTTCTCCGTTCCATTACTCTTTCATCGTATGATGACGCAGAATATCTGTATGGAAATATCATATGTACTTCGGTACATTAAAATTATATATATATATATATATATATATATTAAATAATGTAATTAATTTCAGGGGGTTATTCTTTGAGATGTTTCAAAGAAAAAAGTTTCATACAATTTTGCTCGTTTTTGCTTTCTTTCCGAGATAAAAATTGTTTTATATGAAACATTTCATAGCGTGTTTTGGGAAAGCCATTGATATAATTCCTAATTGTTTTGTTTAATCAACCGTACGAAGACAGATCTGAACTTCACGGGTGATACCAATGAGGCACCACTTATGAGACAATTGAGCCATGAAAAATGGGTTACGTGGCAGTTCTTTACCACCTCCATTGCATACTTCGCTGAGTAGTAACATATTTCACTAATCAGACTTCAGATGTAGGCCTATACAAACAATACTGTAGTTGTTCTTCCTCTCACAAAATATATCAAGTGAGACGTACTGAGATGTACTGCCTGATAACAGATATACATATCAATTAGAACGTTAATCAGAGGTAATAATAATAATAATAATAATAATAATAATAATAATAATAATAATAATTGTCTAAATTAAACACAGAATATGGGAAATGCGTGTTATTATTCGGTTGAGAAGCTTTTATCATCCAGTGTGCTGTCAAAAAATATGAAAGTTAGAATTTATAAAACAGTTATATTACCGGTTGTTCTGTATGGTTGTGAAACTTGGACTTTCACTTTGAGAGAGGAACAGAGATTAAGGGTGTTTGAGAATAAGGTGCTTAGGAAAATATTTGGGGCTAAGAGGGATGAAGTTACAGGAGAATGGAGAAAGTTACACAACACAGAACTGCACGCATTGTATTCTTCACCTGACATAATTAGGAACATTAGAACCAGACGTTTGAGATGGGAAGGGCATGTAGCAGGTATGGGCGAATCCAGAAATGCATATAGAGCATTAGTTGGGAGACCGAAGGGAGAAAGACCTTTGGGCAGGCGAGACGTAGATGGGAAGATAATATTAAAATGGATTTTGAGGGAGGTGGGATATGATGATAGAGACTGGATTGATCTTGCTCAGGGTAGGGACCTATGGCGGGCTTACGTGAGGGCGGCAATGAACCTTCGGGTTCCTTAAAAGCCAGTAAGTAAGTGAGTAAGTAAGTAAGTATTATTATTATTTTAGGGGCAATAATAACTATCATAAATTAACAGTACTTTACACATTTACGAGTAATCCAGAATAGGAGTTTATTGGTGTACATGATTTTGGAAGAAGCCGCGTTATTTCAAATTGAATTAGGAATGACGTTTAAAGTTGGCGTGGGCCCATGCAAATCAGTGTCATAGCGAGAGTTAAACTGTGGACAGCAGCATCTCAGTATGTGCGGACCGCGTCATTTGTTCGTTTATTTAGAGATGAGATGGATGTGTGGTTAGAAATAGGCAATTGCTCCTCTATTGATTTTACAGGCAAAGAGCTGAAAGCTCTCAGAAGCACCGTTCGCTTCAGGTAAGCACATATATTCCATTTGATGTTTCCCTTCTTTATAATTAATTAAGTGGACTTGCTTGGGAGCAGTATTTTTAAACTCAATCTAACAATACAGAGCAGAGGGGTAAACAAAATTGCCTGTAAGCAACATGTGGCCTTAATGATATTCCCTCACAAAATGTTTACTGAGTGCGACAGTTAAAATATTCGTCCTTTCTTCTCGAAGGCTGTCATACTAGGTATCATATTTAAGGTTCGTGGAAGAGTTCATTTCCTTTCCTCTAAAATAAAGAGAATCCGATAGTGCTATTTTGTAAATTCATTGCAATTATTATACAACTAGCCGTACCCGTGCGCTCCGCTGCACTCGTTACAAATAAATATAAAGTAATTACATAATTAAAATAGGACATTTGATCCAGGGAACATTCGTGTTTGATAGAAGAATAAATCGTTTATTATGTTACTTAATTTTAAATTGTATTTAAAAAATTAAAATGCGATCATTTTGATCCAGAGAGCACTCATTTGTTCATAAAAATTATTTTAGGAAATACAGGAAACGAATGCCTATCAAGTTTTCTGTGCGTAAGAAGCTATTTTAATCTTACCTGTCCTCGATTCACTCAGAAGTTACTGTAATAACATTATAGCATTATGTCTATCTAGAGAAACTACACTTTCCAATGGTGAATTATACAAATCGGTTAATTTAGCTTCCGATATTACTTCATACAAACACAGAAACATTCTCTGTAGGCTATGTTTCATAGCTTTCGATTGTTGTTGTCCAAGACTCCTTATAGACGAAGTCATTTGTTTTTTATTTCATTACATCGGCTTAGATGGCGTCGTTATTGTAATTTTGAAACTCGTTTATCTCATTAAATATCAGTCCTATCAAAATTTTGCATGTAATATTTATTTAATTCAAGCCCCCTTATAACCCCCCCCCTTTTAAATAAAATATTTTGAATGCCATATAGCCTAAATTCTAAGTTACAACGAACTTAATTTATATTCCAATTTTCATATAAATCGGTTCAGCCATTATCACGTGAAAAGGTAACATACATCCAGACAGACAGACATACAAACAAAAATTTAAAAAAAGCGATTTTCGGTTTCATGGCGGTTAATTATATATGTTAGGACCAATTATTTTTGGAAAATCGAAAATTATCAGAAAAATTTCGGCTACAGATTTATCATTAGTATAGATTAATCTATTTGTAATGAGAAGATGTAAGACAAATTGACCTCTCGTCCTTTGACCACGTGCAAATGAAACTATGCTTTTTGTAATAATCAGGGAAAGGATTTATATGTAAATACATATTTACTTATAAAGCTAATATAATTTATATTTTGCATTATCTTTATGTTTCACAATGTGTAGGGTTGAAAAATCCTACTTTTATTTTCCATATTTTTCCATATTTTAGAGTTTAGTACATATTTTCGTTAATTTCCATATATTTTCCATATTTCATATAAAACAGTCCATATTATATTAGGTTTAACAATAAAACAAAACAAAATTCCATTAACTTTTAAAAATACATTTCAACAATAGAGATTTAAACACATGTTCAGTAATCCCTTTAACATCAGAGTTATTTGAAAATTAGCAGTCCTATCAACAATGGGAAAGTAAGTTACAAAACTGTATTAATTTAATTTAAAATTTTTAACAGACTTCAGTTGTGCAGCTCAACAGTTAAATGCCAGTCAGAGTACACATAGGTTCAGTTTTGTAAATCATACTATAAAGACGGTAAATATGCCAAAAGTACGTCATTCAGTCAATTTAAAATCAAAACTAACAAGTTACATTTCAGAATTTAAAGAAGATGGTTTATCAACTGACAATAAAATATTATTTTGTAATTTGTGTCAGTGTGCAGTATCATCTACACAAAAGTTTCTGGTGCAACAACACATTACAACTAGTAAACATCAGGCCAACAAACAACTAAATTCCAAGCAGAGACAATTGTTTTTAACACAACCAACAACATCGAATGTAAGATCTGAGTTTAACATCGACCTGTGCCGTTCTCTCATCTCTGCTGATATTCCTCTCTACAAACTAAAGAATAAGGTCTTCAGGAATTCCTTGAAAAATATACTCAACATACAATCCCGGATGAGTCAACACTTAGGAAGACGTATGCTCCATCCATCTACGATGAGACAATACAGAAGATAAGAGATGAAATTAAAGATAGTTCAATTTGGGTTTCCATTGATGAGACTCCCGACAAAGAAGGTAGACTTGTTGGTAATGTAGTTATCGGTTTGTTAAGTGAACAATATTCTGAACGAATTCTTTTACATTGTGATGTTCTAGAAAAGTGCAATAACAAAACTATAGTTAAACTGTTCAACGAAGCTATGGGTATCCTGTGGCCAAAGGGTATTATGTACGATAATGTGTTATTCTTTATTAGCGATGCTGCCCCTTATATGGTCAAAGCTGGACAAGCATTATCTGTTGTATATCCTAAATTGACTCATTTTACTTGTGTGGCGCATGCATTTCATCGTGTGGCAGAAGTGGTCAGAGACAATTTCCCTAAAGTAGATTTGTTGATTTCATCAGTGAAAAAGTATTTCTCAAAGCTCCCAGTAGAGTTAACGTGTTGAAAGAAATGTACCCTGAAATTCCATTGCCACCAAAGCCAATTTTAACTAGATGGGGTACATGGCTAGAAGCAGTTGAATATTATGCCGAACATATAGACTCTATTAACAATGTTCTCCTTGCATTGGACTCTGAAGATGCAGTCTCAATTGATACTGCGAAAACAGTTACCTGTGACATAAGTGTGAAGAATGACTTAGCTCACATTCAGCATACATTTTCATGCATCATAAAAACGCTCAAAAGTCTCCAAAATAGGCACCTTTCACTATCTGAAAGTTTTGAAATTATAAATAGTACTGTGGAACAACTGAATCGTGGTAGAGGTAAAGTTGCAGATGCAGTAAGAGCTAAGGTGGACACTGTACTTTCAAAAAACCCTGGATATGAAGAACTACAAAAGGTTGTTGCTGTGATGAGTGGTGAATCAACAGTGAAGATTAACTTGGACTTATCCCCAGCAGACATTGTGAAATTGAATTATGTACCAGTTACTTCTTGTGACGTCGAACGCTCTTTTAGTCAGTATAAATCTATCCTCAGAGACAATAGAAGAAGATTCACTTTTCAGCACTTGAAAGAAATGTTTGTAACCTATTGTTATGGTAACAGACAATAAAAATTGTGTTTTGTTGAAACTACATTGGAAGATAAGGTACGTCCATTATATTTTTGTTTAGTTTGATTAAAATGTACCAATATTTAACGTACATAGTCATTTTTTTATAATTTTAAGTCCATATTTAATTCCATATTTTGGTAAAAATCCATATTTAATTCCATATTTTGGTAAAAATAACTACATATATATTTACATATTTCATATATTTTTAGTCCATATAAATCCGTTCCCTGGTAATAATGATTCGCCATTTTAAGACGTCATGCTAAGTTTCCTAGTTTTCAGTGCTCGTCATTAACTTTGATAATCGTTGGTTCAAATCTACCGCGGAATCTTTAATTTTTTAGACACGTTGACGATTCTGATTTTCTTCGAAAGGAAAATCATCAGTGGTATTGTTTTCACCTGTTGACTTTTGTTTTGTAATCTATTATTTATGAAGACATACCGTTTTTTTCTTCTTCTAAAATTGTTACATCTAATTTATTTTAACTGCTTTTGTATGTAAAAGAGGTCATTAATTCTGTGTCCGGGAGGAAAAAGGTTTTAAGTCAATTTTTTGTGAAAATAAGATTTTTATATATTCTGAAAGCGGAAACAATTCTCTACAATCTGGTAAAACGGCCAAAGTCAAATAAGACTCCTGACTGGATTTATAGAGCGTTACCAAATGTCCTAAGTACTTTCTGAATTGAGCACACACAGAATAAAAGACTTAAGAATATTTAATACTTTTTCCTTACAAACATCACATGTTTACTTTCCATGCTTCCCTATTAAAAAGGTCTAACTTGTATTTTAGCTATTTTATCTCATACTGATGTCCTTTCCTTTTAAAACTTTAAGCACCAGGTAAACAGTCCTATAATTGTTAAAGACCCATTTTGCATTCCTAATAATTTACATTTCTCATTTATTTTGACATGAGAAAGGTCAAGAAAATTGTTAAATAAGCAACATTACCTATTTTAGAAGAAATAGAAACAAGAAATAATATTCAAGAAATACCTCTTAATTAAAAAAACTCTATACTTGACACCAATTTCAATCTTGTATTTATTTATTTATTTATTTTATTTGTTTATTTATTTATTTATTTATTTATTTATTTATCTATTCTGGCAAAGTTAAGGTCATCAGGCTCTCTACTCCACTTCTGAAAAGTATAAAATTTTTGCTTAAGACCTTTTTCCTCCCGGCCACAGAATTGATATTTGACCTATTTCATAAACAGCTATAAACAGTTATAAAATAGTAATATATGTTACAAGAGCGGTATGTTGACGTTTTCATGGTAGAGGAAAAGATTAAAAAAGCGAAACGTAGTTGAGCTTTTTTAATTTCCGAGAACATGAAAACAAACATACCGCTCGTGTATCGTACATTATTTTGTGCGAAGATCGTTTATTACATACCTGAAAGACGAATTTCTAATTAGTTGCAATGAAATCTCCATGTTGGTCTCTGTTTAATGACGCCAACTTCGGAACACCAAAATATCTTTTTTTCAACATTGTTGCTGTAAAATGTTTTCTGTGTTTACTATGCTCCAGCAGGCCGTGATACACGTCTGTCTTTTTTTTCCCCCCAGTCTATAAATGCGAACTTAAAACAAACGGTAAGGTTATGTAATGATTTATTTTTCATTTTAATATTTTAACAATATTATTTATATAACATATTGCAGTAATAACATCGGCATCTGGAATCTCGTTGATTTTTTTTTCACGCTTCCTTAATGTTACTTGTATCAGGAATGCAATAAGTTTCGTGGAGTAGTAGACTTTACTTAATTTTTGCAAATATTTAAAAACAATAATTAACATTGCAATTTAGGTGAAATTGCAGTGGTAAGTTTCCAATTTATAATTATTACTATGTTAAACGTCTCTAAAAATAATATGTTAAAAGCCTAAAGCAGTAAAATAAATGTGGCGCTTAAGCGGTAAGAAGAGAGAAATTATTATGTGTGTTACGTTGGGAATACTGAATGTGGTATTTCACACTTACCGCGTATTGGTTCTGTGCGGAAAACAAGCAAATACGCACGATCTCGCACAAACGTATTTTCACGATCGTGTTTTTTTGTACTTAACTGCTGTTTTAACAGGCCTTTTTATTTAGAGTTCCATCACATGGGCTGGTTGCTATAGCAACAAATTCTTACAATTATTTATAACAGAACCAATCCATAATCATATCAGAATCGTTTCTTTCAATTTTCTTAGCTGCTGTGATGTCTATTGGATGTAATATAAAACCAACTTTTACTAATCGTTATAGGATATCAACACTCCCTTGAATGTAGGCCTATAATAATTACATTGACAAAATGGCAACATACTAGGCCTATAGCTATTCTTGGGGTTACTTAGTTGTCTTTGGCCTACAATGAAACATTACGCAAAATTCTTGACAAATAAATTTACTCTATATGATCAATGCAAAAAATATCGTAAAAATTATACAGTATTTGCAACCTTCTAAAAATATAGCTAGTCGTCCCAGACATAGCATGCAGTAAGCATGTGTTAACTGCATAACGGAATTTTAGAAATAGAGAAAACTAGACTTCATCTCATCTTTTCTGACTTTTCCTCTATTCTCTTGTAATACACTTACTACACTTACATTGCAATAGGACTGTACCTTTGTAACATAAATAATTGAGGAGTCATTTTCAAAAACTACTCTTGTCCACCTGATAACGAAAGTAAACTTTCTATGTCCACGCATTCTTTAAATATAACTCTACATACAACTGTCATGATTTGCTTCAGAACGCCCTCTAAACCTCTAAAATATAGCGTTAAAAGTGACTACTGGAATCAAACTGACTCCTATCCACAGGAAAATTGCGACAAAATATTAGTTCCAGCTTTGGAAATAAAGAGTCACATGCTACTATTTGATTCTAAATGCACCCAACCTCTTTGGTTTCATCAAGTCTCTTGCTTAGCTGGTAAGAAACTTTAGAACCAAAACCGTTTTTCGTGGTTTTCCACAAAGTCATGGGAATGGACAAGGGTCATTTTGAAAATAAGCTCCTCAATTTAAAAATTAAAAACACATAAAACAATTATATTGTATTGTAACAATTACTATAATTTTGAACTTTCATTTTAGGTAAGGTCTACTAATTTATCAGAAGTTACAAATAACTGAAGTACTTAAAAAATAATGCAAATAAGGCTACGATTTTTCAAATTATTTTTATCGTAAGATACCTTTCATGTCGTACTTTTTTGAGAAACTGAAAAATTTTATATCATTTGAATATTTTTCAGTTTCTTTCATGAAAGGAAACTATCAAAGTGTTGTTTTGAAAACGACGTCATCTTAGCGTATGTACTTAGGTCTATAACCACATTATTGTTAATGGCAAGCGCTGGTTTATTCACTGAATATTCAGATCAAAGGCTAGAAGGATTGAGACGCTTTGATTTGTCAAGAAAGTAACAGCCAATAAACCGTTTTCTGTAATCCTTTTCAGTTTCTTGTCCATATGCATTCATTATTTGAATCACTTCTAAGTCCTTTCGTACAACTTCCTTCACTTTTCTGATAATAAATTGTAATATGGCACTATGGCAGCTTCTCGAATTTCAGGTACGGTACTCAGAATATTTCGTCTTCCTTCATTTCATCGTTTTTCACGATTTTAACGATGAGTTAATAGAAAAAATGACAACAGCAACAATACTCATTGCCTTTACGTTGCTTTCAATGTGGTTGCTAAGAGATGCTAAGCGTGACATAATGGATTATAAAAACAAAAGGATAACCATTTTATTACAGGATTATTTTCATCTAATTTATTGGGGATACACATCACACAGAAGAAAATATCCTATATATCTCATACTCTAAAATAATTTCTTTGCACTCGTGGATCTTCAGAGCTTCCCACGGTTTTTTTATAATCTCATACATTCTCACATAAATCTTCACTTTTGAAACTAGTCGTACAATATTTTTCCGACATAAAGATTCAAATGAATAGCAGAAAGCTATTTATAAAAAAACGCTTTAACAATAGGGATGTATAAAATTTTACTTCATGCAATCCTAGCATTAAAACACGCTTGTTATGACGCTATAAATCGTTCACAATTGACCTAATTCTGGCACTGGTGCCAGAAAAGGTTACCTAGCAACTAGTATTCAATGACGTCATCACCGTCTTCACAATACAATTTTATACAATGTATTTGTAAGAAAAAACTTGAAAACAACAACAAAATAACATTTTTTTTTTTCATATTTCTATATACACTTTTAAGACCAGCCTCATGGGCTAGTGGCTAGAGCTTCTGATTACAGTTCATGAGGTTCCAGGTTCGGTTCCTGGTTAGAACACAGGAATTTTTCCTTAAAGGGGAATGTTCCTGTGTTCGTCCATGGTCTGGAAATTAGCTTGTCTTTTCTGACAATTCATAATCATCATCATCCTAATCATCATCATCATCATCTGGGAAGCGTAACTCCGCCTTCCAGACACCCCAACCTCAGAAGTGGGTTACAAATAAGTCACTGCCGGGAGAGAAGACCAGAAATGTCAAAATGACAACCTGGTGGCATTGGATAAAGAAAAATAAATATATACACTTTTAACATTTATATATCACTGATTAAAAATTTCCAACTTCTTTACTGAGGGTTTGGACATTTAAGGAAAAGATTTCGAAACTAGTCAGCTAAAATAAATCTTAAATATTAAAACAGTAAAGAATCCATGTTGAATCTTTCGTACACTACTTTCAACACTTGAATATAAATAATTGATTAAATGGCGATCTTACTCGTGTTAATTATGTAAGCATGTGCGGTTTGCAGCTGTTTCGGTGTTACTTGACACCATCCTCAGAGCCTACTAGATCTCGGCGCTAGCGCCATTTAATCAATTATTTACAGTAAAGAAGTTGATAATTTTATCAGTAAAATAATATTGTCTTAGAAACGGTTACTTAGCAACCATGCAATATATTACGTTATTTTCCAGTACTTATGGCTCTATTACGTCATAACATAACATTCTGTAAATTTATAATAGTTTTTTTTTACAAATATTAATGCTAGAATAGCATAAAACGTTGTATGCAACATGTGTATAATCTTCATTATAAACACTCGTGAAAATTAGCGCATGAGCGTTAAACATTCACTTACTTACTTACTTACTTACTTACTTACTTACTTACTAGCTTTTAAGGAACCCGGAGGTTCATTGCCGCCCTCACATAAGCCCGACATTGGTCACTATCCTGAGCAAGATTAATCCAGTCTCTATCATCATACCCCACCTCCCTCAAATCTATTTTAATATTATCTTCCCATCTACGTCTCGGCCTCCCCAAAGGTCTTTTTCCCTCCGGTCTCCCAAATAACACTCTACATGCATTTCTGGATTCGCCCATACGTGCTACATGCCCTGCCCATCTGAAACGTCTGGATTTAATGTTCCTAATTATGTTAGACATTCACGCATTTATTTATTTATTTATCTTTTTTTTTGTCCATAACAGGGCAAAGCCCCAATTACAATAGACAGTACAGATAAAAAAAACATATTGCATACAACACGAAAAAAGAGGTAAAACAGATACAAGTGTAATTACAAATTAAAAATGGAAAAGAGAAGGGGGGGAAAAAACAAATAGATACCACCCAAATAAAAAAGACAGATACAGATATAAATGAAAAACACCAAATAAAAACAAATTGCCATAATTACCGTGATTACACAATATTTTCATAAATTACTATTAATCTCTAGTGTATAAAGTAGGTAATTTTTAATTGTAACTAAAATCAGGAAGACGTTTATCTCTTTGAAGGAGGAAAAAATTGTACAAATAATGTATCAAACTTTTAGGGTCTATATTGAGTCACAAAAATCAACACGCCCGACTGTGTCCCGTGTTCCAAACATTCCTCCCGTGAATAAAACACTCTTTGATTCACCAGTATCATAAATAACTATCAATCCATATAGCCATCTTTATCGAAGTTAATGTATGAAGGATAGTGATGTTAAGTGCCATTATGATCTTAACGCTTATTATGTTTTATAGTGTTTTAATTGCTACATAAAACAAAATACTAATGGCATTAAAACGCGAGGGCATTTCAAATGTTGCCCTTGTGCACCCCTCGCACACAGCGTTATGGTATTTCCTGGAGTCGCAGTTAAGTGCCAACTATTGTTGAAATTTTGTTACTTATTTATAAGGATACAGGAATTCTTTTCGCCTCAAACAATTCCACAGAATGGAACTTGGCAGCGTTTCTCCCTCAGACAATACCTGCTACATCACTCTGTATCTATCAGGCAGCGAGATCGGCTCGACTCGTCTGTAGGTTCCTGCAAGTCGCGGGTTTAGACCCCGGAAATGCGATAGAATTCTTGAAGAGTAATCTTTATTAATAATAAAACTGTAACCAAATTTTTTCTGATAATTTTCGCTTTTACAAAAATAATTAGTGTAAATATGTTTAAATAACTACCCTGAGATGAAAAATCGAATTTTCAAAATTTTTGTTTATCTGTGTCTGTATGTTTCTTACCTTTTCACTTGATAATTTCTAAACCGATTGCTATGAAAATTGATATGTAAAATAAGTTAGTTCCCACTTAGATTTTAGGCTATGTGAGATTCAAAATACTTTCTTAGAAGGTGAGTTATAAGGGGACCTGAAGTAAATAAATCGAAATATCTCGCTTATTATTGATTTTTTGGAAGAATGTTACATAACTGAAGTTGATTCATAAAATGTTTTCGACAATTTTTCTTCTGTAACAAATTTTTATAGGAATGATATTAAATGAGATATATGAGTTTTAAAATAACAATACTTTTTATGTCAGTAGCGTCTCAGTCAAATATAGTAATAATAAAGAGAAAACAAACGACTCTTGAATTTATTTAAGGCGGCCTTGCACAACAATAGGAAGACATTCATTTAACAACTCTTTTCATACGGATATAATTGTATTTTATATGCATACATGATCAGTAATCTTTATATGAAACAAAGAGTCAAAGTCACGATAGGAGAAGAAATGTTAGAAGGAAGTGAAATTGGGAGAGGAGTACGTCAAGGATGTCCTTTATCACTTACCCTGTTCAACATCCACTTGGAGGTTTTAGAAAAGAACTGTTTTCAGAGTATGGGAGGAGCGATAGTAGGAGGAAGAAGAATAAAGTGCATGAGATTTGCTGATAATATGGCGTTGTTAGCAGAAGAGGAAGTGATTGTAAAGGATTTGCTACTTTAGCTTATAGCTGTGAGCAGTATGGGATGAAGATAAATAATGCAAATAAGACGAAGAGCATGGTGATAGAAAAAAAAATACAGAAGATAAATTTGCGAATTCTAAATAAGGCAGTAGAGCAAGTGGACAGCTTCAAATACTTGGGATGTACTGTAAGCATTAAAATGAGCTGCTGCCAGAGAGTCAAAAGGAGAATAGGAATGGCCAAGGAAGCATTTAATAGAAAAAGGAGCATTTTCTGTGGACCTCTGGAAAAAGAACTAAGGAAGAGACTAGTGAAGTACTTTGTATGGAGTGTAGGCACTGTATGAGGCAGAAACATGGACATTACGACGAAGTGAAGAGAAACGACTAGAAGCATTTGAAATGTGGATATGGAGAAGACTGGAGCGTGTGAGATGAACAGACAGAATAAGAAACGAAGCTGTGTTGGAAAGAGTGTGTGAAGAAAGAATGATGCTGAAACTGACCAGGAAGAGGGAAAGGAATAGACTGGGTCCTTGGCTGAGAAGAAACTGTCTACTGAAGGATGCACTGTAAGGAATGGTGAACGGGAGAAGAGTTCGTGGCAGAAGAAGATATCAGATGATAGACGACATAAAGGTATTTGGATCATAATAATAATAATAATAATAATAATAATAATAATAATAATAAATGTTTTATTTTCGCTGGCAGAGTTAAGGCCATAAGGCCTTCTCTTCCACTCAACCATCCTTAATCAATACAATACATATTTAAATTACGAATATTTACACTACACTTAAAAGGTTCTCCAGAAATATTCTTCAGTTAAGTTTTAACGACTAGTAGACTACATATTTATTTAAATTTAGATAAACCTATAAGATAAAGTAGTAACTTAATTTATGAGCTAATTTAATTCAATCAATTATAATTAATTTGAGATTTGAGATAGCTAGTAAAATTATGTAAATTAATTTAATATAAGCTTACTGGAACTATGTTACAGGGAGAAAAAGAAATATATATATATATATATATATATATATATATATAATATATTTCTATAATGAGAATATTAATGTAATTGCCATTAGAGGTTTTGTAAATCTATTTAGAGAAATTAATGATAATAATACGAATGGACAGATGTTAGTTTCATTACATGTAATAAATATTAATCAGCAATTAATTTATTAAGTAAGAATTTATGTAATTTTGACCTAAATGAAGTTATTGTCCAACAACCCCTTATATCACTCGGTAGCGAGTTCCAATTTCTAGCAACTGAAACTGTGTAAGATGAAGAATATGAAGATATCTTGTGGTAGGGTATAATGAGTAAATTGTTATGATGAGATCTTGTACTTAGCTGATGATATGCGGATAAATGTATGCGGAGACAAAGAAGTAGACAGAAAGTAGGAAATACTGGAGAATGCTGGGTTTGCAGTGAAAGACCTGCCCTTGGGCAGAACATTATGAATGATTATCTCCATCCATACATATACTATGTCGTACATATTCGGATAACCATGTCTTAAGGGCTGTTACACTTTCTGAATCCCCTTTAAAAAAATTTCAAAATCCTGAGCGACATTCTGCGACCCTAAAAGGCAAGATGTGATATTTTTCCCTACCTGCGCGCATTTCTCACGGATTACAACTCCGAAAATGTATCTGCTGGACACAGACAGGGATTAAACTACAAGAACTCGGTCATACACGGCAAGAATGTCCCCAACAAGTAGGCAGAGTATTAGTTTTCTCTTTATTCGCACATTCAGTGTCAACCACAATTTTCACGCAAGACGTCATGTCAAAGCCGCCGCTGGAACAGGTGTGTGCTTCATAACAACATGCACTATGAGCAGGCTAATATTCGCCAGGAAAACGATATGTTTTCAACCCGAGGATTGTGTGTGTTAAGCAGGGTACGGAGGAACTTGTGGCTGCATCTTCAGTAAATAAATTACAAAGATCTTTCAAAAGGATATGGAGAATTCGTTTCCATTCAGTGCTCTATTTAACAATCTGGAATGAAGATAAGCCGTAGAGTGTTACAAGCTCGACTAAGGGCAGATCGTGCAATACTTCCCATCACGTTCCTGCGGCTCTATTTTAACTTCATAATAATAATAATTTTATTTAATCTGACAGGATTAAGGCCATAAGGCCTTCTCTTCCATCCTACCAGATAGCACATATAAATACAAAAAAGAAATACAAACACTGATGAAAATGATACAAATTAAGTTAAAGCCCTATAGAGGGTCAACAGAGTCAAAAGTACATTATAGAGCTCTCATCGAGCTAATACAACGAAAAGAAAGAAAACAGAGATAGCAATGATGATATTGATAACTGACAATAATAATAATAACAATAATAATAATACTAATAATAATAGTAGCAATAATAATAATAATAATAATAATAATAATAAATACATTACATATTAATTTTCAATTTTACAACAGCATAGTTACAATATTTACTATATGTCATGGGTTAAGGTGAAGTTGCGCAACCTGACATGTGTTCAACAAACAATTCCACGAACTAGAATGTGATTTTTTAATTTAAATTTCAATTTTGATATTATCCGACAGTCTCTGACGTGGTCAGGGAGAGAATTCCAGAGGCGTGGAATAGATATGCTGAAAGATGATGAGTAGAAGGATGTTCTGTGCAGAGGAATAGAGAGAAGGTACATGTTCCGGGTTCGAGGTAGTGAAAGGTAAACAAAACGAGATGCTAGGTAAGAGGGTGTGGAGGTGTGGATGATTTTAAATAGTAATAAGAGAGAGTTGAAGAATCTTCTTTCTTTAAGTGGACTCCAAGACAAGAATTCTAGTGACGGTGTTACATGATCGAATTTTCTAATGTTACAAACGAAACGAACGCAGATATTGTGAACACGCTGTAGTCTATGGGCAAGATCAGTATTTAGATTCGTGATTATCACTAGGGATAGGATTTTTATGACCTAAAAATAACGAAAAAATGTCCTAAAAACAATGCATTTATGAACTAAAAATTTTTCAAAAATGTCCTTAAAAATTCCATAAAAATTGATCTTACATAATTGGCTTAGTAGGAATATTAATATTTACACTACTAATTAAATTAAATTCTAGTACGAACATTCAAATTTATTTAATTTTACATAATTTTTCTAAGTAGTACACTTTAATGAATTATTTTACCTGATGCAGTTCCATGTAGTCCACCACAAGGCCGCTCTTATCCGGAACTAACAGATATAGAGGAGTCTATATTGAAGGGGTGGTTGGACTGATCCATTGCGTGGAGGTGTACTATGTCGTCGCCGTCGTCTTCCTAACAAGTATTAGGCCAAGTGGCCTGTTACGGTCTCAAACTACAGACGTGGACAAATTATTAGACTAAATGAATTATATGTGCAACAAAGCTGTATTTATCGGCAGAAATAATGAACAAAAATGTATTTTGCACTGGAATAATGAACAGAAAATTGAATCTTGAGGTTACTAATATTTCGTGAACATTCCCTTATTCTTTATTAACACGTTGATTTTGTCAGGGATGCTGGAAATCAAAGTTTGACACTTTCTTTGAATATCAGCATCATTTAGCCAGATATTAGACACTGCTTAAATGAGTCCATGTCTTGTTGTAAGCCTCTTTTTGTTCACTTTCTTCTACAGTATAGATCACAGATTTTCAATTTCGTTCATGTCCGGTCTTCTTGCAGGCCATGGGAGAACAGACTGTTGAATATATTCTGCAGTTCATAATTAAAACATCAGAAGTACCAACACAGCAAGACAAAATATACTTAACCATTTGAAAAATATACCAGAAGATGTAAACAATCATATTTACAACAATAGAGACTCTGTTTACTATACTGATAGTTGATATAACGAATTATATTATGTTTCCAAGAAAAACGTTTTAGTCTAATAATTTGTCCACGTCTGTAGAATTTTCAGTCCATCTCTTCTTTGGACGGCCTAGAGATCTTTTGCCATACGGATGGTAATGAAACAGTGCTTTTGGAATTCTGCATCGATTCATTCGTTCGAGATGACCCTTCCACTGAAGTTGATATTTGCTGATTAATAAAATCATGAAACCTTCACTAGTACAAAGACACACAAGAATAGGCTTGTATAAAACCTTAGCACAGCCAGTATTAAGTTATGGTAGTGAAGCGTGGACTGTGAAGAATAAAGATGTCAGTAGAATAACAGCAAGTGTGCTATGTTAAAATGACAATATTTGTGTACACAAACGATTAAAATAATATAAAAATTAATGGATATTAATTTAAAAATATCAAAGGAAATAAACAGTATTTTACATTAATAATGGAGATTTATGGCCAAAATTAAATGAAAATACTCCAAAAATGACCGAATAAAACAAAAAATGCTCTTATGAGTTGTAAGAGGTAAAAAATGCAAAAAAAATGCCCTAAGAAATAAGTTTTAAAACACTCAGTTTATCACGTAACATATAAATACCAAAGCAGCGATGTTTCTGGCTTACTAGAAAAAAGACACAATTTCATCAAAATCCTAGCCCTAATTATCACCATCAATTGTCGTACATTATCATCGTGTAATGGAATAAAACCTCTTTGGTTGCAGTTTCAATTAACATTTCACTACATCTCGTTACTTAAGAAATATTCATTAAGGCTATTCATTCATAGTTTTCTGCCGAGGACAGGTCTTTTACTGCAAACCCAGCATTCTCCAATCTTTCCGATTTTCCGCCTTCTTTTCAGTCTCCGCATGTAATGGATATTTTAATGTCTCTATCATCTGATATCTTATTTTGTTCCGAACTTTCCTCCTGTTCACAATTCCTTTCAGTGCATCCTTCAGTATTGTATTGTATTGTATTGTATTTACATTCCATGGTATTCGTACATTTCTTCACAGCTAGAATATGAAATATGTCAAACGAAAAAAAAAATCTTAATACGAGGGTCATACTGAAAGTCATGAGCAACCCAGTGTTATAAATCTTAATTTTTATTTTTTAGACAAACCAGGTACATCATTTCATTTCATTTCATTCGTCCATAGAATAGTTAAAACCATAGGACTTGTCAAAGAGAGAAAGATAACAATAATTGAAACAGAAAACAATACAGAGACATCAACACAGACATGGAAATACTACACATCCAACCAAAAAGCCAGAAACTAAACACACTAGAACAATATGAAATATACAGACACACGAAAACACACTCCAACGATATTCTCAACACACAACTCAATTTCAAAACACATACACTCTTTGACTCTACACTACGAACGCACCCACACAGGAAACAACAAGAGGCGCCAAGACCAACAACGACCAGTTCTGAAGATGACCCATAAATAGGTCGAAATATGTTAACAGGGTACGTTAAAATTTAACACAAGAAAGTCTTATCATACATATTCCGAAGTGATATAGTGTTAAAAGTTGTGTAATCAAGATATATATATATATATATATATATATATATATTATATACTTACTTACTTACTGGCTTTTAAGGAACCCGGAGGTTCATTGCCGCCCTCACATAAGCCCGCAATATAGAAAACAATAATTAAAATAGATAAAAATACAATAAATTAGGACCAATGTAAACTCACACGTATTTCACCTAAATTGTAGGGACAGAGGTTTGTTAAAATTCTTTTGATGTATCTTTTAAAATATCTTAAATTTTTCGGATTTTTAATTTCATAAGGCAAACCATTATATATTTTTAAGCCATAGACCATATACAGACTTTCTGTCACTTTTCAACATAGTGTCTATTTCTTTGCACATATTTTTCCCGCCGTTCTGTGAGTTTGAAAATTCCCTTGCTGTAGAAGTCAGTTTTATCTTCCCGAAGACACTGACGCACTGCTTTCCGGATGTCATCCAGCGTCTCGTAGCGTTGGTCTCGCAGCTGCTCCTTTACAGAACCGAGAGTTCCAAGTCGGGGCTGTAGGGAGATCGCGGAAGAATTTCCCACCCAAATGTTCTGATTTTCTCCACTGTGACACGATCAGTGTGAGGGCACGCGTTATCATGTTGCAGGGTGATCTTCTTTCCAGGGCGTTTCTCGCGCAATGCACGATGGAGCTTCAAAACTGTCTGAATATAGCGGACAGCATTTATGGTCTGTCCAGGTTCAAGAAATTCAACGAAAATGCATCCCAGAACTCATCAACTCTTTCCTTCTTGCTTTCGAGGGCGACCGCTGCGAGGCTCATCTTGGATGCTCGTGTTCCCATCTTCGAAATGTTTCACCCATCTCCTAACACTGCTGACGCCCATGCACACATCTCCGTATGCACGCTGAAGTCTGAGGTGAATTTCAGCAGCAGATTTTTCCTCTTTAACAAGGAATTTAATGACAGCACGCTGTCGAAACGAACCATCGTTGTCGACCATTTTGCAAATATTGCCTGTGGTCACATGATAGAAGTTAATGACGTGACAATATGTCAATACATAGTGTAAAGTCTGTAGATTATGATCATATAATCGTTTTTGTTACATTGTTGAAGTTGAAATTATAGAAATGTGTTGCTCATGACTTTCAATACGACCCTCTGTAGTAGGCATAATACAAAGTCTGATTATAGTTACAGTCTGATTGAAATAAGATATAGAAGAGTTTTACAATGTACTAATGCAACACAAGGCGTTAGTATCGATACTTAATGCAAAACAGAAATATTCATGCAATGTTGTTGAAATGTCATAAATTCATCTAAACAATACAAGGCGTGAGAAATTAGGTTTTTCTTCAATTTGACCCTAAATAAATAGACCATTGTAAGACTACTAACTGCTTGAAGCCCTCAAAGATTAATAGCCAAGAGAAGATTATCAAGAATTACTTACTTTGTGTTTATTGTTACAAAGTGGAGGTACAGGTAGTGAGTCATTCGGGGCACCTGGGACAACTCATTAAGCTGAATGAATGGGAAAAGGGAATTTATATGTTGAAGATACATCTGTTAAGGTCTCAGTTTAATTTATTAGCAAGAGACTTGAAGAAAATAACAGATTTGGCTCTCTTTGTTAGTCAGGTATTAATGCAGTGAAACACCTTTGGTTGTTCGAGCTCCATGTAATGATATTGAACTTATGAATAGGGTACGGATTTTTAGGTCTTTAAAATGTAATTTTAGGTGTCTAAAATAGACTCAAAAGTATAGAAATAGTTTCTAAAGAATTGAAAATAGGCTCTAACAAAAATGTTTTCTTTAAAGACATGTTCCAAATCATCAGGAATTCACTTCTAGAATTTAATAATTTTAAATGCTTATACACCGTTACCACCACTACTACTACTACTAAAAGTACAAGCACAACAAATATCTAACTAGTTATACATAAACATAAACTAACTAAATACCAATTGGTTGCTCTTTCTCATTATTATTATTATTATTATTATTATTATTATTATTATTATTATTATTATTATTATTATTATTATCATTATTATACATAAAGTAAACAATTAAATGTGAAAACTAAGTTTTAGACAAACAAGTTAAATATAATCAATTTTTACCAAGTCTTGTCCTTCAATGTATTAGCTTCACAATAAATTACTTATACTTTTTATAAATTTTCAACTAAAAGGGATTGTCGTCTGTCACTCAACACAAATATGCTGAAAATGAACACTCCACATCCATTGAAGTAACAGGAGCGTATATGAATTTTTACACTAGTTGGACAGGAATGTTACATTGTATTTTTTTATTTTATTGGGTTATTTTACGACGCTGTGTCAACATCTCAGGTTATTTAGCGTCTGAATGAAATGAAGGTGATAATGCCGGTGAAATGAGTCCGGGGTCCAGCACCGAAAGTTACCCAGCATTTGCTCGTATTGGGTTGAGGGAAAATCTCGGAAAAAAACCTCAACCAAGTAACTTGCCCCAACCGGGAGTCTAACCCGAGCCACCTGGTTTCGCGGCCAGACTCGCTGACCGTTACTCCACAGGTGTGGACGTTACATTGTAAATCCGTGTTCTTCCCTGCTGGGATATCTGAAGCAGTACGCAGGTCCTTCAGTCCTACATTTCTCTGCAGAACTTGCTCCAGTTTATCCCGTACTTTATTTCCAACAGAACCAGGAACACATTCGGAATTTAAAATACAAATTTTCGAAATAAGAATGGATATTTTGACCTATTAGAGATAAAACATACTTAGTAGGTTAAAATAGGCTTTGTCGTAAAAAAGGCATTTTTAGGTGCTATTAAAATACCAGTTTTAGGCAAAGTTTTATGTGATACATGTACTTGCAAGTTTTTATGAACTTATCTTTTAAGGAATAAAATAGGTTTTTACCTAAAATCCGAAGTCTACTTATGAATATTCTAAGCATTTATCCAAGCTTCAGATAAATCAGCTTTAGCCTTCTTTGACGACAGAGTAATAGACGAAACTTTATTGATACCGTATTTCAAGAGCTGAAGCAGAAGTCTCATCTTCATTTTTTTAAGCACCCTAATGGATAGGCTCTACGCTTGCTAGGAGTTGCCTTTTCATGAATGATTCATTCTTGCAGCGTTACTATGGCTCTGGCGTGTACTACGAATTTGATACATTAAACTTTTATGGATTTGGACTTGTTACTTATTCGGGCGTTATTCTTGAATTCAAGCACTTGATCACGTTCACCTTGGAAAAATTTAGTAATCATCTGATGAAAGGTGAGTGGAACAGAGACAAATTTTAAACCCGGGTTTTGAGCTCTACGTGCTGATGCACTATCCACTAATCCACACCGGATTCCCATGCAGATGTCGGATCGAATCCTGTCAGTGCACCTCTGCACATATGTGGACATTGTCCCACTGCCATACATCTATGACGCAGTGCATGAGGGTAGGCCACTAGAGGGAACCCAAGAGGTGGAACTTAAACTGAGAGGATTCGATCCGACATTGGCATGGGAATCCGGTGTGTCTTAGTGGATAGAGTATCAGCACGTAGAGCTGAAAACCCAGGTTCAAATCCTCTATTCCACTCACCTTATTTTATCTAGGCTTTTCATTCAACTATCTCGGAAACAATTTCATAAAATTTGACGTCTTTTATAGCTGAATGTTTGTTTCATACTTTGGCGGCGTTTTTATGACCGTAATAGCTAACTTTGTTGTGGATTTTCAAACCACGTTTAATAGTAGGCCTATATGTTTTTGAAAATGTTTTTTTTTTTATATTTTTTACTTTCTTGTTCATTTTCTCGGCAGATAAAAATTCACAATATGTTTACCTTTTTCTCAGAAACTAAGAAAGCTAGAAGCATGAGATGTATACAGTTTGTCCACAGTATTGTATTGATAGTTGAGCTCTAGCTTCAGGTGATTTGGATAAAAACTTTGTTGTGCATGAATAGGCCTATTTATATGATTTCATTTATTTTTATTTTACGAAGTTTTATCAACTACTATGGTTATCTAGCGTCTGAATAAAATTAAGGTGATAATTGCCAGAGAAATGAGTCCAGGGTTCAGCGCCGAAAGTTATCCAGCATTTGCTCTTAAAGAATTGAGGGAAATTCATTTTTCTTAAAAATTACTCGATTATAAAGAAAATCATAAACTTATTATTTTCACAAACTACACTTTTTAAATACGAGCCCAGGACTTTAAAGATAATGAAGAATCAGCAGAAAATTTTCATATAAATAGCTGTAGAACTTTCTGAGATAAAGCTACTTAAAATTGTTAATTTAACATTGGTAATAGGCCTATAGGGTTTCTCATGTCAACTTAAAAAAATGCCTGATTATAAAGAGTCACATTTAGGCAAACTGTCGGCGCATGTCCCAAATATCTTAACATCAATAAGAGAGATTTATATCTCAGGTCTCTAAGCTATGAATGACATACTGAAGAAATACGGAAAAACATAACCGTAGAAATATCTAAAATTATTTATTAATTTATTTATATTATATATACACAGCGAACCAAAAAGACACAAAATTAGAAATTCTCTATTTTAGGGAATACATAACATTAATTCATAATGAATACACTGTTGGAAAAAGTAGACTTTAAAGATGAGGAGAACTTTTTATTATGTTTTTTACACTCAATTAAAATCTTATGGAGGTCAATACACAATGTATAAATTACTATAAAATTACATTTTCTTACGCATTTATCAGAATTGTTGCAAATCACGCCACTCTTGTAAATTCTTTAAGACTGTATATTAGGATGCATAATTAAACTGTAAAGAATCGAGTTCCTATAGCCTTATGGTTTGTAACAATTTTTTGATAAATGCGTAAGAATGATGTCATTTTTGTTTAAAAATTGAAAAATAAAATCTGTACAAAGCAATTAACAACACATTTTTAACTTCAGAACACTAGCCAATTAAAGAAATTATATTTTTTAATAGTTCATTCTCTATTTGTTATATTTTTACCCTTAAAACTAAAGAAAAAAGGGATTTTACTAACACTTCAAATTAATGTAACTTTGAAAATATTGTGATTAGGACAAATGTTTATATGACTTTTTTGCTCAGAATGTTTTGGGAAATAAGCTCCGTAAGTGACGGTAAATCCTTGTGAATCACCCTGTGTAATATGCAGACGAAAGTTTGTCGTGATACTACATTCGTAATAAATAGACCTAAATATTTCTTATTTTATCATCTCCCAGAGATCGAACTCGTGTCTTTTCGGTGAAAAGCGTTCGGTCAACCGACTGCGCTACTGTTGGACCACGAAAAGGTAGCTCAAGCCGTTCAATACCTGCCAGGAGTCGAACCGTAGTCGCTTTTTGTCACGATATCAGGCAGTTGATCCATCATCCGATATGAGGAATATGGGATTCAGGAACAAAAGATCTGTTTTGTCGAAGACTGTGGTTTGTGAAGGGTGCCATATTACCTTACGTTGTTTGAAGAACTCGCCGCACAAGGCAGGGGGAGTTTTGAGGGTATTTTTGGAAGCTTTGTTGTAAAGATAATCTATAGTCCTCCCCGACGGCACTAGAATTTCTCCAGACGGCTTCGTATCACATGCAAGAGAGGGCGAAACCATTCCGAATGCATTCCAACAACAAAGTCAACAAATCTAAGCATGAAACTTTATGCTTTTCTGTTACTCCTCTCCCTACACTATGACGCGGTTCTTACTTCAAGGCATAACATTTCAGTAGTTAATACCATATCATTTGGTGTAAAAGCGTGTTTTTTCATTAGCATTTCTTCATCTTTGTTCTTGCCCATTGTGGAATACGAGTAGAGTCTGTTTAGCTTCCTTTTTCTGTAAAATCTTTCTGTTTAGAAAGTGTAGAAACCAACTCAACAATATTATAAACGTGCTTTCGAAATATGACTAAAAATATACACAGCGGGCCAAAAACACGGCACAAAATTTAAATGATTATATTCCAGTAGCTAATAATTTCACTTGAAAGTTTATTTCACAGGCAAATTTCACAGTCTTTGTAGACCGGGAAAGTACTGTAATATTTAATCTTTTATGCTCGACCATGCCGAAATATAGTAATTATACACCTAGTAGCAGCCCTTTAATGGACCTCATTAAAGTACACCTACTCATTAAATCAGAATACACCATTGTAGCAATATGAAAGCTCAAGTATCTATTATTCTCGGATATGCAATCGAAAGACAACTAGCGAAACGTCACGGAGGTTGGAAATCCAATACTGTCGCAGAAGGTTATGTTCTGTTACCACAATAATTAGCGTTAATTGTAAATAATATTCAAATAAATTCAATTTGTCATCTCGTTTTTCAATGTCTAAATCAATTTCAAGGTTATATCAAGATTAATGTTTATTTTACTTTCTAGATTACATCAAGGTCAATGACATTTGTTTCTCGGAAAAAATGAATACTTTCGCGTCTGCGCACATCTCACAATTTACGAGATATTGTACAAGGTCTGTTCCGCTCCCCAGTCAGATAAGAATAACATGAAAACTTATGAATAATTTCAAGTTAGAAATATGGTTAAGCATAAAAAGTCGTATGAAACTTGCCTATAATAGTAATTAAGACGCTCGTATGAAAATTATGAAACTCGCTTGCGCTCGTTTCATAGACATACTCCATATAGGCTCGTTGCATAATGTACTATTATCGTTTATTAAACATTATTTTTATTTTTTGTAAGCCAGTGCAAAATCGATCGTTTATGCAGAACTAAGCATTACGGTCTTACGAGTTCAGCAGGCCAAGCCGTTTGTTGTGCTATCATCATTTGTTTTCTTCCGTTTTGAGTTCTCATTTTGTGAATAATGGTTGTTTAACGAACGAAGACAAGATTTTCATTAAACATTTGCACCAATATGATAATTTATCTGCCCGTCAAATTGTAAGGAACTACGCTCAGCGAGAATGGTCTGTTTCAAGTGTACAACGATTGATTAGCAAGATACGGACATGATATCCCTCCTGAGAGATTATTGCGTGAAAGATCGCATTTCTCAGATTCTCTGATGGTTTCCGCTGGAGTTTCAAAAGAAATCTTAATCCTATGGACTATTTTGTATGGAGTTAACTACAAAAAGCAGTTTACTACAAAACAAGAATTCGTAATATTGAACATTTAAGACAACGCCTTCTTGAATGTTGGGACCGGCTTGATCAAAGACAGATATCCAGTGCTATTGGACAATGGAGAAGACGCCTACAAATGGTTGTGCGGGAAAATGGCGGTCACATAGAACAACATGTTTAATTTTGATTATTTGAAACATCATTAATTATTATTATTAATTTTACCAACATTCAGTTTCTGCATTTTGAATTAATAAATTGTCTTCAAAAGCACATTTTTCGCATCATTGTGTATTTATTGATATCTAAATTGGTATTAAAAAAAAAAGCGAAATATACAGTAGGGATTACATACAGTTAAAAATCGAAAAATAATTCTGTACAAAGGAACTATGGAATTAACAACACATTTTTAGCTTCAGAATTCTGACTTATTAAAGAAAATATATAGTCCTGAATGGTCCATTCTTTAATTATAATATTCTTTTACCTTTACAACTAAAAATAATGGTATTTTAGAAACAACTTCCAATTAATGTAATTCTGAAAATATTGAGATTAGGACAAATGTTTGTGTGAAATTTTTTGCTCAGAATGTCTTCGGAAGTAAGCTCCGTAAGTGACGGTAAATCCTCGTGAATTATCCTGTATACTGGCAGTTTACTTCTGAAACCTTGTAAATGCAATTTTAATGTTGAAATCTGTGTATATTTTCGAAATAACACCTCGTATAGCTACAAATGTTTTTTTTATTTTGCTGTTATCAGAATTACGAAATAATATGATAACAGGGTTCAGAAAAATAGTTTATAAAATTAATTTTTGCTATAGTTCCTTAAATACTAGACTAGAAAGATATAACTCCATACTTTATAATAGCCTACAATAATTATTTTCTGTTACTTACTTACTTACTTACAAATGGCTTTTAAGGAACCCGAAGGTTCATTGCCGCCCTCACATAAGCCCGCCATCGGTCCCTATCCTGTGCAAGATTAATCCAGACTCTATCATCATATCCCACCTCCCTCAAATCCATTTTAATATTATTCTCCCATCTCGGCCTCCCTAAAGGTCTTTTTCCCTCCGGTCTCCCAACTAACACTCTATATGCATCTTATTGTAGGGATTCGTAACAAGCTGTCTTTTACGGTGATGGGTTGTTAGCCCTTCGCCCAACCCCCAAACTGGAGGACCACCCCTTATCGGCTGTGCACGACTGCTTATTCAATATATTCGCAGCTACCCTCCATATCTGGAGGCCGTCTCCTATTATTTTCTGTTATATTTTTTAATGTATTATACCATATTTTTGTGGCATAAGGCCCAGAATAGAGAAGTGTCATACAGAAAAGTAAAAAAAAAAAAAAATGTATACATAAATATAACAAGCGTATCAAATATGAATGAAAAGATATTGATGAAAGGAAAACAAAAGAAGGCCGTAAGTTTCTGTTCTTCTCCGCCCAGGGTCATTTATCATTCCTTTGCACAATATTTCAGCGACATAACATTGCTAATTGATACAATGTTGTCCAGAAAGTCAAAGAGCCGTTAATATATATAATGTGGCATCGTAATTTAAAAATCCCTGAACACGTGCTTTATAATTTAAGATATAATATTTTGTGTTGCTTTGAAGAGGGTAATGTCAAATTTTAACATTCAAATTTATTATTCTCTGTTTGATGCGGATGAAATATTGCCTTGGCAAGGCTAGTTCTATTTGAACCTCGTATAAACCAAACCACCCATTCTACTAGTAAACATAGAAAAAAACGTAATTAAAACTAACGTTTAAATTATGGGCTGGCAGATTTATGTCGTAAATCTGGCAACGGAATGCGTTATTTTGCGTAATTAATGTTGCAACAGCAAAATAAATGTGCCCAAATATATTGCAATATATCACAACAGGTTATAGCTGCAAAGAGCAGAAAAAAAAAAGTAATTGAATAGCGCTGGACATATGACATTGCGCATGCGCTGAGTGTTGGCTGCCATAGTGATGGGGCATAAATTTATAGTCAGCCCTGGAACTGAACCGCAGTGTTTCAAAAGACCAAGTTTATCAACTAAATATATATTCGAAATACATTATTACATCATCCGGAATAAAATGAAGAAGAATCATTAAGTTAGATATTACTTTTTCTTCGTCTTATTTTTAAGTAATATAGGGTATTGCAAAAGTCAGTTCAAACATTAAACCACTATAAATATTATAATATTTGAGATAGGGAAAAAACAAAAACATCACAGTGTTGGGCAAACAACGGGGTTTACAAAACATTGGAAAGATGTCCGCCGTTCTCTTGTTCAACGTACAGCATTCTGTCTGCTATATCATGCACAACATTTTGCAGATAATGTTTTGGAATATTGGCAATTTCTTGCGAGATGGCATCTTTCAGTTGCAGTAGGGTTGTTGGATGTATCAGGAAAACTCGTTCTTTAAGGCAACCCCACAACCAAAAGTCGGCCGGATTGAAATCTGGAGATCGCGGAGGCCACATTGTTGGAAAGTGCCAACTGATGACACGATTACCAAACATCTGCGTAATTAATTGTTTTGTAGGGATACAGATGTGGAGTGGAGCGCCATCTTGCATGAAGATTATGTTTTCCATATAGTGATTCCTCAGTCTGGAAATGACAAAGTTCTGTAACATGCTGTAGTAGCGCTCCCCGTCTGTGTTATTCCATTATTGTCTACACCTGTGCAGTAACGCTTAGAGCGTCTGGCCGGGAAACCAGGTGGCCCGGGTTCGATTCCCGGTCGGGGCAAGTTACCTGGTTGAGGTTTTTTCCGGGGTTTTCCCTCAACCGAATATGAGCAAATGCTGGGTAACTTTCGCTGCTGGACCCCGGACTCATTTCACCGGCATTATCACCTTCATCTCATTCAGACGCTAAATAACCTAAGATGTTGATAAAGCGTCATAAAATAACCTACTAAAAATAATGGTGGAGTTAACATGCGTAATTGAGGTTTGTTTTCCGACCAAAGTCATCAGTAGGCACTTTCCAATACTAGAGTATTGACTGTTATTCATAGCATATTTTATTAGGTAAACTTAACTCTTACAGCAAATTGTATTTATTTATCCTAATTAAATTGCCCTAAATTCTGTATAAGCAGTAATGTGAGCTGCTGCCAGGAAGACAAAACGAGGATAGCAATGATAAAGAAAGTTTTTAATAGAAAAAGGAGCATCTTCTGCGGACCTCTGGAAAAAGAACTGAGGAAGAGACTAGTGAAGTGCTTTGTGTGGAGTGTCGCATTCCATGAGACAGAAACATGAACATTACGACCAAGTGAAGAGAAATGACTAGAAGTATTTGAAATGTGGATATGGAGAATAATGGACAGATAGAATAAGCAGTGAAGATGTGCTAAAAATGGGTGAAGAAAGAATAATGATGAAAATGATTATGAAGGAAAAAAGAAATTGGCTAGGTCACTAGCTAAGAAAAAACTTTCAACTGAAGAATGAAGTGGAAGGAATGGTGAACGGGAGAAAAGTTTGAGGCAGAAGAAGATATCAGATGATAGATGACAGTAAGATATATGGATCATATGCGGAGACTAAGAAGAAGACGGAAAAGAGGGAAGATTGGAGAATGCTGTGAAAGTTCTGTCTTTAGGTAAAAACTTATTATTATATTTTCTCGCTGTAATCTAATTATTTATGTGGAGAAAGTGTCCATGTTATAGTCTATGTGTACTATCAATGAATAAATAAATAAATAAATAAATAAATACATGAATAAATGAGTAAATAAATGAATAAATAAATGAATGAATAAATGAATAAGTAAATAAATAAGTAAATAAATAAATATATAAATAAGTAAATAAGTAAATAAATAAATCTTTACTAATAATAAATCTGTAACCGAAATTTTTCTGGTAATTTTCGCTTTTTCAAAAATATTTGGTGCTAACATGTATAATTAATTATCCTGATACAGAAAATCGCTTTTTTGAAATTTTTGTTTGTATATCTGTCAGCCTGTCTGTCTGTCTGTCTGTCTGTCTGGATGTTTCTTAGCTTTTCACGCGATAATGGGTGAACGAATTTCGATGAAAACTGGAATATAAATTAAGTTCGTTGTAACTTAGATTTTAGGCTATATGGCGTTCAAAATACTTCATTTAAAAGGATGGTTATAAGGGGGCCTGAATTAAATAAATCGTAATACCTCCCTTATTATTGATTTTTGTAAAAAATGTTACATATCAAACGTTTCTTTAAAAATGATTTCCGATAAATTTTATTCTATGTAAAATTTTGATAGGAATGATATTTAAGGATATACAAGAGTTTTAGTATAACAATACAATACATTTTCACCGCCGCCTCAGATTATAGAGTCATTGTTCCTGCAATAACTCCTATATGCAAAATAGTCTATAAATTTTTTCAGTTGGAAGAAAAAACACAATTCTCTCAAATCCCCTGTTACTTTTTTTTTTTTTTTTTTTTTTTGCTAAAATTTTCATTCGTTAACAAATAGAATTGGAAATATTGAATATGGATGACATCTTCCATTAGTTTAGGAGAAATTAAATGCTGCATTTCTAAAATTATTTAATTGATTTTACGACAGCTGAAATATTGCGTTTCTCCAAATACACTTTTATAACATCACAATATCTTTCTAATAAGAATATGAAAATGGTAAAATAACCGTACAAATACAGTGAAGTACTTTATCTATCGTGTTATCCCAGCACAATGTCTGCTTTCAAGAAGATGGAATAGAGCTTAAATGCGATACACGGCTCTAATTGTAAATCTGGAAATCACGGACTTCGACCTGAAATATTTGTCCAGACGACCTGCATGGTCAGCTAGACTTCTTAAAAAATATCTCAGTCTTCTTGTAAAAGGAGTCCCCTGGCCACAATGGGACAATTTCAAAGCTTTCACGACACAAATAAGCGACGAAAAGTGTAAAGGTGCCGCCAGATTTGTGATTTGTGTGTGCTTGGTGACAACGCGACGGTCCCTGCACTCTGAAAATTGCGTCTTCGAAACGCATCACAAGTGACTATTTTAAAGAGCTCAACATTTCGTACAGAAAATCAATACCGACGTCTGAAGAGACTAATGCTGTAATGACAGAAAATTCGTCGTCGTCTTCTTCTTCTTCTTCTTCCTCTTCTTCTTCTTCTTCTTCTTCTTCTTCTTCTTCTTCCTCTTCACTTCATGGTACGGGCTTCAAAGGTCGCTCCACCTTTTCATTGGTCGTCCCTGATCTCTTCGTCCTTTTGGTTTATAATTGGATGCACTTATGCAATATGGAACCAACCACCATTTTATGAATATCTGGATTTCTATTGCAAAATGTGTCTTAATGTCTATAGTTTCTTATACAAAATAGAACAAACTCCTATCTGTAACGTGCTGCCCTATAGAGAAATCTGAACCAACCACCAAAAACAGAATCCATAGTGCAGTGTTTTGCAATTTAGAACCAACTCCAAGCTGTCAGTTCCCATGTTTGTTTTGTGTAAATATGGGAGTTTGAATACATTTTTTTGCTAATAGGAGTGATACATTATATTATATTATATTATATTATATTATATTATATTATATTATATTATATTATATTATATTATATTATATTATATTATATTATATTATATTATATTATAGCAACAAGAGTAAAGTTAATGTATCAAAGAAAGTTGTAGAACCAAAGATGTTTAGGTATCAAATATGTAACTGCAGAAGAAAATCCAATGAATTTTTATTTTAGTAGGTTATTTTACGACGCTTTATTAACAGCTTAGGTTATTTAGCGTCTGAATGAGATGAAGGTGATTATGCCGGTGAAATGAGCCCAGGATGCAACACCGGAAGTTATCCAGCATTTGCTCATATTGGGTTGAGGGAAACCCCCGGAAAAACCTCAACCAGGTAACTTGCCCCGAACGGGAATCGAACCTGGGACACCTGGTTTTGCGGCCAGAGCGCTAGCCGTTACTCCACAGGTGTGGACAGGATGGTGTTGATGTAATCAATGGTCCCCTTGACTTCACCTTGGAATGATAAGTCAATGTATGAAGAAATACTAATGAATATATATCTTTTAAATTTTATTTGTAATCCCACAATTAGTGTCTCGGATGTTTAGTTTTCCAATAATAAAGTGTTAAACATGGATTTGAACTAGAATGTTGCCTCATCTCTCTCTCATTTGAATCACACAAGTGGGAACCAAGTGCCAATATCCATTTTTGCAATAAGCAATATGGAACCAACTCCAGTGTTGCCCTTCTACTCTGTGTGAGTCAAATACTGATGCGAGCTGCACCATTGATCTGAAAGAGCATTTCAGAATGTTGATAATGCAATCATTACTTTCGTAATAGTATTGATGTAGAATTTTATTTGTAACGATTTGCTAAAACAGCTGTACCTCAAAAGCTGTATTTTGGACTTGGTTCCATATTGCATAAGTGCATCCAATTCATTGCTTTCTTAGGAAGTCTGTAATCGTCCATTCTTTCTACATGTAATTTCCAATCTTGTCTGTAATTGTCTATTTTATCAATAAGTGGGTATACTCCTAGTTCCTGCCTGATATCTTCATTTCTAATTTTATCTAATCTCGTGCATCCTTTTACTTTTCGTAAGAATTTCATCTCTGCCGCTTGTATTTTACTAGCTTCAAGTTTTATTGTAACGCATCTTTCACTTTCATATAAAAGAGTAGGGACTGCCATTACATTGTAGAATTTCATTTTTGTATCCTTTCTGCTTTTATTCTTCAAAGTTCTATTAATTGTGCCACATACTGTTTGGAATGATTATAATTTTATTTTTATATCATTATCCTTTTTGTAATTTACATCACAACCCAAGTACTTAAAATTAGTGACTTTCTCTACTGCCTTATTATCTATTTCAATCTTAGATCTCACAGGGAAAGTTCTTTTTAATATTTTAACAATTCAAAATGTCATTGCTTCTTTCCATCATAGTGGAAGGAATTTTGTATGCTAATGTAGATCTCTAATGTAGAAGTATATTGGCTTTCAAAGACATCTACTAATCGATAGTGATCGATAATTTCTTCATGTAACCTAAGTGTGGCTTCTTTAGTTATTACTTCTATGAATAGATTGCGAACTTAACAGTCACTGTCGCCAATAGTATAAAAATATACCCGCATTGTTTGTTGTTTGGTCAACTGTCCGAAGGCAGGTCTGAACATCACATGTGATACCAACATGGCAACACTTATGAGGCAACTAGTCCAGGAGATAATGGGGTAGGGTGGCCAGTTCCCTTCCCCTCCATTGCATACATCGCCGATTAGCTACATATTACACTAATCACACTTTAGATTTATACAAATAAATTGTTCTTTCTCTGACACATATCGTCAAGTGAGATGCACTGCCTGATAATAGATGTAGCCTATATCTCCTGACCTAGTTGCCTCCTAAGTGGTGACCTATTGGTATCAGTTGTGAGGTTCAGACCTGTCTTCGGACAGCTGGCTGGGCAACAACAATAAACTACATACACTCGCACTATAAAATTCAAAATTTAATTCTCCTCTAATAATTGTAAAAAAAAAATAATAAACGCTGGATTTAGCGGACAACCGTTGATACTGTCAATATTAGAAAAATTTATATACTTAATATATATCAACATTTTCCTAAATATTTTTACCTGTCCCAATAATGGTGCCATCTAATGAGAATTAGTGGAACTATTTCAAAGGTTTTCAATTTCTTATATCTTTGGTTCTGACTTGTTCCGTGAATAGAAAGTTCGCTTCCACGATCATAAAATTGGAGGTCAGATATCTTTGAATGCCAGTGTACAACGCTAGTCGCACTGTCAGAAGTCGACTTTTTCTCCAAAGACCTCTATTTTAATCGCAGTGGGTCCAATTTGAATTTAAAATGGTCAAATATGATGTTTGATGCTTGTTTCCACAAGGCACCCAGTCTATTTCCTCTACATTATTATTATTATTATTATTATTATTATTATTATTATTATTATTATTATTATTATCATTATTATTAACTAATTTATTTAATTAATTTATTTATCTATTTATTTATGTCTATAACAGAGCAAAGTCCCAATTACAATAGACAGTAGCCTACAGATATTTGTTTAAAACATAGAATTGCAGATAAGATGAAAAAAAGAGATAAAACAGATATAAATGCAAGATATAAGTGTAAATACAAATGAAAAATGATAAATGAAAAAAAAAAACAGACAAATAGATACTACCTAAATAAAAGACACATATATAGATACAAATGAAAAATACAAAATAAAAATAAATGAAAAAATAGATAAGTATAGATATCATAACCAAAAGATGTAAAATCAGCTATAATTGGCAAATTACAGATAACAAATAGATAGCAATATTATTTAAAATCATCTATCTTCAGTATATTAATAAGAAAATGTTTATATTTCATGTAAGGAATATTGAAATCTAGATCCCATGTTTTACATACTTCATTGATATTTGAACACATTTTTAACACTAGTGAATTTTTATGTTCTGAAGTGTTTGGTTTTTTTATAATATAACAACTGACGATTTCTTAAATGTGATGTTCTAGCGTTAAGCTGGATTTGTGATAATATTTCGCTATTATTCAGTAGACCGTTGAATATAATAATAATAATAATAATTATTATTATTATTATTATTATTATTATTATTATTATTATACAGGGTGATTCAGTGACTATGTTACAAACTTTTAGGGATGATAGAGGAGACAATTATGAACAACTTTCATATAGGGATCTATGTCCGGAAACGTCCCTTTTGCTAGTTACAAGCCTAGATATGTTAATCAGTGCAACCAGCTAGAATCGAACTCAAGGTCATCCTTTTGAAGTTTGGTTGCAGACGACCTATTCCTACAAACATAAGTGATTTCTCATAAACATGGGATAAGCTAGTCCACACCTGTGGAGTAACGGTCAGCGCGTCTGGCCGCGAAACCAGGTGGCCCGGGTTCGAATCCCAGTCGGGGCAAGTTACCTGGTTGAGGTTTTTTCCGGTGTTTTCCCTCAACCCAATACGAGCAAATGCTGGGTAACTTTCGGTGCTGGACCCCGGACACATTTCAACGGCATTATCACCTTCATTTCATTCAGACGCTAAATAACCTAGATGTCGATACAGCGTCGTATAATAACCGAATAAAAATAAATGGGATAAGCTACCTGACATCGTAAATTATATTTTGACTGATTAAATCTTGCAGCCTTCCTC
Organism: Periplaneta americana; assembly: GCA_025594305.2. Classification (NCBI taxonomy): domain Eukaryota; kingdom Metazoa; phylum Arthropoda; class Insecta; order Blattodea; family Blattidae; genus Periplaneta; species Periplaneta americana. The sequence goes on from JAJSOF020000013.1 coordinate 149,787,865, forward strand.
GCAGTTTGCAGATGCATTTCATTTATGGAAGAGAAAGAGGCAATAGAAGGAAAGTTTCAAGATTCAATCAGTCAAAATATCATTTACGATGCCAACTAGCTTATCACATGTATATGAGAAATCACAAATGTTTGCAAGAACAGGTCGTCTGCAACTAAACTTCAAAAGGATGGCCTTGAGTTCGATTCTAGCAAGTTGCACTAACATATCTAGGCTTGTAGGTACCAGATTTGTCCTCTATCATCCCTAAAAGTTTGTAACATAGCCACTGAATCATCCTGTATATTTATATACTAAATAGCGGAATCGTATTGGTGAAATACATGAATGGAATCACAGACGCCTTAATATTATGATGTCATGATGATGTCATTAAATTAAGCTGGGGCAGATACCAATGACCTGTAGCATAAAATGAATACCAGCACCCGTAATCATCAATCATCATGCCATTATGTCGAAAGCTGTAGTCCATTTGCGTAAAGAAAAGAAGAACGACGCCTGTCTGTCTCGTGGATCCCTCGGGAGAGATGAGGCGACACAAAGCAGGGTCCAAGTGTGATGCCCTTCCCCACAAGTCGCTGAGATTTCGCCCTATGAGTGGCGACAGCTAAGCGTAAACAACCCAACAGGGCTTGCTCGGGTGGACCGCTGATCCTCCGGCAGGCGAGGGTTGTGACAGGCAGTACAACACAAGACTTCTTGAACATTTCCCAGGCATTCTGTTGCAGTATTCCTAGAAAAACTGAAATTTCAGCTGTTTATTTAATGTCAGTTTTCAAGGACACGATCTGGGCTAAAATTGACAGTGAATTTGACATGAAGCCCTCTTATTCACAGGCAGTATTTTTTCATGTGGAGTAAATGTACGATATGGTAAAATCAGAGTCACTTTGCTTCAATTCGCAATTGATGGTTAATCCACTGGTGACTATATATTTCCATACTTCAAGTATTGGAATCTGTTGTACCTAGGAACAAGTTGTATCTGGAGGCACTTAGTTTATTTTCAAGGTTATGTGGTGGAATTTTTGAGGACAGCACATTTCAGTAAAATTTTCCCATTTTGTTAAAGTGGCAGGTATCAATTACAATGTTTCCGTGTAATAATGTAACTTAACGTAATTTTAATAGCTTCAGCTTAATGTTTCAATGTATAAAATGTCCAAATCTGTTAAGTTTGATGCGCAGTTTTTATGATTTGCTATACGTGCTGTGATAGTCCAAATTTGTAAACTCATGAACTTGCATCTTTTGTAACACTATGTAATGTATACACTGCTACCTCAGTTTCATTTCTCGATCTTAAGATAATAAGCTGGTCATCTGCAAATAATAATAATAATAATAATAATAATAATAATAATAATAATAATAATAATAATAAATAATAATAATAATAATAATAATCTGATTAGTGGAATATGTAGCTAATCGGCGATGTATGCATTGAAGGGGGAAAGGAACTGGCCACCCTACCTCATCTCCTGGCCTAGTTGCCTCATGTGTGATGTCTTATTGGTGTTATTTACGAGGTTCAAAGTTGTCTTCGGACAGTTGACTGAACAGCAACATCATACAATAATAATAGTAATAATAATAATAATAATAATAATAATAATAATGATAATAATAATAATAATAATAAATCGATTATCTAAAGTCGATGACATTTTCCGATTGCAAGTAACCATAGACTTCTTCTATCCATTCAATCTCCAATCCGCAGCTGTCTTTCTTTCATGACATCATAAACGCCTTGACTGTAGAAAACTTTAGTTTAGGTCTTCCACTGCATCTTCTTCCTTTAGTATTCCACCGTGAAGCTTATAATTTATTTATTTATTTATTTATTTATTTAGAATATTAACGTGCAAAACAACAGCAGAAGGCCAATTACAGTTTTTCACAAGATACAAAAAACAATACAAAACAGAACAAATGATGATGAGAATGAATGACAGAAAATGGCAGTGAAATGAAATACGATCAATATAATAGTCAACATTAATGATTGACCAAATGCAACAAAATAAATAGCAATATCTAACAAATAATAAAAGATATTAAATAACAAGTAAGGATACGAGTATATCATGCATAAGTAAAATAATAATAATAATAATAATAATAATAATAATAATAATAATAATAATAATAATAATAAAACAAGAGCATAAAAATCACTCTCTATCTGGAGAGTGCTAGTGTTTAATATATTTTTTATTTCCGTTGCAAATACTTCTAGCAATATTTGTATTTATTTATTTACATATATTACAGAATAGTCTGCTCTACTGATCGAGGTGGCTCCGAGGTAACGCAATAGATTGGCATTTTGGAGGTCCCGGGTTAGACCCCATTGGTGACCAATCTAGTCGAGATTTTTTTCCATTTTTTCTCTCGATTGAATATAACCAATTTTCGGCTAAATAAAGACGAATTCCGGGTTGGGCCCCAATTAGCACTGAATAATAGTCGGTACAGTAATAACAAGCATTCCCAACAGTAAATTACATATAACCTATGAGTTAAAGCGACTATAAAATAAATACATATAAAAGAATAGTTTACTCTAAAGCGAATTCTCATGAATTGTCATGTCGCTATTATTAATTCCAACGAAGCTAGTTGTAGTTGATACAGTCTTTAAATACCGGATTAAGAAATATTCGATGTATTCTTATTAATAATAGGTATGTTCATAAATATGGGACTACAAAACAGAAGTGTGGTGTAATCCTTGTTGAAACTCGTTTTTATTTGTTACACCGGGGTTTAGGCCTACTTACATATTATCATCCTGTGCTTTTGTGAATAGGGTCCAGGATCCTGAATTTTTCGAAATTTGAATTTAATTTCCTTTAAGCATCTCACACAAACAACTCCAGTCGACAAAGGCCCCTTTATTCCCTCCGTCGCGACCAGTAGTTTGTTATGACATATGTAATGTTGTCTCCATCAACATTTTTGTTATACCCCTCCAATGGGAAGACGCGGTTAAGCTACCCATAATAAAATGTTGTAGAGATGCTAAAGGGAGCACACAATGATATTAGAAATGGCTGCCCGCACAGATGCAGCGGAGGTTTAGGAGTCATCCATGTGGAAAAATGTCACTTACTTGCGATTGGCTGGAATGTAGATCACAATGCCATCTGGGAGGCCCTTCCCACCTCCTCTGGTGCATTAGTTGATATAACGAATATCATACATATGGTTCCTCCCATTGTGTTTATTTTAAGAAGGGATGCAATCGCAATTATATCTCTGAGAAGAACCGTTGCGATAATCTGACATAATGCAACCTCAACACAGCTCCCGCTGAACAGAGGTTCCCATTCCATGTAAGCTGTAAACATGTGTTCAATGAACAGAATGGGGAACGGATTCTACCTCCCTGTGGAAAATGAACTATATCCGTATTCCAGCCAAGTCATGAATAGGCCTAGATATCACAGGGATTTATTTATTTATTTATTTATTTATTTATTTACTTATTTATTTATTTATTTATTTATTTATTTATTTCTAATTTATTATTTATTTATTTATTTGATTATTCAATTATTTAATTATTTAATTATATATATATATTTATTTATATATATACTTATTTATTTATTTATTTATTTATTTATTTATTTATTTATTTATTTATTTATTTATTTATTTATTTATTTCAGTTTAAATAATCAAGTCATACAATATTTCGACAGAATATCAAGTTTTCTGTGCGTAAAGATCTATTTTAATCTTACCTTAGTCCTCAAATGTAGCATTACATTCTAGAGAAACTACAATTTCAAATAGTGAAGGAATTATCCGTAACAGTCAATTAGCTTCTGAGATTACTTCATACAAACACAAACATTACTTCTACATTACTTACTTACTACTTACTTATTTACTTACTTACTTACTGGCTTTTAAGGTACCCGGAGGTTCATTGCCGCCCTCACATATGCCCGCCATTGGTCCCTATCCTGAGCAAGATTAATCCATGCTCTATCATCATATCCCACCTCCCTCAAATCCATTTTAACATTATCTTCCCATCTACGTCTCAGCCTCCCTAAAGATCTTTTTCCCTCCGGCCTCCCAACTAACACTCTATATGCATTTCTGGATTCACCCATACGTGCTACATGCCCTACCCATCTCAAACGTCTGGATTTAATGTTCCTAATTATGTCAGGTGAAGAATGCAATGCGTGCAGTTCTGTGTTGTGTAACTTTCTCCATTCCCCTGTAACTTCATTCCTCTTAGCCCCAAAAATTTTCCTAAGCACCTTAATCTCTGTTCCTCTCTCAGAGTGAGAGTCCAAGTTTCACAACGATAGAGAAGAACCGGTAATATAACTGTTTTATAAATTCTAACTTTCAGATTTTTGGACAGCAGACTGGATGATAAAAGCTTCTCAACCGAATAATAACAGGCATTTCCCATATTTATTCTGTGTTTAACTTCCTCCCGAGTTCCATTTATATTTGTTACTGTTGCTCCAAGATATTTGAACTTTATTTGTATATTAATATTAATAAAATCAAGGCCGCCTTAAATAGACAGTCAATTGTTTTCATTTTATTATAGCCATCGTCGTTGTTTCTGCAATAACTCCTATGACATATTCATCGAATTTCAGATTTTTGCTCTATTAAATAACGTAAATAGTGATACAGCAAATAATAAAATCTCCTATATGTAATTATATTTCTTTCTTTCTTTCTTTTTTTCTTTCTTTCTTTTTTTCTTTAGAAAATGTAAGAATTCACGATCTCCTATGTACCACTGCCATAGAATGAATAAATGTATTTTTTCTTCCTACTGAAAAATTTTATATTTTGCACATTCCAGTTATTGCAGGAACCAACGACTCTATAATCTGAGGCGGCGGTGAAAATGTATTGTATTGTTATTTTAAAACTCTTGTATATCCTTAAATATCAGTCCTATGAAAATTTTGCATAGAATAAAACTTATCGCAAATCATTTTTAAAGAAACGATTGTTATGTAACATTTTTTACAAAATCCAATAATAGGGGTGGTATTACGATTTGTTTAATTCAGGCCTCCTTATAACCACCCTTTTAAATGAAGTATTTTCAATGTCATATAGCCTAAAATCTAAGTTACAACGAAATTAATTTATATTCCAATTTTCATCGAAATGCGTTCACCCATTATCGCGTGAAAAGGTAACAAACATCAAGACATTCAGACAAACAGACAGACAGGCTGACATACATACAAACAAAAATAAAAAAAGCGATTTTCGGTCTCAGGATAATTAATTATTCATTTTAACACCAAATTATTTTTGAAAAAGCGAAAATTACCAGAAAAATTTCAGTTACAGATATATTATTTATTTATGTATTTATTTATTTATTTATTTATTTATAGCAGTTGATGAAGCGTCGTAAAATAACTAATTTAAGTTAAATGTATGTTGTACTAAAGTTATATCCGTGTTAACTTTTTGGTTTTCTGAGGGGTGGATTGTATTTTAACGCTTATTTTCCGTAAGTTTAGTTTTACGATACAAGACGAACCTTTTCTCAGCTTTTATTTAGGCCTAATCTAGGAAGCTAAAAATTTCAGGAATGTTTATTAGAATGTTGTACATGTACCGGTACTGAAAAAGAGTTTATAGACTTTGTTAAATCTTGGAGGTGTTACAGGGGATAATATACTGAAAACCTTTGAAATAAAAATATACTGTATGAATGGGGAAAAATTATTTCTATGTAAGGAAATAAATTGAAGCAAAGCTACTGTTTCAAAATAAACTGAATTTACCTGTTAATAAGCTGTGGAAGAATTAGCTGTTTTACTCCAACAGTTTTTTAGGACATTTAAGTAACACATAATTTAACATTGTTCAACCAGTCTGCTGTCAAAAAAGCTGAAAGTTAGAATTTATAAAACAGTTATATTACCGGTTGTCCTTTATGGTTGTGAAACTTGGACTCTCACTTTGAGAGAGGAACATAGGCTAAGGGTGTTTGAGAATAAGGTGCTTAGGAAAATATTTGGGGCTAAGAGGGATGAAGTTACAGGAGAATGGAGAAAGTTACACAACACAAAACTGCACGCATTGTATTCTTCACCTGACATAATTAGGAACATTAAATCCAGACGTTTGAGATGGACAGGACATGTAGCACGTATTGGCGAACCCAGAAATGCATATAGAGTGTTAGTTGGAAGGCCGGAGGGAAAAAGACCTTTAGGGAGGCCGAGACGTAGCTGGGAAGATAATATTAAAATGGATTTGAGGGAGGTGGGATATGATGATAGAGAATGGATTAATCTTGCTCAGGATAGGGACCAATGGCGGGCTTATGTGAGGGCGGCAATGAACCTCCGGGTTTCTTAAAAGCCAGTAAGTAAGTAAGTAAGTAAGATAGTCAAATTCGTGTCCACATAAACCCTTCCAGTGACTTTGATTTTTCATGAAAATTCAAGATCTGCAACAATCTTTTTCACTTTCTACTAAATTAAAACAATAGATTACGGTCCTAAAATCAGAGGTCTTAATCGCCATATTGACAATTAACAAAAACCAGGTGGCCCGGGTACGAATACCGGTGGGGGCAAGTTACTGGTTGAGGTTTTTACTGGGGTTTTCCCTCAACTCAATTTGAGCAAATGCTGGGTAAGTTTCGATGCTGGACCTCGGACTCATTTCACAGCATTATCATCTTCATCTCATTCAGACGCTAAATAACCTAAGATGTTGATACAGCGTCGTAAAATAACCTCACTTACTTACTGGCTTTTAAGGAACCCGGAGGTTCATTGCCGCCCTCACATAAGCCCACCATTTGTCTCTATCCTGAGCAAGATTAATCCAGTCCCTACCATCATATCCCACCTCCCTCAAATCCATTTTAATATTATCTTCCCATCTACGTCTCGGCTCCCCAAAGGTCTTTTCCCCCTCTGGCCTCCCAACTAACACTCTATATGCATTTCTGGATTCGCCCATACGTGCTACATGCCCTGCCCATCTCAAACGTCTGGATTTAATGTTCCTAATTATGTCAGTTGAAGAATACAATGCGTGCAGTTCTGTGTTGTGTAACTTTCTCCATTCTCCTATAACTTCATCCCTCTTAGCCCCAAATATTTTCCTAAGAACCTTATTCTCAAAAACCCTCAATCTCTGTTCCTCTTTCAAAGTGAGAGTCCAAGTTTCACAGCCATACAGAACAACCGGTAATATAACTGTTTTATAAATTCTAACTTTCAGATTTTTTGACAGCAGACTAGATGACAAAAGCTTCTCAACCGAATAATAACACGCATTTCCCATATTTATTCTGCGTTTAATTTCCTCCCGAATATGATTTATATTTGTTACTGTCGCTCCAAGATAATTGAATTTTTCCACCTCTTCGAAGGATAAATCTGCAACTTTTATAGTTCCATTTCGTACAATATTCTGATCACGAGACATAATGATATACTTAGTCTTTTCGGGATTTACTTCCAACCCTATCGCTTTACTTGCTTCAAGTAGAATTTCCGTGTTTTCCCTAATCGTTTGTGGATTTTCTCCTAACATATTCACGTCATCCGCATAGACAAGAAGCTGATGTAACCCGTTCAATTCCAAAGCCTCTGTGTTATCCTGAACTTTCCTAATGGCATATTCTAGAGCGAAGTTAAAAAGTAAAGGTGATAGTGCATCTCCCTGCTTTAGCCCGCAGTGAATTGGAAAAGCATCAGATAGAAACTGGCCGTAAAATAACTTACTTAAAAATAAATCAAGGAAACAATTAACAAATGACTGGCTTCAACAAAACCATACGACTAGATGTGCAGAAGCGTTTTGAAATGGGCCACGTCCCGATGTGACTAAAACAATAATGGTATAATATAACATAATATAGATTAGGATGCAGTGTGCCATAGTCCACTCTCGCGCGGAGTCCGCATGCCCCTCCCGCCGGCATAAAACGAATGAAACAACTTATTGAAATGTGAAAAGCCGGTTGGTTGCCGAAGAAGCACAGCACATAGTCCGGCCGACCTGTGAAATCCCTTTGATACACGCACGTACATTTTTTTGGCCGGTCCCTGAATATTGTTATGAATGAGTGGACAGGTTGAATGAGGAGCGAGGCTGTGAAAACAAGCCGTGTGTATATTCCGCACATCAGTGCACGCATTCTGTGCGACAAAATGTGGATAATCTCTCCATAATGAGGTCTACCCACAGTCAACAGAAGTGGACGGCACGCCGGGAAGGATGCCCAGCACTGCTGTCGCCACATGCGACCGAGCGGATATACCGGAAAGGAGTCCGCTTCAACCAGTCTTCATAGTTTGATTATCCGTGTACTTCCCATTAATTTTCTATCTTTTCACTGATAGAATAGTTGTGGATTGAAACATGTGCTAATAGGACATACAATAAACAAACTAATTAATTAATTTATACATGAGTAAATAAATAAATGATTGAATAAATAAATACTTGAGTATATTGATAAATACTTGCGTAAATTAATAAATAAATGCATGAGTAAATAAACAAAAATAAATGGGTGAGTAAATGAATAAATAAGTGAATAATTGCATAACTCAATAAATAAATAATTACATAATTAAATACATGAGTAAATAAACAACATAATAAATGAGTTAGTAAATGGATAAACAAGTGAATAAGTTTATAACTGAATAAATAAATAATTACATAAATAACTACATGAGTAAATAAATAAATACTTGAGTAAATAAATAAATGAGTAAATAAACAAAACATACATGAGTGAGTAAATGAATAAATAAGTAAATAATTGTAGAACTGAATAAATAATTACATGAATAAATACATGAGTAAATAAATAAATAAATAAATAAATAAATAAATACTTGAGTAAATTAATAAATACACGAGTAAATAAACAAAAAGTAAATGAGTGAGTAAATGAATAAATAAGTGAATAATTGTAGAGCCGAATAAGTAAATAATAACATAATTAAATACTTGAGTATGTCAATAAATACTTGAGTAAATAAATAAATACATGAGTAAATAAACAAAAAATAAATAGATGAGTAAATGAATAAACAAGCGAATAATTGTATAACAGAATAAATAAATAATTACATAATTAAATACATGAGTAAATAAACAAAATAATAAATGAGTTAGTAAATGAATAAATAAGTGAATAAGTTTATAACTGAATAAATAAATAATTACATAAATAAATACACGAGTAAATAAACAAAAAATAAATGGGTCAGTAAATGAATAAACAAGCGAATACTTGTATAACTGAATAAATAAATAATTACATAATTAAATACATGAGTAAATAAACAACATAATAAATGAGTTAGTAAATGAATAAATAAGTGAATAAGTTTATAACTGAATAAATAAATAATTACATAAATAACTACATGAGTAAATAAATAAATACTTGAGTAAATAAACAAAACATAAATGAGTGAGTAAATGAATAAATATGTAAATAATTGTAGAACTGAATAAATAATTACATAAATAAATACATGAGCAAATAAATAAATACTTGAGTATATCAATAAATACGTGAGTAAATAAATAAATACATGAGTAAATAAACAAAGCATAATTTAGTGAGTAAATGAATAAATAAGTGAATAATTGTAGAACTGAATAAATAAATATTACATAAATAAATACATGAGTAAATAAATAAATACTTGAGTAGATAGATAAATAAATACATGAGTAAATAAATAAAAAATAAATGAGTGAGTGAATAAATAAATGAATAATTGTAGAACTGAATAAATAATTACATGAATAAATACATGAGTAAATAAATAAATACTTGAGTATATCAATAAATACTTGAGTAAATTAATAAATACACGAGTAAATAAACAAAAAATAAATGAGTGAGTGAATGAATAAATAAGTGAATAATTGTAGAACTGAATAAATAAATAATTACATAATTAAAGACTTGGGTAAATAAATAAATACTTGAATATATCAATAAATACTTGAGTAAATTAATAAATACATGAGTAAATAAACAAAAAATAAATGAGTGAGTAAATGAATAAATAAGTGAATAATAAAATTGTAGAACTGAATAAATAAATAATTACATAAATAAATACATGAGTAAATAAACAAAATAATAAATGAGTTAGTAAATGAATAAATAAGTGAATGAGTTTATAACTGAATAAATAAATAATTACATAAATAAGTACATGAGTAAATGAATAAATAAATACTTGAGTAAATAAACAAAAAAAATGTGTAAATGAATAAGTATGTAACTGAATAAATAAATAATTACATAAAATACTACATGAGTAAATGAATGAAAAATTAATATTTGAGTAATTGAATAAATAAGTGAATAAGTATATAACCGAATAAATAAATAATTACATAACTAAATAAATAAATAAGTAAATAAACAGAAAAATAAATGAGTGAGTAAATGAATAAGTGAATAAGTATGTAACTGAATAAATAAACAACAAGAAATAATGTTTGAGTAAATTGGAGTAAATGAATAAATAAGTGAATAAGTGTATAACTGAATAAATAAATAAGTAAATAAATAAATAAATGTACAAATAGATATAAACAAACCAATGTGAAAATAGGAATACATAAATCTATAGATAAGAGAAATAAATGTAGAAATAGAAATAAATGACTATTAAAAATAAATAGATAAATAAATGCTTAAATAAATAAATAAACGTAGAAATAAAATTAAATAATACCGAGAAGTAGAATTTTGGATATTTTACCTTGTTCTGGAATTGTACCCCAAACAATCGAGCAAGACATAACAAGCTCAATAAAATTTACATTTACATTTAATGTATGTTACTCAAATCGTATCTATTTTTCCTAAAAATTACGTATATGGAATATACAAAAACCTACATCTGATCACATTCACCATGAAAGGCTAAGCACGCATATGAATAAATACCTTTACAAACAAATATATTTTTGGATAAATAAACAAGCAAACACTAAATAAGAATACATGAAAAATATATACCTACATTCTTATTAGAGGACCTCGCCGTTCTCTGTTGAATATTGGGTAATCAATGATTTTATGTAGTCATCGCGTAGAAAAAATTAATTCAGTAAATGGCCGCTATAATACGCCCACCATATGTTCTCCTTCTCCTTCTTCTTCTTCTTCTTCTTCTTCTTCTTCTTCCCTTCAAGTATCAGGCCAAATGGCCTGTTACGATCTCACAGTTGAATTTTCAATCCAGCGCTTCCTTGGACGACCGAGAGATCTCTTCCCATTTGGACGATAGTGGAGCATGACTTTTGGGATTGGATATCAATAAATACTTGAGTAAATAAATAAATAAATACATCAGTAAATAAATAAATAAAAATACATCAGTTAATAAACAAAATAATAAATGAGTTAATGAATGAATAAATAATTGAATAAGTGTAATTACATAAATAAATACATGAGTAAATGAATAAATAAATACATGAGTAAATAAACAAAAAATTAATGAGTGAGTAAATTAATAAGTATGTAACTGAATAAATAAATAATTAGGGCCTACATAAATTAGTACATGAGTAAATAAGTAAAAAAAATAATGTTTGAGTAATTGAATAAATAAGTGAATAAGTATATAACTGAACAAATAAATAATTACATAAATAAATAAATAAGCAAAAAAATAAATGAGTGAGTAAATGAATAAGTGCATAAGTATGTAACTGCATAAATATATAATTACATAAATTAGAACATGAGTAAATAAACAAAAAAAAAGTTTGAGTAAATGAATAAATAAGTGAATAAATAAATAAATAAATAAATAAATGTAGAAATGGGAATAAACAAAGAAATGTGAAAATAGGAATACATAAATCTAGAGATAAGAGAAATAAATGTAGGAATAGAAATAAATGAATATTAAAAATATATAGATAAATAAATACGTAAATAAATTAATGTAGCAATTAAAGTAAATAATATCGAGAAGTACAATTTTGAATACGTTTAATATCTAAAATGTTCATTTTTCGGGCTGTAGTTTTTTTTAACCTTCAATTGTAATAGATTGTTATATTTGTAAATATACGCCTATGTAATTTTTGCTAGTAATAAATTCACATTCAAGTTTTATTTACATCAAACACTAAATAAGCAGAATATAAGTGTAAGTTTGATCTATTTTTGTAATTCTCTATAGAATTAGACAAAACTCATGCTTAAGAGGAAATAATGACAAGTTAGGTTTGTACACCCCTGGCACTGGTCCGCCGTATGTCAGACAAATAGCAGCGACAGCAAAGTAAGCATATGGCGGGGACACTGTCACAGCGATGTTAATACTATTGACTGTATCGAATACATGAAAGACAATTTTCAATCTGCTCCCCCTGCCAGGGGCTTCGAGGGGCAGTGTCATCGCTTTTTTATGCGGGAGTTTTGATGCACGACCGAACACGCTGCTGCCAGTTCTTCAGAAGATGTGCACAACTTCTGTTTGACAGCGGAAAACAAACGACAGCAGACATGAGCTTCCTTTTGTCTTTTAAAGAATTTAGTAGCGTAATATAATGGACACCGAACTGCTTTATCTTCCGCACCCCTCAGACACGTCGGCCTTGGTGGAAACAAGGCTGTAATAATTGAATCAGTCGGAGTTTCGTGGCTCGAGTTCGGCTGCAGGCAATAAAAATTACAAGCATGGCTTCTTTCGAAAGGGAAGCAAATCTGGAGTTTCTGTCTTGTAAATCTACTCTGTAATACTGGGGCTTATACGTGTATGCCCATTCCAGATGTTGCCATGGTTACTAACTCGCTATAACGCTCATTAATTGATAGTCTTAATTCCTCTGGGTATATTTAATGCAAAGTAGCCTCCTGGGTAAATTATTGAACAAAATTGAATGAAGTTTCAGGAAAATTTTTCGCCATTTTATTTCTATCTCAGTTCATTTCTCCCTTTTGTGACGTTGTTTCTTTGTTCATGTTTGTTTGTTGTAATTTCTTTTTTATTTGGTCTTCCTCTATTTCTTTCTTTCTTTCTTTCTTTCTTTCTTTCTTTCTTTCTTTCTTTCTTTTCTTTCTTTCTTTCTTTCGATCACTTTCTTTGTTTATTTCTTCCCTTCTTTCAGAATCTATTTGTAATACATATTCATTTTATGCTATTATTAATACATTCATTCATTCATTTTTTCCTAGGGAAAGTCTTTCACTGCAAACCCAGCATTTCTAATCAAAAAATTGTTATAGGAAATTAAATACCTACAGTAAAATTCTTCATATTTACCACTTTATTATCAGTATTTTCCGCCTTCCTTTTAATCTCAGCATATGATCCATATGAGCCGCTCAGAGCAGAAGTGGTGTAAGTCGAAAATGGGTAATGACGGTCAAAGTAAATATTCTGTAAAATAGAGCGCAAAGAAGCAATTAGTATTCAATTTATTTAAACTACTAATACTGGGTGTTCAGTTCAAAATGTGTCATGGCTCGCTGTATGACGTCATGTGGCTATCCGATGAGATTAGAGAATTCAATCTTCCTACACTTCCGCAGAGGCGTACTGCCTAAATGCGAGAGAAGTTGCCTAGCAAGTACGGCGTTCATTCTGAAGATTACTTACCGATACGTACGGTAACGCCAATAGTGGCAAGAATGTGAACTGTTTGGAAACACGTACTGAGGTGAGTTTTTTCTTACTGTCGGGATATGGGGAGAGGGTTAAGACGATTACTTACGTATTTGTTGACATTAACTTCGACTGTCAACATGGCACGGAGCATTTGATTTGTGTTGTGGAATGTTGCCGTACGCAATCGATGATAACAAATACTCTGCGTACGACTTGCCCACGCAAAACACAGTTCGAAATAGGTTATGGTAGCACACAGACTTTACAGACCGCCTTCTGTTGCTACGACATTCAAGTTATACCGTACACGTTATCAAGTTCAAATTGAACGCCTTGATTAATAGGCAACTTCTCTGACATAAAAGCTGAAACTCGCTTCAAATCGCTGACTCACAACAGTGACGTCATGACACACTTTGAAATGAACACCCAGTAGTCAGTGGATAGCAAGAAGGGTATATTAATTGCTACTTTGCGCTGTATTTCACAGAATTTTTACTTTTAACCTCATTACCCAATTTTGACTTACACCACTTTTGCTCTGAACGGCTCATATGTCTAATGTCGTCTATCATTTGATATCTTCTTCTGCCCAGAACTCTTCTCCCGTTCACCATTCCTTCTAGTGCATCCTTCAGTAGGCAGTTTCTTCTCAGCCAGTGACCCATCCAATTCCCATTTCTCTTCCTGATCAGTTTCAGCATTATTTTTTTTTCGCCCACTCTTTCCAACACAGCTTCATTTCTTATTCTGTCTTCCATTTCACACGTTCCATTCTTCTCCATATCCACATTTCAAATGCTACTAGTCGCTTCTCTTCACCTCGAAGTAATGTCCATGTTTCTGCCCAGTACAGTGTCACACTCCACAGAAAGCACTTCACGTTTCTTCCTTATTTACTTTTAATTCAGTATTTTCTGTATATTATTAAATTATATTTTGCATTTTACTTGAAGCAAGTAAAGCGATAGGTTTGGAAGTAAATTCCGAAAAGACAAAGTATATCATTATGTCTCGTGACCAGAATATTGTACGAGGTGGAAATATAAAAGTAGGAGATTTATTCTTCGAAGAGGTGGAAAAATTCAAATATCTTGGCGCAACAGTAACAAATATGAATGACACTGGGGAGGAAATTAAACACAGAATAATATGGGAAATGCCTGTTATTATTCGGTTGAGAAGCTTTTATCATCCAGTCTGCTGGGAATAAAGCTGAAAGTTAGAATTTATAAAACAGTCATATTATCGGTTGTTCTGCATGGTTGTGAAACTTGGACTCTCACTTAGAGATGGAAGAGAGATTAAGGGTGTTTGAAAATAAGATTCTTAGGGGGGCTAAGCGGGATGAAGTTACAGGAGAACGGAGAAAGTTACAAACGCAGAACTGCACGCATTGTATTCTGCACCAGACATAATTGGGAACATTAAATCCAGACGTTTGAGATGGACAGGGCATGTAGCACATATGGGCGAATCCAGAGTGTTAGTTGGGAGGCCGGAGGGAAAAAGACCTTTGGGGAGGCCGAGACGTAGATGGGAGGATAGTATGAAAATGAATTTGAGGGAGGTGGGATATGATGATAGAGACTGGGTTAATCTTGCACAGAATAGGGACCGATGGCGGGCTTACGTGAGGGCGGCAATGAACCTTCGGATTCCTTAAAAGCCATTTGTAAGTAAGTAAGTAAGTACTTTCTCCCTAATTATTTCTATCCATTTTACTTCACATTTTACTCACCAACTGAATGTCTTCTTCTACAGTAAGCTTGTTTCAATTTCCGCTACAAAATTACTTTGACCCTGAATATTTCTATCCATTTTACTTCACATTTTACTCACCAACTGAATGTCCTGCTTCTACAGTAAGCCTTTTTTTTTAATTTCCGCTACAAAATTACTTTGTCCCTGATTACTTCTATCCATATTAGCCCCACATTTTACCCAACAACTCAATGTTCTTCTTCTATAGTAAGCCTGATTATTTCTCTGCATTTTACCCCTATATTTTGCTTACCAACATAATGTCCTTCTATAATAAGCCTCTTTTAATTCCCGCTACAAAATTACTTTGTTCCTGATTATTTCTATTAATATTCCCCCATTTTTATCCTCCAATTCAATGTTTCTTCTATTACATTTCTATACAAAAGTACTTTTGTCCCTTATTATAATTTTATATTTAACTTTACCTCCAAATTTTACCCGCCAACTTCATGTCTCTTTTCCATAGTGCACGTGTTTTCAATTTTGCTCCAAAAATGTATTTGTCTCTGGCTATTTTATGCATTTTTACCCAAAAACCCAATGTCCTTCTTCCATAGTGATACTGTTTTAAGTTTTGCTTCAAAAATTTATTTGTCTCTGGCTATTTTATGCATTTTTACCCGAAAACCCAATGTCCTTCGTCCATAGTGAGACTGTTTTATTTTTGCTTCAAAAATTTATTTGTTTCTGATTATTTTATGCAATTTTTACCCCACTTTTTATCCACCAATTCAATAGTTAGCGTACTTTTCATCTTCATGGCGAAAAATCTTCGGTTTTCTTCATGGCGAGAGTTTTCTTCATGGCGAGACGTGAAGGCAGGAATCCCTCAAGGATCTGTACTAGGGCCTCTATTTTTCGCTATTTACATTAACGACATCTCTACTGCACTTAAACATTGTCAGCATCATCTCTATGCAGATGGCCTTCAGATATATATACATTCACGACCAAACTCACTTAATGATAGCCTATCAAAATTAAATCATGATCTTACGTTAATCAGCAGCTGGGCTAGAAAATGCGGGCCAAACCTTAATCCCGGGAAAACGCAAGTAATTCTACTAGGACATCAAAGATTACTATCTTCCATCAACATTAATACACTTTTGTCAGTGACTTTAAATAATACTATAATACCATTCAGTACTACGGTTAAAAACTTAGGTTTCCATTTCGACTCGAATCTCAGCTGGAATGCACAGGTAAAATATGTCTGCAAGAAAACTTTCTCAATCTTGCATTCTCTGAAAAGACTGAAAAATTTCTTTCCTTCTAAACTGAAACAGATCTTGATACAGACCCTGGTGATGCCTTACTTTGACTATTGCGACGTTTTGTATAGTGATCTTAGTGTTGAATTGTCATTGAGGCTTCAGCGTGTTCATAATGCTTGTGTTCGTTTCATTTTTAACAGCCGTCGCTATGATCATGTCTCCGAGTATTTCTTTCAATTATCTTGGCTTCGTTTACGGGAGAGACGTTCAGTTCATTCACTCTGTTTGCTGTATCAGATTTTAAATAATTCCACACCTATTTACCTAGTTCCTCGCTTCACACTTTTAGCATCCCACCACAACCGTG
Source organism: Periplaneta americana (assembly GCA_025594305.2). Classification (NCBI taxonomy): domain Eukaryota; kingdom Metazoa; phylum Arthropoda; class Insecta; order Blattodea; family Blattidae; genus Periplaneta; species Periplaneta americana. The sequence continues at coordinate 149,804,874 of JAJSOF020000013.1, forward strand.
ATACACGTTCACAGCATAACCATGTTCTATCAATTCCACTCCATCAAACATCTCTCTACTCTGCTTCCTTCACAATACACACAGCTCGTTCCTGGAATTCCTTGTCACAGGAAATCAGGAGCAGTCGGAGTCTAAAATCTTTTAAGTACACTCTACTTAGAAATGTCTTTAATGAGTAGAACTAGACTCTTGCGGAAGTTTCTAAATAGTCTTAAATGACCAAGTTGTTATTTTTTTCTCCTCTCTCTTCTTCTTTTTTTTCTCTTGTCCTTTTTTTTATTATCTTCATATATTACTTAATCATTTGTGTTTGTATGCCATTTAGTAGGACTTTGCTAATCAACATTTTATGTCTTGTCACCCGTATGCATTCTCCAATTACTATATTAACTGAATAATATATCTCAAGTAAATTAATCGTCCAATTTGTCTCGGGCATTTTAGATCTTATACATTGTGTGTTTGTGTGTGTGTGTGTGTGTGTATGTATTCCCCTTATGTTACGTAACTGATTTTGATTATGTGTAATTTTCTACTTTATTTTATATATTATGTAACTGATCTTGACCATTTGTAATTTTATATTATGTAACTGATCTTCTCTATTGTAATTTCCTACTATATTTTATGTAATTTCTAAGTTATTTTCTTTTGTGTTGTTTTGCAATCAAATTTTGTATCTCATGTATTTGTATTATTGAAACCTGGTTGAGTGGAAGAGAAGGCCTCACGGCCTTAACTCTGCCAGGCAAAATAAACCTACTACTACTACTACTACTACTACTACTACTACTACTACTACTACTACTACTACTACTACTACTACTTAAATTTTCAATATCGTTTCTCGCCCACGTTGAATTTAGAAGCTTAATGCCTCTGCATGTCTTTAAATGAAACACTATTAGTACAAAAATTGAAATTTTGAAACCTTGGTAACTATGGAAACGTTGTTCTTAAAGTCGGCTCTAGGCAAAACTGTTAATATACTGTTCATGTGTGTATATTGTAGAGAATGGATGACGTATATGCCCTTGTGTTACGCCTTGATTGGCACAAAACAATAAATTTTGAGGTTTACAAATACACAATTGCGACCGCAGACAGAAAGAAGCTGTGTAACAGCAGCTCCGGGCTGTTTGCAGAGCGACAGAGCCAGATATGCAGCAGAATAAAGGCCAAATTTTCCGCATGGGCCCGATGTAATATCTGCACCAGCTGTTGTAGTTTCCGGAGAGAAGTCACTGTACAAAAATCGGAGTTCATTGGTGCAGGTGTAAATGGGAATACTGCATACAAAGGCACCGCATCGACGGCCTGGAAAATTCGGTCAGAGATCCTGTAGGACGCTAAACAAACAGGGCTACATCATGACCCCACGTCATCTGCCAGAGAAATGTACGCCCGCTGCCGCAAAAAAGTGGACCGCTGTGCGGCAACCCGCATGTCCCATTGATTTTGTTCATTTCCTGGATTCGACTGCATGCTCTTGCCTAAAGTCGCCTTGTTGGCTGGTGGCTAAGTGAGACAGGGTTCAATCCCCGGCTGCGGTAAGCGTGCATGTGTGGTGGTCGAGAGGAAATGTTTTAAAAGTTTTTCTCAGGGTTCACCCATTTTCTCTCCCTTTGTAATTATCATTTCCGTTTAAAAAATAAGGCACTTTTTCTTATAATTATCTGTTGCTGCCTCGACAGCCTCCCTTGACTCGTGTGTACGTGATATATCCAAAATTTGATATAGTTGAATTTATGGTACGCCTATATCAGAGCCTTCTTCAGTTACAAGCCGGGGCCATAAGTCGACAACACTGTAATTGACTGTCAAGCGGAGGCCTACGATACAGAACATGTGTTTGTGCTAATGCCAATTTTGAATGTAAATGTTACAATATAAGCATAACGAATAGAAAGATGAAGTGTGCGCATTCCTATCTGATCAGCATTGTCGACGGTGACCAAGCGAATTAGTGGCGCTGCGATCGGTATTGCTCAGTTGGAAGCGAATATCCATAAAAGAAGCAGTAGAGTGTTCGTTCATTTCGTTTGCTTTTTTAGTGTAATTAAGTGCGTTAAATACTTTATTCCAATACACTAATCTGCAATTATTCGTACACGAGTGACAAGTGAGTAGCTCTCACAATTTATTTATTAAAGGACGAGATTATTATGTTTTTGTCGTGTTATATTTGAAGCAATGCCTTGGTGTTTTGTTCCGGGTTGTAGGGCGTGCGTGTTTCATTTGCTTATGCAAACAGAACAGACAATAAAAGAAAAATTGAGCGATGGAATGCGGGACGACATATTTCACGAGTGCATAGACAGCATTACCTCAATTGTAATTCAGCCACCGAGAACAGGATGCTGCTTGGATCATGCCATGGATATCATACCGAAACTAATTTTTCACTATATGAAATGTCGGTTCTTCTTCCGGACGAAACAAATCCTTCGAGAACTCCAAGCTCCGAGAGCCGCCAAATCATCTCGTAAATTCTCCAAAGTGTCGGACAAGTAACTGTTGGTGAGTACATATTGCATGCTTACAAGCAGCCCTAAGTTAAGTTTTACATATTAAACTATTATTTGTTTTACGGTGTGATGTATATGAATGTGTTTTTCTTTCAAATAGTCTTAATGTTGTAAGTACAATGCCAGTTACGTACGTATATGGAGCGAAAGGTAAACAGTGCAATTTACGTTAAATGTATTTACGTACTTACACACGGAACAGACTGAGCGAACTCTGCACTAGCGCCGCGTGGTATCGGCCGTTTGAATTAACAGAGTGCGACCACTACTTCTTTCTATTCGTTATGATATAAGTGTGTGTCGATGGAATTATGTTCGCGGTCGTACCAAACGTTAATTGTTGATGTATTATGAACCAAGTGCGTGTTGGCGATAGAAACAAGGCAATAAATGAAAATATGGCTGCTAGTCTTTGGCAATTTTTACTGTTATTGATAATTACAAAATCATTGAAAATTCTTCTAAATATTAAATATTGTATAAACTATATTTCTATAGTCTTACTTGTGGTTTGTGTTGTATCAGAATTCTAGCCCAATTGTTGGGTCTCGCCTGCTATATCAATAAAGTTTCGCCTTGATTTTCGAGTTCATTGTAAACAACTGTTTTGTGATCCCATAAATGTTGCAGTTTTGTTGAAGATTCGGAATGCCTGCTATTAGACCAGAACTAGCTATAATTTGTAGATGCTTACAATCATTTTGTTGGTTTTCAAGGTTTGTTTATTAATATTATTCCTTTCGTAATAACTTAGTTATAAACATGTTTCTTTTCACTTCGTATTTACAGGACTTAAAGTTCACTGAGTTTACGCTAATTGGCACATACTTAATAGATAATGATGTGTTTTGTTTACGTATTATGTTGAAGGTATGTTTCTTCGTTTTTTCATAGATCTTTATACTTGGCCTAACTGTATTTACATCTTGATACTTTATTATAACATGTCAATAGTTTCCTCTTTTTACAATTTTATTTTATTTGCATAATTTACATTCTTAGCTTGTTTTCTGTAGTTACATTTATTTAAAATTATATTTGAAAAAGTTTATAACAAATAATTTAGGATAACAGTATTGTTATAGTGACTGGCCAGGTTCAAACTAAAACTGGTTTCCTGGGCATCTGAAATATTTATAGAAAAGCATGATAGATAATCGTATACGATAATATTAAAATGTGTTCTAGACCTTTCACGTTACACGGTGAAACACCATAAAGTCGCAAAACATTGTCAATTTGCTAGCCACAAATTTAATTGAATGGAACTTAAGAATACTACGTAGGAACTTATGTCTTTTGTTGCATTATTGTTTATATTATATTCGGTGCAAGAAATATCTTTTTTATTTAAAAAACATGTTTTTTGTAATTATTTTAAGTGGCAGTCTTTGTATGTAAGTAGCCTACTTATGCCGTATTCTGAAGTATGCTAATTGATTGCAATAAAACACTGTTTCCGAATCCGTAATAATTTACATCACTACTCTGAATCTTGATCTTACCTCTGAGCATAAAGTAATATTGAAAAAATACAACGAAACCACAATTACATCAATATCACTTTAGAATTCCCGCCTCCACTCAGCGTTGCCAAACCTATCCATGCTCCGGCTTATAACTGAAGAAGGCTCTACCTATATCCATGAATGCGTTCGATTTCAATGTCGGAATCACATAGAAAATTCTTTACAACACCTTCATATAAAGTAGGCCATTTCATGATTGATTATAGTGTTTAAAGTTCTTCCTTTTTTACAGTTAAATACAGTACTTTATTTCATTATTACAATAAGGATAGTCACGAAGGGATTTAAAGTTATGAATTAATACACATTTATTTCGTCAATGAAACTAGTGCTATTGGTAAATACTGCCAAAACTTTAAGAACTTCTTTTGCAAGTTCGAGTTACTCTTGCATTCTTTTGATCCAGAACTGATCTACGGTCTGCGAAAAAAAAAATAGTTTCAACATTCCATCAGTAGGTACGGAAATAAAATTTGGATCTCTCTTATTCATACTGCTCATGTGCATAAACAAGAGCTCCTGTATATATGCTACTTGTGGACAGTCGTGCGAAAAATTGTTGCCCACATACAGGTTGACTCCCATCAAGACTCCTTCCAAATTTTAATTCCTTATCTGTACTTATTTAAATGATTGAATGCAACTATCTAAAACGAATTCAATATTATTTTGTTAATTATGGATATAGGCCTATTTGTTTTGATTTTTTTTTTCGGAAAATGCTAACAAAAATTGTTGTTTAAAATTGTACAAACTCATTGCTTGTCCGCAAAAATAATTATCAATTGTAGCATATGGTACGTAGCTAAATACGTTCTTTAATACATTGGAATGAATCAAATTTCTTTTTTTCAAGTGATGTTAACCAGTTAATCAAGTTTCCTAAAAAAATTGTCGACTTTATCTGACGAATTGTTAAGGAAACTTTTTTCTGATTAACATTACTTGACAAAAAGAAATTAGATTCATTCCAATTTATTAAAGAGCTCATGGAAAATTTTAATTTCTCGTCTATGCCTACAATCGGAAAAAGCGAGAAATCGCCTTGAAATTGAAAATAGCAGTGTGTTTGTATGGAAGACCACTTCAGATTTTAGAGCTACTTTATGGAAAATAGGCACATTTAACGTATTAATTACATTTTACTTTATAATTACTGAAACATTTCTTATATTATTATTATTATTAAGCTATTATTATTATTATTATTATTATTATTATTATTATTTTATTATTATTATTATAGTCCCGTCGCTCTAATTTCCGGCAGCCAATCGCGTTGCAGGTCGGCTACATTTAAACGTGTGCGTCTTGTGATTCGCCGATTCATATCTTAAGGCTCGATAAATACTTAATATAATCGCCCGCCATTTTAGCTCTTTAGTTGGCGTTCGCAGAAAGCGCACGAAGACGTTATTTGCCGCTCAATTATTTACTGAATTACATTGCGTTTGATTTATTATCATAGGAGTTACGACATGATAATGTTTAACGGTGTTGCAAATAGATTCCTCGTATAGTAGCTCGGCAATGTAAGAACAAAAATGGCGAATGATACTACCTACCTAGACTTTATAGAGCCTTCACTTTCTAAGACGTAAGCAAAGAGGCGGAGTCACGCCGGAAATAATAGCGTCGGGACTATATTATCATTCATTTCATTTCATTTCATTTCATTTATCTTAATGTCGTCTATGATATGATACTTTCTTCTACCCTAAACTCCTCTTCCGTTCACGTATTGATATCATTACCATATTATTATTTTTCATGTTTTATGTGGCGATTGTGTCATTAACGCCTGCTGTGCTAGAACTGGGAAATCCATGACGAACATGTAATTCCCTCCAATATTAAAGAAGAAAAAAAAAATGACTGCTTTAAAACAAAAGAATCGTGAGTTGCGCAACATAGTTTAGCCAACCACAGAAATGTTAAATTCTAAATATTTCATTTTATCCATTCTTTTAATTAAATCGAAATAGGCTAATATAGAAGATACAGAATCAATATTCGATTGTTATGTGCCAATAACCATAAAATCAATTATTATATGCCAATAACCATAAAATCAATTATTACTTGTCAAAATCCACAAAAATAATAGGCAAACTTTAAAATCATATTGGTTGCCGGTATTCCAAAGTTTACACGGAATGACTCTTTTAATGCAGGAGTGGCTTGACATTAAGGTCGCGTGTGCACCCCTGGACCAGGCACTGGGCAGTGGATTGTCTGTGTGTACCTGTCTGGGTGATCCGATTAGGTGCACAGTAACCACGTGCTCGCAAACAAGCCGCAGATCAAGGAGAGGCAGCGTCGTCTTGCTTCAGCGTCGTTATCGTGGGGGCTGATGGGAAATGTCAACACGCCCGCCGACTAACTTGGTGAGCCAACATACATCTCAAGGAACGCAAGCCTTTCCAAGTCGGTCATACTTTTATGAAACCAGACAACCCTGTTTTCGTTGAAGATACCGGCACTTGACAAGTTACCAGGAAGGACATGCAAAGACTACGTTTGCCATCGTAAGTGGGTTACTTTAACGGGGAATGTGGTGAAACCTCATAATATAGGTAGCCTATATTGTAAAACACAAGGGACTTCTATATTAATTTCATTTAGTATTCTGCCCAAGAGCAGGTCTTTCACAGCTTTCTCCAATCTTTCCTATTTTCTGTCTTCCTCTTTCTTTCCTCATATGATCCATATATCTTAATATGTCTATCATCTGATATCTTCTTCTACCCCGAACTCTTCTCCCGTTCACAATTCCTTCCACTCCATCCTTCAGTAGGCAAATCAGCCAGTGACCCAGTCATTTTCTTTTCCTCTTCCTGATCAGTTTCAGCATCATTCTTTCTTCACCCACTCTTTCCAACACAGCTTCATTTTTTATTCTGTCTTTCCACTTCACACGTACCATTCTTCTCCATATCCACATTTCAAATGCTTCTATTGGCCTGTCTTCACTTCATCGTAATGTCCATATACAGTATATCCTACACATTTAATACGTCGAAATATTAATAAAAAAAAGTCAGGGGATTCGTACAATATCATGGAACGTCAAAGTGGAATAAAATTGCATTTTCGGTGCACATTTCCTCTTTATTAATTTTTTCAATTTATTAGATGCTTTTCCCTGTTTAAAATGGTACTTATATCACATATGATTATAGTACTGAAATTTCGTACATTTTTAAGTTTTCGATTTTCTTAGAAGTCAAAAACGCGCCGCTAGCCCAAACCTAGAGCGTAAAAAACGCGCCGCTACCCCAACACTAGAGCGTCAAAAAGGGGCCGCTACCCCAACCCAAGAGGGTCAAAAACGCACCTCCAACCAAAACCTATAGCGTCAATAATGCGACACTAACCAAACCGTAGAGCGCCAAAAACGCGCCTCTAAGCCATATCTAGAGCGTCAAAACCGCGCTGCTTCCTCAAATCTAGAGCGTCAAAAACGCGGCAATAACAGAGCTCTAGAGCGTCGAAAACAAGCAACTAATCGAACCCAAGAGCGTCAAAAATGCGCCCCTAACTCAACACGAGCGTAAAAAACGCGCCGCTAACACATTCCTAGAGCGTCAAAAACGCGCCGCAAACCTAAACCTAGTGCGTCAAAAACGCGATGCTGACAGAACGGTAGAGCATTAAAAACGCCATATCTAGGGCGTCAAAATGCTCCAATAACCCAAACCTGGAGCGTCAAAAACGCGCCGCTACACCAACCCAAGAGCGTCAAAAACGCACCCCTAATCCAAACCTAGAGCGTCAAAAACGGGACGCTAAACAAACCGTAGAGCGTCAGAAAATCGCCTCTAAGCCATATCTAAAGCGTCAAAAAGTCGCCGCTAACCCAATTCTGGAGCGTCAAAAACGCGCCGCTAACGCAAATTTTGAGTGTCAAAACCGCGCCGCTTCCTCTAATCCAGAGCGTCAAAAACGCGGTAATAATCCAGCTCTAGAGCGTCAAAAACAAGCCGCTAATCCAACCCAAGAGCGTCAAAAATGCGCCCCTAACTCAACCCTGGATCGTAAAAAACGCGCCGCTAACACATCCATAGAGCGTCAAAAACGGACCGCAAAACTTAACCTAGTGCGTAAAAAACGCGATGCTAACAGAACGGTAGAGCGTCAAACACGCCATATCTAGAGCGTCAAAAATGTTCCGATAACCCAGACTTGGAGCGTCAAAAACGCGCCGCTACACCAACCCAAGAGCGTCAAAAACGCACCCCTAACCCAAACCTAGAGCGTCACCGTAGAGCGTCAATAACACGCCTCTAAGCCATAAATAGAGTGTCAAAAACTCGCCGCTAACCCAATTCCGGAGCGTCAAAACCGCGCCGCTTCCTCAAATCTAGAGCTTCAAAAACGAGGCAATAACCCATCTCTAGAGCGTCAAAAACAAGCCGCCAATCCAACCCAAGAACGTCAAAAATGCGCCCCTAACTCAACCCTGGATCGTAAAAAACGCGCCGCTATCACATCCATAGAGCATCCATAGACCGCAAAACTTATCCTAGTGCGTAAAAAACGCGATGCTAACAGAACGGTAGAGCGTCAAAAATGCTCCGATAACCCAGACCTGGAGCTTCAAAAAACGCCGCTAATGCTAAATTCGAGCGTCAAATCGCACCGCTAACCCAACTCTAGGGCGAAAAAAACACGCTGCTACCCCAACACTAAAGCGTCAAAAGCGTGCCGCAAAACCAACCGTGGAGCTTCAAAAACACTCCGCTTACCCAAACCTAGAGCGTCAAAAAGGCACCTCTAAACCAACACTAAAGCGTCAAAAACGCGCCGCTAACTTAAACCTAGAGCGTCGAAAACTCGCCGCTAAAGCAACCTTGAGCGTAACAAATACGTCGCTACCCCAACCCTAGAGTGCCAAAAACGCACAGCTAATGCAAAACTAGAGCGTCAAAAATTGCGCCGATAACGCAAACCTAGAGCGTCAAAAACGCTCCGCCAACCGAATCCTAAAGCGTCAAATACACGACGCTAACCTACCTTAGAGCGTCAAAAACGCGACTCTAACTTAACTCTGGAGCGTCAAAAACGCACCGGTAACACATCCCTAGGACGTCAAAAACGTGCCGCAAACCAAAACCTAGAGCGTCAAAAACGCGGTGCTAACCTAAACGTAGAGCGTCTGAAACGCGCCTATAAGCCATATCTAGAGCGTCAAAAATGTTGCGATAACCCGGAACTGGAGCGTCAAATACACGCCGCTAACCCAATGCTAGAGCGTTAAAAATGTGCCGCTAAACCAACACTATAGCGTCAAAAACGCACCCCTAACACAAGCTTACAGCGTTAAAAACGAGCCGCTAACCCAAACCTACAGCGTCAAATCGCACCGCTAACCCATCTCTAGGGCGACAAAAACATGCTGCTACCCCAACACTAGAGCGTCAAAAGCGCGCCGCTAAACCAACCCTGGAGCGTCATAAAGACGCCGTTAAACCGTTGTACTGATATGTTGCGATATGAAATATTTAGCTAGCTACAACAACGTCGCAATAAAAACTGAAAGAAAAATAACCGTTAAAAATAACGTTAGACCCGCACTCATTGTTGCCTTGTCAAATAAACACAAGCGATAATTAAAACGCTTACTGTTATACATTTTTGCACGCAGCACTCATTGTTGCAAAGAAAATATGAACTGACTGAAAGACAATAATATACATTCGGTGAAGTCACTTTCATTGTAGCGGTTATAGGTATAAATTAAAATATACCTGTACGCAATGTTCAATAATAAATTAATAAAAAATAGATAAATAATCAAATAAATTCAAAAAAGCATTTATATTTTTAAAAAGGCAGAAAAGGGGCAACATATAACTGTGACATTTCACTCACAAAGATATAATTCGTACAGATTTACTTTCAAAATGAAGATAGAGTTAACACATTTAAAAATACATTCTGCCAAAGTTCCGGTCTCTGCTGATGAGGAAGGGGAAAAGGAATTGGTTGGGTCACTGGCTGAGAAAAAACTGCCTACTGAAGGATGCACTGGAAGGAATGGTGAACGGGAGAGGAGGCCGGGGCAGAAGAAGATTTATATATATATATATATATATATATATTTATTATTTATTCTGGTGTAGTTAAGGCCATCAGGCCTTCTCTTCCACAACACCAGGAATACAAATACAATAATAGAAATAAACAGAAAAAATATACACTATATACAAAATAAAGCTACACAAGAAATTAAGAGAGAGAGAAAAAAGCACTATAAATAAAGGTAAGCCACACAAAAATATACACAGGTTGCAGTCACACAAATTTAAATGAGTGATTAAGTATCATAATTAATTGTATCCTGACTAATTAACTAACATAAACAAGAAACTTGCAATTTTAATCTAGATTAAAGAAGAAAAAGAAAAAAAAACACAAATCAATACTTCTAGCAATACCTAAAAACATTAACTAAGACAAAATTTTCCAATTTAATTTTGAATTGTGATAAAGTCCTGCAGTCCCTGACGTCATTAGGTAACGAATTCCAGAGGCGAGGTATTTCTATAGTATAGGAAGATGAGTATAAAGACGTTCTATGATGAGGGATAGAAAGAAATGCTTGATGTCGGTTTCGAAGATATCAGATGATAGACGAAATTAAGATTATGGATCATATGAGGAGACAAAGAGGGAGACAAAAAATATAAAAGATGGGATAAAGCTGGGTTTGCAGTGAAAGACCTGCCCTCAGGTAGAACACTATGAATGAATGAATGAATTAATGAATGAATGAATGATTCAAAATGGAGAACAAATTTTTGTTTTATTATAGGCACGAAATAGCACGGACCTTGAAATGTGTGTTCGGTTTGTATAATAAAATTAATTGAAGCGGATTGCCGCTTTCCTCGAATTGCAAGTGCTGGCGAGTGCACTCGTGGCGGTGCTCACCATGTCTGCCGGCGGCTCTATTGCTATCACGCAAATTGCAATTCGGTTTTTACTGTCCCTTCACTTCTTCAATGTTGACATAGGATGATCGAGTGAACGACTCGCCGCCCTCTCCATCTGGATGGTGTAACAGATCCAAAATGTAACGCGGCTCGAGAGCTCTTACTCAGGTGCCCTGCTGCTGCTGCTGCTGCTGATCAATTATTTCGAATCTCGCCCACTCTACTACAAAATTCCGTCAGACACTCGCAACCTCGATGTAGGCTGCACGCTTCATTTGATTTGAACTACTGGTGCTCATTTGTTATTTTGTGTTGTCGTTTTATTTTGTTTTATTATTGTTATTACTGCTCTCATTATTGTTATCCTCGTTTTTATTGTTGTTATTACTGCTCTCATTATTGTTATCCTCGTTTTTATTGTTGTTATTACTGCTCTCATTGTTATCCTCGTTTTTATTATTGTTATTACTGCTCTCATTATTGTTATCCTCGTTTTTATTGTTGTTATTACTGCTCTCATTATTTTTATCCTCGTTTTTATTGTTGTTATTACTGCTCTCATTATTGTTATCCTCGTTTTTATTATTGTTATTACTGCTCTCATTATTGTTATCCTCGTTTTTATTATTGTTATTACTGCTCTCATTATTGTTATCCTCGTTTTTATTGTTGTTATTACTGCTCTCATTATTTTTATCCTCGTTTTTATTATTGTTATTACTGCTCTCATTATTGTTATCCTCGTTTTTATTATTGTTATTACTGCTCTCATTATTGTTATCCTCGTTTTTATTGTTGTTATTACTGCTCTCATTATTGTTATCCTCGTTTTTGTTATTGTTATTACTGCTCTCATTATTGTTATCCTCATTTTTATTATTGTTATTACTGCTCTCATTATTGTTATCCTCGTTTTTATTATTGTTATTACTGCTCTCATTATTTTTATCCTCGTTTTTATTGTTGTTATTACTGCTCTCATTATTGTTATCCTCGTTTTTATTATTGTTATTACTGCTCTCATTATTTTTATCCTCGTTTTTATTATTGTTATTACTGCTCTCATTATTGTTATCCTCGTTTTTGTTATTGTTATTACTGCTCTCATTATTGTTATCCTCGTTTTTATTGTTGTTATTACTGCTCTCATTATTGTTATCCTCGTTTTTATTATTGTTATTACTGCTCTCATTGTTATCCTCGTTTTTATTATTGTTATTACTGCTCTCATTATTGTTATCCTCGTTTTTATTATTGTTATTACTGCTCTCATTATTGTTATCCTCGTTTTTATTGTTGTTATTACTGCTCTCATTATTTTTATCCTCGTTTTTATTATTGTTATTACTGCTCTCATTATTGTTATCCTCGTTTTTATTATTGTTATTACTGCTCTCATTATTGTTATCCTCGTTTTTATTGTTGTTATTACTGCTCTCATTATTGTTATCCTCGTTTTTGTTATTGTTATTACTGCTCTCATTATTGTTATCCTCGTTTTTATTATTGTTATTACTGCTCTCATTATTGTTATCCTCGTTTTTATTATTGTTATTACTGCTCTCATTATTGTTATCCTCGTTTTTATTGTTGTTATTACTGCTCTCATTATTGTTATCCTCGTTTTTATTGTTGTTATTACTGCTCTCATTATTGTTATCCTCGTTTTTATTATTGTTATTACTGCTCTCATTATTGTTATCCTCGTTTTTATTATTGTTATTACTGCTCTCATTATTGTTATCCTCGTTTTTATTGTTGTTATTACTGCTCTCATTATTGTTATCCTCGTTTTTATTGTTGTTATTACTGCTCTCATTATTGTTATCCTCGTTTTTGTTATTGTTATTACTGCTCTCATTATTGTTATCCTCGTTTTTATTATTGTTATTACTGCTCTCATTATTGTTATCCTCGTTTTTATTATTGTTATTACTGCTCTCATTATTATTATCCTCGTTTTTATTATTGTTATTACTGCTCTCATTATTATTATCCTCGTTTTTATTATTGTTATTACTGCTCTCATTATTGTTATCCTCGTTTTTATTATTAGGGAAAGGCCTCCCATTACCGGATACTTAAGCCTTCTGAACAATTGTGGAAGATTTAAGTAACTCTTTGCAATAAAAGTACTGCAAATGATCAATTGACTTTTACTCTTACAATCTCTATGAACTGAGTGATCTAAATTTAAGACAAATACAAAAACAATTAAAGTTGAAAAACCTTGATACTACAGTACAGCAAAAAATTGATCCCAGTACTGGACATACAATAAACACTTTAAGAGAGGAACAGTTATTAAGGGTGTTTTAGAATAAGACTTTTAGGAAAATATTTGGGGCTAAGAGGGATGAAGTTACAGGAGACTGGAGGAAGTTACACAACGCAGAACTGCACGCATTATATTCTCCTTACTTACTTACTTACAAATGGCTTTTAAGGAACCCGGAGGTTCATTGCTGCCCTCACATAAGCCCACCATCGGTCCCTATCCTGAACAAGATTAATCCAGTCTCTATCATCATATCCCACCTCCCTCAAATCCATTTTAATATTATCCTCCCATCTACGTCTCGGCCTCCCAAAAGGTCTTTTTCCCTCCGGTCTCTCAACTAACACTCTATATGCGTTTCTGGATTCACCTATACGTGCTACATGCCGAGCCTATCTCAAATGTATGGATTTAATGTTCCTAATTATGTCAGGTGAAGAATACAATGCGTGCATTTCTGTGTTGTGTAACTTTCTCCATTCTCCTGTAACTTCATCCCTTTTATCCCCAAATATTTTCCTAAGCATCTTATTCTCAAAGCCTCTTAAACTCTGTTCCTCTCTCAAAGTGAAAGTCCAAGTTTCACAACCACACAGAACAACCGGTAATATAACTGTTTTATAAATTCTAACTTTCAGATTTTTTGACAGCAGACTAGACGACAAAAGCTTCTCAACCGAATAAAAACAGGAATTTCCTATATTTATTCTGCGTTTAATTTTCTCCCGAGTGTCATTTATATTTGTTACTGTTGTTCCAAGATATTTGATTTTTTCCACCTCTTCCAAGGATAAATCACTTATTTTTATATCTCCACCTCGTGCAATATTCTGGTCAAGAGACATAATCATATGCACTTTGTCTTTTCGGGGTTCACTTCCAAACCTATCGCTTTACTTACTTCAAGTAAAATTTCTCATATTATTACTCGTAGGAACATTAAATCCAGATGTTTGCGATGGGCAGGTCATGTAGCGCGAATGGGCGAATCCAGAACTGCATATAGAGTGTTAGTTGGGATGTCGGAGGGTAAAAGACCTTTGGGGAGGCCGAGACGTAGATGGAAGGATAATATTGAAATGGATTTGAGGGAGGTGGGATATGATGAGAGAGACTGGATTAATCTTGCAACAGAATAGGGAGCGATGGCGAGCTTATGTGAGGGCGACAATGAACCAGCGGGTTCCCTAAAATCCAATTGTAAATAAGTACATACCTACTGTTAACATTCAGGTAATATATGAAGACAAAAAAGAATTACACACATTTGTAAATGAACGAAAGTTGAAACATCAGGGCCGAAATATTTATTACATATTGCAAAATTAACTAATTTTCAATTGTGAACATTCAGAATGTCAATCCTTTCAAAAACTTGTCACATTATTTACTTCTAAACTCATTTTCACTTTGGTAAAATATATTAAATTTATTTCTTTTAAAAAGTGGAATATATTGTATATTCAAAACTCTGTAAATAGGAGAAAAAATATTGTACATCAGTTTTTACTTTTTTGGGTTTGATTATAATGATGGGTATGATTTATATGACACGAATTATACGAATATGATATAGGAATATGTATGTGATATACCTACCATATGATATATGATATGATATGATATGATAATTATGATATATGATATGATTTATGATATATGATATGATGTGATATGATATGATAAGATATGATATGATATGATATGATATGATATGATATGATATGATATGATATGATATGATATGATATGATATGATATGATATGTATATATGTATTTATTTACACTGCAAGTGGGCAAGCACCCGGTGGCAGTGGTATATACAATATTAACAATACACAGTTAAAATGATAAGCAATACACAATAAACTTTACAATATATAATACAATTTACAACACATATACAATTTTATACACAATACAATAAGAATACACAATACAATTTAACACAATAATAATAAAACATAAAATAAAACACCTAATTTTACAACACAGCCTACATAATTATGTATAGGTCCTACATAAGTTTCAATAGTCTTTCACTTTACTCTCATCTCATTCCCTGTAGTGGCACTATGACGCATTTCACTGACACTTTAGCACACATTTCACTGACACTCTGTAACACATTTCACTGACACTATAGAACACATTTCATTGACGCTATAAATTATCACTGATCGGAACTGTTCACTGCACTGTAAAACCATAACTTCACTGACTCACCTCGCTTCACTGATACAACAGTTCAAATAAATCAAATAATTGCATTCTTATGCATACTTATAAACAGAACTACATTTAAACTAAACATTTCTAGTCTAAGGCCCTCTCACACGCTATTTTTAAATAATTTACAATTCAAACCGAGGAAGTAAACTCGTCAGGCTAGATAAATACATGTCACCTTAAAAAATTAAATGTTGAATGTCACCTCAATTTTAATTTTCACTTTATACACAACTCTTTAAATTATTCTTGAATCTCCTTAAGGAAGGACAGCCCTCAAAGACCGCTGCAGGTAGGTCATTCCAATCATTTATAGTTCTATTTAAAAATGAGAATTTACCTACATCCGTTGATATGATATGATATGATATGATATGATATGATATGATATGATATGATATGATATGATATGATATGATATGATATGATACATAAGATATGATGTATGATATATGATACGATACGATATGATTCGTTACGATACTATATTATGTTATGATGTTACATATTGTATTCCATTGCCTATATTATATTATATTCTCTGTTCTTAGACTTGTGTTTACTTGTATTCTTTTGATAGTATCGTATTTTATTAGACGCTGGTAGAATTAAAAAAAAAGTTAATAATTTATGTGAATATAAATTATTTGTTGCATTTTTATTGCAATTTCGCGGAATCTTGAAGAAGACGGAAATTTTATTTGAGGTTTATCTTCGAAAATATGTTGTTTACCTGCACTTATAAATTAGGGCACGTAAGTTTGAATGACACTCGTGGCTTCAGTTTTACTGGAAGGAACGCCGGCGTACAATCGAGCACGTGAACTGAGTCGATAAGGGAAGGAAGAGACCGCCAAAGATTGAAAGGAACAAAAGGGTCGTCAAGTGTTGGCGTACAGACCGTCGTCCACTTTGAAGTTACATACTTGTTATAAGTTAGTTGCCCCGGGGGCGTAGGAAGGGGTTGGATGGACTTTCACCCAGGGGCCACCGCAGAACATGGAGGAGATGGGCACCCAGAGACGCATTCTGCAAGGATACGAAATTCCCTGCAGTCAAAGCCTTGGTCACGTGATGTCCACTCAGCACGCACGTGACTTCGGAAACAGAGCTCGCGGACACGCCTAGCCTCGGAGGGAGTTGGAAGGTTATAGCTTAAAGGCCTATAGAAAGTGACATGGAAGGAATCACTAAGACTCCAAAGGATTACATTCGCAAGTTTCTTTTCTTTTCCTTCTTCTTTTTTCTCTTACTGAAGCGATTTGCGTCCAACGCGGAAATTCTACCATAAAAATCGTTAACCAGATGTTTACTGCTGATTCTATTCCTTTTGGAATCTTAGTCTCTCCATCTTCTCATTGGTTTGAGGGAGAGAAAAAGAAAAGCTGAAAGTGAAATGGCGTTAAAAAGATAGCAATAGCAGAATTACACTGACTTATGGCGCAGCAATAACAATGCAGCATCGCCTCTCGTCTCCAAGGCAACGCGACTTCTGGATTACACCGAATAAATCGTTCGAGATCCGTCGAACAAACATTTTGACTGGTGGCCAGACAGGAATCCATTCCATTGTTTCTTTTTATTCTCTTAAAAGAGAGGCGATGGAAAAGGGGTGGGGGAGGAGGTTTCTGTTTCTTTGCCTGTGAGCTCTGGTTTCTCTCAGAGAGTCTTAAAAGAAAAACAAAGTCGGATGTTGCAGCTTTCTGGAAATTAAGACAATTTCATCCAGAATAATGGCTTTTGTTCGGTTTAGCCCAGGGGTGGGAAACTTTCTCTTGCGAATGCTACAGAAAGTTAAATATTAAGATGGACTCAATGCAAAACCTTATTAAATCAAGTAATGCTGCATCCGTAACAACAGTTACGGGTTATTCACTTCTTCCTCCGTAGTTATTATGCGAGACGTTGAATCTAAGATTCATAGGTTCAAATCTGGGCGATGGTAATTGATTTTAACCCTTTATATTCTAGTGTTGCCTCAAAGCAACACTCTAGTCATTTTATTGATTTTGTCCCTAAATATTTATTTTTGTGTACTTATTTATTTGTTTATTTATTTATTTGTGTTTATATATTTGCTAATGCAGTTGTTTGCTTATTTATTTACTTACAGGAATCATGCAGTTTTCATGTTGAAAACCAATAAGTATATCGATATGAAACAATATTAATTTAATATTAGAATTGTTTTATTATCTTTATACGAAATATTCACTTAAGGCAACATGTTAATTACGTTTTCTTTTCTTTTCTTTTTTCTTACAAGAGTCATGCAGTTTTCATGTTGAAATTAAAGAAGTATATATCGATACGAAACAATATTAATTTAATATCAGAATTTTGTTATTATTTTTGTATGAAATATTCACTTAAAGAAACATGTTAATGACTTTTTTTTTTATAAATTCGTGACAAATTTTATTACCTACAAAAACGTATTACCTAAATTTAACTACATATCTCCATTCATCTTGCAAAACCGCCTTAAATAAACGCAGAGTCATTCGTCATCAATTTATTATAATGTCTTATTGAGACAGAACTGACATAAAGTACGTTGTTATATTAAAAGTCACATATCTCCTTAAATATCAGTTCTATCAAAATTTTGCATGGAATAAAACTTGTCGGAAACATTTTTAAAGCAACTTTAGTTATGTAACATTCCCCTAAGAATTCAATAGAAAGCTAGATATTTCGATTTATTTAATTCAGGCTTCTTTATAACATGCTTTTAAAAGGAAGAAGGTATTCTGAATGCCATGTAGTCTAAAATCTAAGTGGAAACTAACTTAGTTTAATCACCATTTTTGTATTATTTGTATTATTATTTGTATTGTGTATTGTAATTTTATTGTGTATTGTTTATATTGTGTATACCATTACCACCGGGTGCTTGCCCACTTGCAGTGTAAATAAATACATACATACCAATTTTCATAGAAATCGGTTCAGCCATTATCGAGTGAAAAGGTAACAAACATACAGACATACAAACAAAAATTTCGAAAATGCGTTTTTCGGTCTCAGAATATTTAATTATACATGTGAACTTCAATTATTTTTGTAAAAACGAAAATTACCAGAAAAATGTAGGTTGCAGTTTTATTATTAGTAGGCTATAGCTTTATGTATTTAGCATACTTATTTATTTATTTATTTATTTATTTATTTATTTATTTATTTATTTATTTATTTATTTATTTATTTATTTATTTATTTATTTATTTATTTATTTATTTATTTATATGTTATAGATATTTTGATGTGGATGTATTTAATATATTAAACAGGGAGGACAAGGAATGGAAGGTTCTTCGCTTACCCTGTCGAATACATAATATTTTCAGGGACAATGTTACACAATCAGATGAAGGAATATTGCAGATGAAACTTAGGACTACACAAACATTATGAACTCGCGGGATTCTGTGAGGTTAACACTTAAGTAGGTAGATAAATAGAAGTTCATAATAATCAATGATTACGCAGAAGAGTTTTTACAGGAACACACATTAAATTATTGAAGTCTAGGTATTTTATTTTGTTTATATGAATTACAAAAGAAGAAAGTATATACTGTTATATATTACACTATATAATATTTCATTTTCCCAAGAAACTAGTTCGATTAATTAAAGTGTGTCTCAGTGAAACTTACAGCAGATGCTTTTCCAATTCACTGCGGGTTAAAGCAGGGAGATGCACTATCGCCTTTATTTTTTAACTTCGCTCTAGAGGAAAGTTCAGGATAACACAGAGGGTTTGGAATTGAACGGGTTACATCAGCTTCTTGTCTATGCGGATGACGTGAATATGTTAGGAGAAAATCCACAAACGATTAGGGAAAACGCGGAAATTCTACTTGAAGCAAGTAAAGCGATAGGGTTAGAAGTAAATCCCGAAAAGACTAAGTATATGATTATCTCTCGTGACCAGAATATTGTACGAAATGGAACTATAAAAATTGGAGATTTATCCTTCGAAGGGTTGGAAAAATTCAAATATCTTGGAGAAACAGATATAAATGACACTCGGGAGGAAATTAAATGTAGAATAAATATGGGAAATGCGTGTTATTACTCGGTTGAGAAGCTTTTGTCATCTAGTCTGCTGTCAAAAAATCTGAAAGTTAGAATTTATATAACAGTTATATTACCGGTTGTTCTTCATGGTTGTGAAACTTGGACTTTCACTTTGAGAGAGGAACAGAGATTAAGGGTGTTTGAGAATAAGGTTCTTAGGAAAATATTTGGGGCTAAGAGGGATGAAGTTACAGGAGAATGGAGAAAGTTACACAACGCAGAGCTGCACGCATTGTATTCTTCACCTGACATTATTAGAACATTAAATCCAGACGTTTGAGGTGGGCAGGACATGTAGCACGTATGGGAGAATCCAGAAACGCATATAGAGTGTTAGTTGGGAGGCCGGAGGAAAAAGACCTTCGGGGAGGCCGAGACGTAGATGGGAGGATAATATTAAAATGCATTTGAGGGAGGTGGGATATGATGGTAGAGACTGGATTAATCTTGCTCAGGATAGGGACTAATGGCGGGCTTATGAGAGGGCGACAATGTACCTCCGGGTTCCTTAAAAGCCAGTAAGTAAGTAAGAAGTATAATATTTCATTTCCGAGTCGGGCATATATGATCTAAGGGGCCAAAAATGGCTCCATGACCGGTGTTGTCCCATCCCTAGTTTCGCCTATGCTTTGGAGCATATTGTTTTCCTGTCAGAAGGAAATTGTCATTAAGAGATAGTGAACTCTAAACATAGGGATTCTTGGAACCTTGTGAAGCGACTTCTGTTCAATTGCTAATTGCCTAGGGCGCCGGAATTCTTTGTTAGAGGATATCAGAATGTGATTTAATAGAGGATTCTGTCTGTCTCGATATAAGTCATGTTCATTGTGTACGATCAACATCAGGCAGGCTATTTCGACGTCATTTTGGAATTATAAAAGACGAACCATTCAAACTAAGGACATCGAACCCTCATAAACATAGCTTAAAACAAGAACACTCTGCTTTCATTTGTTTCTGTGTGAAATCCGTTACATTGGTCCAGGATATTTATGTCAGAGGTAGAAGCCATTGTTTCCGTCACGACTTTCAAATGCCAGCTTTCAAATAGGCTTACTATTGAAACGTTTCTAGCGCTCCGTGGTGATTCAGGTGGTAGCGTTTTGGGCTGCAAATCTCGCGGGCCCAGGTTCGATATCCGGTAGAGAATTGGAGATTTATCTTCTGTCTACAGGGACTAGTATATATCTCTTGCGTTGTGACTGCCCTGGGTTGTTTTAAGAAATGATCTTCGTCCATCTTGATTACACGAGGAAAGAATCCCACTGCTAGTTAATGATTAATACTGGTTGGCAATGCTCTTTTCCATAACGACGAGACTTCAGTAGAAACGTGCTTAATTTTGTTATGTAGGCTATTAATGCTAATGATAATAGTAATAGACTAGTTCCTAAGAAGCTAATATCATTGTTGCCAAATGTTACCAGATATAACTAAAGCAGGTAAAATCACAATGCTACGTAATGAGAAAATAAATAAATAAATAAATGACTAGATAAATGAATAAATAAATGAATGAGTAAATAAATGAACAAATAAGTAAATAAATGAGTATATGAATAAATGAATAAATAAATGAAAAAATAAATAGAAGAATGAATGAATAAACAAATAAATACGTAAATAAATAAATAAGTAAATAAATAAACAAACAAACGAACAAATAAATAAATAAATAAAAAAGGTAAAGGTATCCCCGTAACATGCCATGAAGGCAATTGGGGGGCATGGAGGTAGAGCCCCATGCTTTCCATGACCTCGGCACTAGAATGAGGTGGTGTGGTCGGCACCACGCTCTGACCGCCTTTTACCCCCGGGAAAGACCCGGTACTCAATTTTATAGGAGGCTGAGTGAACCTCGGGGCCGTTCTGAAAGTTTGGCAACGAGAAAAAAATCCTGTCACCACCCGGGATCAAACCCCGGACCTTCCAGTCCGTAGCCAGCTGTTCTACCAACTGAGCTACCCGGTCGTAAAAAAATACGTAACTAAGTAAATAGATAAATGGATAAATAAATAAATAAATAAATAAATAAATAAATAAATAAATAAATAAATAAATAAATAAATAAATAAGGTAAAAGGTAAAGGTATACCCATAACATGCCATAAAGGCATGGAGGTAGAGCCCATGCTTTTCTTGACCTCGGCACTAGAATGAGGTGGTGTGGTCGGAACCACACTCTGACCGCCTTTTACCCCCGGAAAGACCCGGTACTCAATTTTATAGGAGGCTGAGTAAACCTCGGGGCCGTTCTGAAAGTTTGGCAACGAGAAAAAATCTTGTCACCACCTGGGATCAAACCCCGGACCTTCCAGTCCGTAGCCAGCTGTTTTACCAACTGAGTTACCTGGTCGCCAATAAATAATAAAAATAAATAAATAAATACATAAATAAATAAATAAATAAATAAATAAGTGAATAAGTAAATAAATAAATGGATAAATGAATAAATAAATAAATAAATAAAGAAATAAATAAGTAAATAAGTAAATAAATAAATAAGTGAATAAATAAATAAATACATGTATATATAAATAAATAAGCAAATAAAATCTATGAATAATTAAATAAACATATAAATAAATACATAAACAAATACTCATTTATGATTGTTTCATCTAATATTAATATGTATTTTGTCTGACAACATTAAATTCATTACTTTGACTAAATATTTTATTATTCATGAAATCTTAAGGCAAAAATTTATTTTGGTACTTTGCAACATTGCAATGCCATATATTACAAGGCCTTCCCAATGTTTTCATGTAGAAGAAATAAAACACTATTTATAATAGGCCTAAGTCTTATACAAATTTAAAAGTTTTTAATTAATTTGCATGACTGGCAGAGAAAAGATAACCCTAGTCTACAAATACGTAATTCTTAAATACAACAAGGATTTCGTTTATAACCTTGGGTAGGGAATCAAACCCTGATTTTTTGGAGAGAATTACCGTTACCCGTAATACTGATAGGGTTGTGTAACACGAAATGTAGTTTTCATTTTTTACCACCATTGACTTGGCTTTAAAACCGGTTCATAGCCTCTGGAAAGTATACATTGAGGTGGAGATTTTTCTATGTTTTTAGTGGGTTATTTTACAACGTTTTATCAACTGCTGTTGATATCTAGCGTCTGAATGATATGAAGGTGATAATGCCGGCGAAATGAGTCCCAAATGGTTTGGGAGAAAACCCTGGAAAAAATCTCAACCTAGTAACTTGTCCCAACCAGGATTTGAACCCGAGCCCGCTCGTTTCACGGTCAGGCAGGCTAACCGTTACTCCACAGCGGTGGACTCCGTGTTATTCTTTATGTACTCCTATTCTCTGTTATTACTAGTCTACATAAATTCCTGGAATTGTACATGCCTACCGGTTTTGGATCAGTATAAAAGCTATCATCCTAATTGTGGTTTCTTCTCTACGGACTGACTTGAAGCTTCAGTGCTGATGAATCTGAGCGGTTGTTTTGGAACGTTTTCTATATGAATCTGCAGAGCTGCCGGCTAAAATTGTCCCGTTGTCGCTCCTCCCACGGCCCTATTGTTATATCGAGACAGTTACAAAGAGGCCACATTCCTCGTGCCGCTATTAAGTCATTGTCTTCATGACACCTGGCGGAGAGAGTGCGCTAAAAATAACACTCCGCCCCGCCGTCGCTAGCCGCTTAATATAGACCGATGTGCCACCTCAATCCAATCACTCAAAAGGAATTGCTGGCATTTGCACATCTTTAACAACATTGCCTCTCAATGAATGATTTCATCACATGCCGAGGAAATGGGGAATTAAGAAACGTGACTCATTTGGAAAACACAATTATTAATTAAACATGGTGCTAGTTTCGGCCCAAGACTTTATAACAAAATTACAAACCATTTTCCAAATTTGAAATATTTTAAAATTGAAGCTTTTAAAAAAGAAATTTGTAACATTGTCCAAGATATATAATATTAACAAATGTATCTTTTTTACCTTTTATTTCTGTCGACTATATTCATGTTTTTATTGAATATCACTGGCTTCTGTCGGATTTTCATTTTATATTAAATGTGTAGTTTTCTCTCTTTTTCTCTTTCTTCTTGCTCTTGTGTTGTATTTATTGGTTTGAATTAAGTTACTGAATTTAGTAAACTGTCCTTGTAAATTTTATGTTATATTATTGACTAAGACCTCACCGTATACGAGCCTGGCTCTTACGGTAGTGGCTAGAAACATTTTTGTTTTATAAATGTAATTTGTACTCACTAGCTAGCTGGTTAAAAAAATAATGGAAATGATGCCACTTATAAGGTTCGAACACACTAAGAGCATGAATGAGGATAGATTGGCCTAAGAAAAATATAGAATGGGTACCACCTTTCCTTATCTACATATTTTTCACTTTTTTTTTACTTTACATTATATTACAAACACTTTATTTTACATTACGTTACATCACATTACATTACATACATATAAAGAGTGTTTCATAATTCTGTAGCCGGGAGGAAAAAGGTCTTAGGTTTAAGTAAATTTTTTGTAAAAATGAGATTTTTATGTATTCTGAAAGCGAAAACAATTATCTACAATCTGGTAAAACGGTCAAAGTCAAATAAGACTCCTGACTGGATTTATAGAGCGTTACCAAATGCCCTAAGTACTTTTTGAATCGAGCACACGCAGAATAAAGGACTTAAGAATATTTAATACTTTATTCCTTACAAACATCATATGTTTACTTTCCACGCTTTCCTATTACAAAGGTCTAACTTGTATTTTAGCTATTTTATCACATACTGATATACAAAATATTCAAACATACCTTAATAACTTAGTTACAGGTTTTCTCTGACATAATGATAGCCGTTGCTGGCATTTGCCCAGAGAAATGTGCACTTCGGTAGAATTATTCCTCATTACCAATCCCCTCTCAGTTTTCTTCCTGAACGGTAGGCATCCCAATTTACTTGCTTGCGAGGCATTATGCCTGACTCCCTGTAGGTCTGTTTTTTTAATTTC